>BLKM01011979.1:323663-420536 GCA_013340265.1 Coptotermes formosanus
TGGCACAACTTTAGAACAAATGTTATAGTGTGCAAACAGATACATACAGTGGTGTGTCAGACCGTGTTTATTATTATTGTAACTGAAGTAACACCCCGGGATGACACAAGTAAAGGTTATTCAAGATGTATTTTAAGTATGACATATATATGTGATACTTAAAATACATCTTGAATAAATTTAAATTGTGCTGTATGGCTTTTATTGTTCCTATAAGTTTCTTTACCTAACCTATGCAGTTCTTGTTACATCTAGGCCTGCATACTATTATTATTATTATTATTATTATTTTCTATGAGATCTAAAGGCCAAAATCCTTATATATGTATGCCTGGAAAAGACCCAAAGACGCTAGACTGCACACCTACAAAATAAACATAAGTACTTAAGGCTTCATGGTTACTTTATAGAACTCTGAATTAAGTTCCATATTTAACGTATCGATCCGTCTTCTAGAAATTCTATAAGCGAATAAAGCAGAACTGAAAAGCATTGCAGTTCTCTTGCCAAAATTATAGGACTAACAAAAGCCATCAGTGCAGTGAATGCTCGCCATGCAATAAACATCACAACGCATGGGCAAATACACGTCTTCAGAAGCGGGTCTGCTCCACATGCTAGATATTTTAGTGGTCTGAATACACGTCAGGCCGATAAGTGAACGAGCATCCTGACCGGGCGAAGAACTCGCAGCTGAACGTTGTGGCACTGTTTGGGAAAGGTCAGTTTATTTATGTATATATGCGATCGCGGCATAATATGAGATACTATCCCAGTGCTTGGTTTCAGGGAATGACAGTAAGCATGAACACGTGCCAGGCAAGCGGAACCTCTGGGATAGGAAGCACAGGAGAGATGTGTGGTCGGTAAAGCTGTACAAAAAACTGAAAGCAAACACATCCGGCCACAGTTAACGCAAAGTGGCCTGATCTCGACACAGACACACGTCACAGTGACACCTTCGCAAAAAGAACTCAAATTCCTGGTTTCTATGTAAACATCAGCCGCACGGCGCAACGTCTGGTTCGTCAGAGAACAATCGATTTAGGAACTGCACGAACATTAATTAGAACACCAAGTACAAAGTACCTCGCCACCCAGATGCCCAGCTATAGCCCAGTAGCTCTGCATTATCCACTGGTAGCATTAAAACTGTGGGTCGTTTTATCAGAGAATATGGTGATTGATTGATTGATTGATTGATTTATTGATTGGGTGGGTAGGTAGGTATGTAGGTAGGTAGGTAGGTAGGTAGGTAGGTAGGTAGAAGAGAGAGAGACATATATGGGTGGATGGGCGGACGGACGGACGGACAGACAGAGAAACAGACACATAGATAGATAGATAGATAGATAGATAGATAGATAGATAGATAGATAGATAGATAGATAGACGGATGGATGGATGGATGGATGGATGGATGGATGGATGGATGGATGGACGGACGGACGGACGGACAGAAAGCTAATGTGGGATGAAAGACTCTCGTATTCATTCACGTCTAGTCAGTTTCAAGGAAAATATTTTTAAGATCAAAACAAACCCTCTGTAGGAAATAAACAACTGGGCGGTTTGCTGCTGAACCCAGTACTGGACAAAGAAGATTTCCTTCACTCGAAGTCAAGGTCACCAAGCAGGGCGACAGGGAGCTAGCCTGCCCCAAGCAACAAGCGAGCACGACCGTACGTACGTAATTTGCACTGACTCCACTCGCCAATTTAACTGGATGACGTGACCTTTATTTAACGAACACATCCCATGTAGCAGCAACTGTGTGTGAACGCCCAGTAAATGTTCTCCAAATTTGACACGAAATGGTTAATTCAGCGGTACCTCCCCTGTCTCATGTTCGCAAAGCACACTTAGAAGGCCGCCAAGGCAACACGCAATTTGAAACAACTTTGCTAGTGATGCGTGATTTCAGACTTCTGCCGCGATGTTGATGAGACCTGCACTCTTCTGGGGTATTACTCAGCGTCGAGTGTTAATCCTTTACCGATGTTTCGGGACAACCTATCGGTCCCACCTTCAAGGGTCAACTCAGCGCCGAGTGGTAATCCTTTACCGACGTTTCGGGACAAACTATCGGTCCCACCTTCAAGGGTCAACTCAGCGCCGAGTGGTAATCCTTTACCGACGTTTCGGGACAACCTATCGGTCCCACCTTCAAGGGTCAACTCAGCGCCGAGTGGTAANTCGGTAAAGGATTACCACTCGACGCTGAGTAATATCCCAGAAGAATGCAGGTCCTTGCTAGGGAGTTTTCGTAGCCAGACCGCGTTTATAACTTTCCTATTCATTTCAAAACCATTACCCAGTTCGAAACCAGGACGTCCCACATGTAAGAGTGAGCAAACCATTATCTTATAACGTTCGGTTTTAAAACAATACTGTTCGACACTATCGAGAACACTGATGACACACGATTCGAATTACAGCGGCTTCTTTTGTTCTCCATAAAACAAACAAAGATGTGAACGCCGGGAAAAAAACAATAAACGTCACAAACCCAACTGATGAAAAATGTTTAGGAGGCAAAAACCCTTTGTTACCGGCATAAAACAAAGATTTTAAACAGACATTGTAACACAATTATCTATAAAAATACCCGCGTCTTACAATGACTATTGTAATAGAGAATGCAAGCTGAGATTTGAAACACAATTTGAAAAGATTAATTCACATACCCACACCTACTGGCACTGTGCTATGAAACAAGCAAGAGTGAATAAAGACAACAGTTTTTCTTCCATTAAAACTCTGACGATAAAAATGACCCAGAATTGTATTTCAACACTCCGTACGTACCGCGCAGTAAACAAACTGCGTCCCAGTTATAAGAATTAATCAGTTTATTATGTATAGGAAAATCATCGTTGTTTGTTGTGAGATGTAGAAAAAATAGAAGAAATACACTCTGTGGGCAGAATGTAGACGTTTTGACTGTGAAACCTGGCGGTACACACAGCAACCACTTGGACTGAAAAGTAAATTACGGTCCGACACTGTACATGCATGACCAAACAACAGAAAGAAAAAGAAAGGCACTGTACGTATAAATGTAACACTGAAGCGCGTTCGCGTAACCATTGTTGCCGTGGAAAAGCAATAAGTATTGCATATTCTGAGTGTGTGTCTATAGCCATAGTTATCCAGCATGCAAAGCGCATGCGCCGTATTATATTGTCATCTGTGGTCTGTCTGGCTGTACCATATTTTTCCACATTATCTCATAAACGGCACGACGATTTTCGAAAAAAAAAACTTATTGAATTCAAAATGTGTGTTTTGATTTTCTCTACAACTTTTGTCTGAAATACTTCCGATTCTAAGAATTGAGAGAAATGTTACCATACATGTACATACGCCTTCATGTAAAATACCCGTTATTCTTGTGAGATTTTAACAAAACTTGAATTTTCTCGACACATTTTCGAAAAAATACTCAAATACGAAATTTCTTGAATATCCGCCCAGTGGGAGGCGAGTTGTCCCATGGTGACAGACGGACAGACAAGACAAAGCTAACAGTCGCTTTTCGCAATCTTGCGAATGCACCTAAAAGAGAAACACAAATAAGAGTTAGGTGTTTATTTGTTTTTCGTTTTTGTATCAACACATACCTGTTACGTCACTACGGACATGCGCGTACCTGTTCTACGGCCCAAAACCCAGCGTCCTCGTTACATAACAGATAAGTGTGTACAGTATTATTTGTCTAAGCTGGATGAATTAGCAGTACTTATTTAAATGAAGAGGCACTTGCCGGTGCAAGAGGTGTCTGACAGTGTGTGTGACAGGGCTACACAGTGATGCAGCCACGTGTTAGGGCTGGTGATAACCTTGGGGAGTGTGCCAGTAAAATTTAGCGACTGTCCAAAAAAGCACTTCGTCTGTTGGCACTTGTCTTGTTGCTATGGTTAAGACTACAGAGATGGCAGCGCGCATTCCGACCTTGTTGTAAAAATAGCCATGGTGACGAACCAAGCTGTAAGATAAAAAACTTTTCAAGACACGAAAACTTTTCACAGATTTCTCATTGCTGTTCGTTAACAGAGTTGATTATGTAGAGGTCAATGATATAATTGCCAGCTGTGCTATGATCCTGTGATGTGGCCTTGTATTCGGGGACTGAGTCACATTTTTGTACAAACAGCAATACATCCAAATCGTGTTCTTCTGGATTATATAATAATGTAGCCCGGTAGATGATTACTAACTTTTCAGAAGAACATACTGCTTCTATCTTCAGAGTAGAAGACATATATACCCTGAAGATTGAAGCACAAATTTTATCCGAAAACTGGTAGCCACATACCACAGTACATGGTGTTTTAACCCTTTAAAGACGAAGCGTATCTGTTTTATATAAGGACTCAGTGCGTACCGCGCTGTAAACACTCTCCACTTCGGTTATAAAAACCAGTCTCTTAATGTTTTATAAGGCAAAAGTTGCTGTTTGTTCTGAGATCCGCACAAAACACATAAACGCAATGTGGGCACCACGTAGAATTTTTTAATGTTAAACCTGGTCGTATGTAAAGTTACCGCTAGGCTTTAAAAGGTTAAACAAGAAGGCCCACATTTCGAAGAAAGGAAAACGTAGAGCTGTCCACAAATCTACTCGTTCTCCACCTTGGCACAAGATGAAAATGCGTGACCAGCTTCACGCTCCTGCCGCTTTACCCCAGGGGAAAGAACCCGGTACTTATTGAATAGGAGGCTAGGCAGGCCCCAGAGCCAGTCTGAAATAAATCTCCTTCCTTTCCCGGGATTCAAACCCTGGACCGTCAAGTCCGTAGCCTAGTACTTCTACTCTGAAGACAGAGGCAAATGCTCCTCCAAAACGTTGGTAACCACCCACCAAACTGCACGTTTACATAATCAAGGCTCCGGAGAAAAATGCTTCCATGTTCAGGGAAGAAGTCAGTTAAAAACCCTGATGATGACATCAGTATGTTTATGCGAAACACCGGTAAATATCTACCAGACTACACGGTGTTATAACCCCAGGGATCAGAACATGTACCTTCAATTCCTTGAAACAGTCGAATTCCATAAACTTCCAAAAATTTAATTGGCCCTGAAATCTAACGCATCTCCTCACTTTTCCAACAACGTTTGTACAGAAGAGCATAATTTTTTTTTTTGATCAGGAGGTGCCGGGTTCGAATATTTGCGCAGACGTTTTTCTTCACTGCGGCACTTCACCCATTTCCTCATTCCCACAAACTCATATCAAACCAGCAAGCAATTTGTCCCACTTAGTATCAAGGCTACATAGAAATCACGCACGGCAGCCATATTACTCTTTTACATTCCACAAAACAAACTCCTCAGAAAGCTGCACATATTATAAGAACTCACATTTATGCGGTGACTGTACTACTGTCGATTAAGAAAAATGCTTCAGTCAGGACAAGCACCAGGTATTTCCCGGAAGCAGCTGAGACATCTTACCGTTGTGCTAATCCGCCGAGTAACCTGCTATAGGATGTTCAAACGCTTGTCTGCACTGCCGCGTGCGATGGATAGTCGACAGCCATAACGGTACTCTGTGACTCAGGCAGCTGCGACGTGCGGCAGATTCAAACACGAAACCTAAATACCCTATCTTCCAACACTGGCACATTTCTTGTTTGCATTTATGTATCTTTTGCTGTATTGTGTTTAATAATGTGGATTTATTCATCGGAATAAATTCTGATCATTATCAGTACAATACAACGGCTGTTTTACATGATAAATGCGGTATTGTGAACTGTCACACAGCTCCATGCGTAAACATCGACCTATCCTCTTGATTTTCTGAAATAGCATATGCGAGAATTTCGACACGTAGTTCCCTTACAGGCGAACATTTCGGGCCTTGAGTATTTTCAGGAACTCAGATGTGTTTATAACGTCCCTTCCTAAAGCACTAGCAGCGTCTGGGGTCCCCCCCAAAAAAACAGGCCAATAACAAAGATAATAAATTAATTTGTCCCAAAATTTCACATTAAAATACGGAAGTACAATATAAGAAAAGAAACAGTTCACAGATACAGTTTATCTTATCTGATTACATTATTCTTTAAACAGGTAAATAGCAGGTGAAGGACTAAAGTCGGAGAGCGACGGAAATTTCAGACTCCTTTTTAGGAAGTTAAAAAACGCGTTATGTGCAGATAACTTCCATCCATTCGTAACCTAAAGTGATCACTTTTTCCTTGGCCTCTTCGAGGACAGGGGCAGCACTGAATTACAATTAAAATGATACACCCGTTACAGTAATGTTTTTACACCTTACGAACAGCTTTGCAGTTTACCGCTAGATGCACAGCATTGTTGCCTTCTCCTTGTCAGGAAATTCGCCAAAAAGATCCATAAAAAGTCTCCATTATACAGGAAATTATAAGCAAGACGGAATAAAATCGAAAGGATAAAAAGGGGGAAAAATTCAGTGACGAAATCAGTCCGGGACATAAGTCTCATTTCGGGGACTGTCCTGGAAAATCCGTGACGAATGGTAACCTTATTGTAACCTATTATCAGCAACTAAATCGTATGTCGGATTTCTACAAAATTTGGTATAAGAGTTCTGTACAAGAAATAGTGCAACACGCGGGAGTTTCGCGGAAATGAGCACCAGTGACAGTCGCGCCACTTAATTAACTAAATCCTACACACAGAAAGTCGTGGTCGGGTGGTTAATATGCCTACTTTGTATTCTGGAGGTCTCGGGTTCCAATCTGAACCAAAAGACAAGATATCATGCCTCGTCTTTCCGTGATTTTCCTCAGCTCTTGCAGACAAACTCCTGGATACTGCTTCATATTCTACACAGCGAAGAGTTCAGAAATCTAAGGCCTTCATGACCAAATTAAAAGTCCTGTCGTTTGAAATATGACGTTGAGTAGCTCGGTAGATAGGTGCCGAAGTTTCGTAGGAAGCTACTGCTTCTTTCTTCAGGGTAGAAAACCCGAAGGCACCTACAGGAAGTCTTTCTGAAATGCTAATATCTGCGTACAAAACTTCACAGAGATATGTCTCCGTATTATTTATTTAAATATTTATACAAGTGTTTATTACTCACGAATCGCCATTTACCAGCCACTACCCAGTCTCAGCTACTGACAATGCCGTTAAATAACTACACTCCAAGGAGTTAAGTTGTTTAATAACAGTCTGCCTAAACATAAGCTGTGGAGCGAACATATCAATTATAATGTGAATAAAAAGGGACATAACAAAATTGCTCAGATGTACTACGATTTTCGAAAAATACCTGAAATGTACGCTTCTCCCTCAAAATTAAAACCTACGTTTCGTAGCCATACAAGGCAGACTGTGATATTAGCGTTTAAATACTGCAATATTAAGAGAAAGACACGTAAATTTCAATGTTTTACACTCCTAATATCGGTAGATAAGGCTGTCCGTGTTGAATTAGGTACAAAGCCATGAACACATACGAGGGTGTGGATGCACAGCGCCACGCATTTTTAACCCTGCCAGATCAGCTTCACTTTCCGGCCTTTCCATCCCCCAAGTAAGACCCTCAGCTGCCCAATCAACAGGAAGGTGGCTGGGCCTCAGAGGTGGTCTGATCACTGTACACGACACACACACACACACACACACACACACACACACTTCTACCAGCTTAATCACTACACTGACTGAGCTACCCCAACTACTTAAATCTATAAATACTGTAAAGTACAAACTATTTATATTTACCTTGTCTTTAGTTCCTCTGTGCGTTGTATTTCCTTGCCAAAATTTCCTTGAGAACCCTTTAACGTATCCAATGAGTGATTTCTCATATTTAAACCCAGGACTCCAACATAGAGATCCGTAACCGAACACCCAAATCCGCAATGGTGCAGGATTCCCGGTGACTTGTTCTTCTTGCTGCATATTCTGGTCCGTCGGTCGCTGAACTAGACCACAATACTGCTCGGCGGAATGTACTGAAGCTAAGAATATGACGATGAACCGTGGTCCTGCGGTAGTTTCAGTCGCCTCGGGTGTGATAAATAAACAATAGGACGGACAAAACTTTAAATACCCTACACAAAACTGCTATCGAATCATTACACCCACATATTGTTAATTACAAACGTGCACTTGACAACGTCTCGCCACTTTGACGGAAACGATTTCAAAAGAGGGGAGTTCGGAGAGAGGGAAAGAGAGATTTCTCCAGCAGTAGACGATATACGAACGCAGCCAACGGCGACACAGCGCGGGACCTGAAGGTTTAATGTAAGTGGTTGACGCTGGTCTCAGCTGGTAGCAGTCAATGACAGATCAGCTGATGCAACATACTCCGCTAATTTCAGGCCATCTCCGCGTCAAAAGCCTGGGCTTGCGTAGAGGTGGGAACTCAGAGAGGAGGGGGTGGAGCCAGAGAAAGCGGTGTGACGTATTTGTGACGTATCGAAGGAATTCTTTTATTGATACGCTAATACGAAGAAGACATGTCAGCAAGTAAATTTACAGGTAGTATGAAAGTTCATGACTATAGAACGTACACTGATTGTGATTAAAATCTTCCAGCGCAAAAGCAGAATGTTAACGACCACAAATTTATTTATGATGCCGGCGAGGTGGAAATATTTTAACACGATGGCTGGTAACACATGACACGGAGTGATATCAACAGGTGACAGAAAACCTGTCTCACGATAAAGTAAATCCTATAACCTTTTAAAGCCTAGCGGTAACTTTACATACCACCAGGTTTAACATTAAAAAATTCTACGTGGTGCCCACATTGCGTTTATGTGTTTTGTACGGATCTCAGAACAAACAGCAACTTTTGCCTTATAAAACATTAAGAGATTGGTTTTTATAACCGAGGTGGAGAGTGTTTACAGCGCGGTACGCTCTGAGTCCTTATATAAAACAGATACGCTTCGTCTTTAAAGGGTTAATTGTGGAGGTGAGAAGGTAGCAAAGTAGTAAGGTAGCACTGCAATTAAATGCGTGGAACTGTTCTTAACAGAGTTTAAATTAACTTTAAATTAAATTATTCGGTCGCCATACTTGATGACTAAAAAACACACGTTCTACTCAAAGAACCACTGAAGGTCGTACCATATTTCATGGGGTGTTTGTATTAACTGGTTACAAACAGCACGGATAACGACATCATCATGAGATTCTCTAACGCATGAGTAGACCCTGTGATTTTAAAATACTGCTGGAATGTATTTTAGCAACTAAGACAAATAATACGCATTTAAAAAGACGCTCGCTAATAGCCCTAGACTCCCATGTGCAGCTTTCTTTAAGCAATTATACTGCGGCTGTATTGTATTTTTAAACTGCTGGACACGTTAACACATACGAATACAAAATACATTATTGCTCATAATTTGTGTAAGTAAATTGCATACATATTACTAGAGTCGTAGTCCTTCCCTCTTCTACCTACCTGTTCACAGCAGGTGTCGAAGTCGTTAGTTTTATCTTCACTTGATCACACTCACACACACACACCACAGTCGGTAGGACTCCTCTGGACGAGGGATCGGTCCGTCGCAGAGACCTCTACCTGACAATGCAAACACTGTACAAGACGAACATCTATGCCCCCGGTGGGATTCGAACCCACGATCCCAGCAAGCGCTCGGCCACAGACCTACGACTTAGACCGCGCGGCAGCTGGGATCGGCATATATTACTAAAATACGAAGTGCTAATGGTAACATTTTTAATTACACAAGTAATAAAAATTCATAATATTTTTTAAAAAAAACTAACTTCCGTTGCTACAAAATGGGACTGTATTCGACCGCGTAAGCATCATGAATGGTGCAGTAAGCGGATATAGTTTGTGTACAGATAATTCGTTCTTTTGACTCACCCTTCAGGAACCGTCTGCTTTGGAAGTCATCTCTGGTTGTTTTCTTCAAAAGCTTTCCTGAAATTAAACAATAATTGAAAGATATAAGGAGGTTTACTGGTTTTTCTGCGCTTCGTTACACAATTCTAACCTTCACACGTAAGTGATTCCGAAAAGAAACTTTCGTAAGGAACACAGCCTGCAAATACGATATAAAATATTTATCAAATAAAATAAAAGTCCTCAACTAAAATAATCTGAAATTAAACCATACTTCATTTAACAGGTGAACATCACATTTTATCTTGTGACTTCAGTCTGATACTGCACAGGTTAACAATGATACATATTGCCACACACATATGAGGCAGACCTAAAAATGGACAAAAATAGTGCAAAAGTCAAATTAAATTGATCTGTCGACTTTCATGCACGTATCTATAAATATAGCTGGTAACACCAGGATCTTGCCAGTGCACATACATTATTATTATTAAGGTTTAAACTTTATCTATAATAGTTAAACATGTTCTTACAAAAATACTAATCACTAACAAATGCACAAAGAGAGTTTTATCATCAATCGTAACACACCCCTACATGTTTCGACCCTGCTGGGTCATCTTCAGGGAGAACTTTTTTGTTATTGTTACACTAAGGTTGCACTTTACAGTTGAGTGAGAATGTGCTGTTGACTGTGTACTGCCTTGTTTTTGGAGGCGTACAGTACACAGTCAACAGCACATTCCCACTCAACTATAAAATGCAACCTTAGTGTAACGATAACAAAAAAGTTCTCCCTGAAGATGAGCCAGCAGGGTCGAAACATGTAGGAGTACGTTACGATTGATGATAAAACTCTCTTTGTGCATTTGTTGGTGATTAGTGTTTTTTGTATAATATAGTGCACGGACATGGAACATATTAAATTTGTTCTGAGAGTTTCTGGTCTTATCTAAGTCCTTTTAAATAAAAAAAGTATTTCTACTTCTAATTTCTCCCCTCTCGTTTGTCACAAAATTGCATTGTTTTTAGGCGCATTCAGCAAAATTGTTAAAAGCAGCTAATAGTATCGTCATGTTTGTCCGTCCGTCAGTCCTTCTGTCCGCGTGGAACAACTCGGCTCCCACTGGGCGGATTTTCATTAAATTTGGTAGCTGAGTATTTTTCAACAATCTGTCGAGAAAATTCAAGTTCCATTAAAATCTAACAAGAATAACGGGTACTTTACATGAAGACATAGTGTATTTATGATAACGTCTGGATGAATTTTTCATAGAATGAGAAATATTTGACATAAAATCTGTAGAGAAAATCGAAACATACATTTCGTACTCAATAATCCCCCCCCCCAATTGTACCGTTTATGAGAAAATATGTAAAAATACGGTACAGACAGATAGGCAACAGCTGACAATATAATGGTGAGCGGAAAAGATTCGCTTTTCATGTCGGATAACTAAGGCAACAATAAAGACAAAGACTCAAAATATTTAATACTCATTGCTTTTTCATGGCAACAACGGTTACGCGAAAGCACCTTGGTGTTACGTCGCACGTACACTGCGTGTCTTCTTAAACTATCTTACGGCAGGGTGACATGTCTCCTTGGAACTCAGCTTCTAAACGGCATAGGACGAATGCTGATTGACAGGGGAGAACCGAAGTAGTCTGAGATAAACCTGTCCAAGACTGTGCTATGGCTCAGGCGGTTAGCCGCCGGCCTCCCACCGCGGAGGCCCCGGGTTCGATCCCGGGTCAGTCCATGTGGGATTTGTGGTGGACAAAGTGGCACTGTGACAGGTTTTTCCTCGAGTACTTCGGTTTTCTCCTGTCAATTTCATTCCACCGGTGCTCCATTACTAGGAAAAGGACAAAAAATAATAATCATCATCGTCATCTTCATCACAGGGTTGCACAATAAGCCTCATGGCTGCAGTGTGTCCGTAGCGTCTGCTGCGGGGACATTCACCACTACACCTGTCCAAGTGCCACTTAGTCCACCACAAATCCTACATCTGCCCCAGGACTGGACGTAAGTCTCTGCGGTGAGAAGCCAGCTATTGAGCCATGGCGCTGCTACAATGGCTCAATACACAGACACATTAACCTTTTATAGCCTAGCGGTAACTTTACATACCACCAGGTTTAACATTAAAAAATTCTACGTGGTGCCCACATTGCGTTTATGTGTTTTGTACGGATCTCAGAACAAACAGCAACTTTTACCTTCTAAACATTAAGAGACTGGTTTTTATAACCGAAGTGGAGAGTGTTTACAGCGCGGTACGCACTGAGTCCTTATATAAAACAGATACGCTTCGTCTTTAAAGGGTTAATGAATAAGAAAGATACGCTGCTTGTTTCATTGTATGTCCTCCTTCTGTCTACAAACGTGAACATACGGACGGATGTATACGGCAAAACAGGTGACATCCACCCTTGTAAAACGGCCACATGTTACAGCTGGACAGACTTTTACGAAACGGGCAAGTTCCTAGTATATTAGACATGGCCAGTACTCCGTAACTTGTCCACCTACATATCTAGAATCTTGGCCACAGTTTCACATTGTGTGCCATGCTTTATGTGTTATGTTGGCCAAATGTAGGGGTAAGTGTTCTGTATTTTTTTGTGTCATGCTGTACATGGGCCGAAATACTAATTCATTAGCAGAATAAACTTTTACCCATTCACTTTTCATCCTTTCTCCACAATTATGGACAACAGATTTGAATCCTGCTGGCAAATGACCCATTGCTGTACTTCAAGCCTCTATTTATCGACAGGGTTATGTACCTGCTTTCCAACTCGACCACCTGTCTCTGCACTCTGAATTGTATATAGGCACACGTGACAGCGCACAGTTCAATTTTCATAGTGTCAAAATATTTCCATAAGTTGGCCACCTGCATAATTTGGGTGTCTTTGAATAGAACTAAATGTGGTCAAGACAGACAGGTTCCATTGTAGTCTGGACTACCCCCTTAAACTGTCCTTGATAGGCAACGCGCTGTACCGCCGGCAAATAAGGCCCTGTGGTAATAAAGCTTTTAATATGCACACAGCAGGAATGGTATTGTGCGGTCGCCACTCAGCAATCTCGGTACTGCTTAGTCATGGCTGCTGGCAAACGTTAACCGAAGACTTGCATGAAAACAAGAATATTCTGAGGTACAAATGACAAATGCTGATCCCAGTGGCCGCGCGGTCTAAGGCATGAGTCTGCAGCCGCTCGCTTGCTGGGATTGCGGGTTCGAGTCCTTTCGGTGGCATGGATATCTGTCTTTTGTGAGTGTTGTGTTTTGTCAGGTAGAGATCTCTACGACGGGCTGATAATATGACCAGAGACGTCCTACCGACTGTGGTGTGTCTGACTATGATCACGGAACCTCAACAATGAGGATGCCCTGGCTCATCAGAGGCTGTCAAGCCATACGAAAAAAAAAATAAGAAGAAGACCTACAAGCATCTCAAACAGCGGGTCGGTATTGCAACACTACCTGGATCTCGCATCTGGACTACCCTGTTCAAATGTCGAGAGGAAACAAAAATGTACTAGAACTATACACATTAATTCCACACAAATTATATAGTAGATATATGTGTGTGTGTGTTACAAAAAAAGGTAAAATCGCCCCTGTGCATCCTATGAAAGTATATGGGGAAGCAGTGGCATAGCTCCACTCGTTCTTAAACTCGGAAAAGCAGTCGGAGCGTGAGGCTGACCACTCACCTACACCTAGTGTCCAGGTTAAGAATGAGTGGAGCTATACCTCCGTGGCGTGTAAAGGAACAAATTTATTCCAGGCTTCAGAGTGTTAACGTGGATTATCGCAATAACAAACATTAATAACTAACTTTTAACCCTTTAAAGACGAAATGCAATCTGTTTTATATAAGCACTCAGTACGTACCGCGCTGTAAACACTCTCCACTTCGGTTATAAAAACCAGTCACTTAATATTTTATAAGGCAAAAGTTGCTGTTTGTTCTGAGATCCGTACAAAACCCATAAACGCAATGTGGGCACCACGTAGAATTTTTTAATGTTAAACCTGGTGGTATGTAAAGTTACCGCTAGGCTTTAAAAGGTTAAGCTTACTATCTTCAGGGTTGTTAGACCCTGTGCTGTAGCAACGTTCGCAGTGACCTTACACCTCCACCTTAAGTGTAGAAGTGTGGGTAGCTATCCGCAGTGGCGTGGCTAGGCTTTTTGGGGGGCCGGGGCGAGTAATCACAATGACCGCTCTAACATAAACTACGAACTGCAAAAGCGCCACCATTATTTAATCAATTTTCTGTTATTTGTCTCAATAATTAAAAAACTTTGAGCGCAAAAAATTAAATTTTTTAATTTAAAGTACTCATCTTTCTGCCCTTTGAACTTTGTCACCCGGCGCGGCCGCACCTCTTGCCCCCTCCCACCCAATTAGGCCCCTGGCTATCTGCCATACTGCAGGGCGTCACTTCCCAGAAGACTAATCTCATCAGCTATTAGAACATCACATGTCTGATGAAGACACTTAAAGTTAATCCAATCGCATTAATTTCATTTTTTAAGATCAGAAATGCCATCAAAGATAAAAAATCGTTTTGTTAAATAACCTGTCATTAACCACGACATCAAATTATCAATGATTGATTACACCGTGTCAAAAAAGTCAGTACAAAACCTAGATATAAGGAAAGTGCTAAAAATAAGCTACACAAGAATTTCTGCGTTAAAATAAAGTTAAAACTGGTAATAGGTTTATCTTAAATATTCCGCAGTACAAAGATTCATCAGTTAATCCCTGATAATCTACAAGACCACTTGTTTTTGAAACTAGCTCTTGTATGACGCACTGTAAGGCAACTCAGAACACTTCAATGAGATTTATGACAGCTGTCTATCACTGGTGTCAATTTGCCGCAACTCGAACTACGCCGCTTACAAACTTAAACTTACCACGGGTGCCACATGGAGCGATAGGACACTTCATCCAGCCAATATTTCTCAGCTGACATCATTTAACGGTCAGCTGGATGGCACATGATTATTTTAAAACAAGCACTTCCTTCAATGATTCATGCAACAGTAATACACATTATAAAAAAAATACTTTACATGGGAAAAGGCAGCTGCCTTCCTACTGTGGTGTGACATTGGTCTTTGAAAAAGTAGCGGGTGGGGCGCAATATGGAGAAGGATGTTAAATGGCTTGGCGACCTCTTGACCGATTTTCCCTTCCGAACCCCCTTAATGCTGCATAAAATGGGCAAAAATCATGACTTAAATGCCGAATTTTGCAATTTAACCTTTTAAAGCCTAGCGGTAACTTTACATACGACCAGGTTTAACATTAAAAGATTCTACATGGTGCCCACATTGCGTTTATGTGTTTTGTACGGATCTCAGATCAAACAGAAACTTTTGCCTTATAAAACATTAAGAGACTGGTTTTTATAACCGAAGTGGAGAGTGTTTACAGCGCGGTACGCAATGAGTCCTTATATAAAACAGATACGCTTCGTCTTCAAAGGGTTAAAACATTCTACATGGTGCCCACATTGCGTTTATGTGTTTTGTACGGATCTCAGAACAAATAGCAACTTTTGCCTTGCAAAACATTAAGAGACTGGTTTTTATAACCGAAGTGGAGAGTGTTTACAGCGCGGTACGCACTGAGTCCTCATAAAACAGATACCCTTCGTCTCTAAAGGGTTAATTTACATATTTATTAGAGGAATTTTAAGATTTGGTCATCCCTGATGACGGAAGTAGCAGGATGCTTCACAGCGTCGCTACTTCTACCTGAATACACGGCGTCATATCCCAGGAGACAGCTACCTTCATACTCAGGCCAGCGAGAAACTCATTTTTTACTTTATATGCCGTAAATCATTCAGAAAGGACAAGGTAGGAATGGGAGGTATAAGGATATGGACGAAAGAAGGAAAAGCAAATGAAAAGCCAAGAAGAAAGACGGAAGAGAAAATTTAGGAAGCAGGTCTCTCCGAAACAAAGGTATGTATCAAGGAACGTACACGGCGTCACACTATACATTCGTCGTTAGACCCAAAGCCGCGAGAAACTCGCCAACTCCACAGAGCAGAGTCCTTCAGAAGCTAACAGTTCCACAGCTAGTCAAGAAATTCCCACCATTTGATGAAACCCGATGGTCATTACCGTGCTCAAAAAAGCCTACAATTTGCGCCTATTCTGAGTGACATTAATCCAGTCCACGCCCACCCAGTCTCTTCCTTTAGGGCCCACTTTAATATTATCCCCAATCTACGCATACATCTTCCAAATGGCTCTCTCCCTTCAGGTGTCCCCACAAAAACATACATGATTACGTTTGCCAGCCATAACTTAGTTAACAAACTGCAATGCCAGTATGCTTTGAGTTGAACCGCAATGAATGTCAAGGTTACGGCGACCGGCTGCAAAAAGTGACACGCGGTATTGCTCCGATTAACAGCAACAGGAACTGGAAAGAGGACATTGCAGTGGATCCCCTTTCGTAACGTGTAATGACGTAACGTTTCAAGATACTGAGGGCCACACACTTCCGAGAGACGACAAAGGAAGCAGGACACGTGCCCAGTGAGAGACTTACAGCCCCAAACCACTGTCACAGACAGTAGTGATGGCAATGGAACTGGGCTGATTTCGGAGAAACTGAGGCACGGAAAACTTACCAACTAACAAACGGTTCTGGACATAATTCGCAAATTACATAAAGCCGGCCCCTTTCCCTGCTACATACTTTTCTCGTCCTACAGACGTATTACTATTATTAGATATATTTTTTAAAGCATGTCATTATGTTGAGTTGTTTATAGCAGAAATAAAAAAAAATTCCAAACACAACTACGTTCCAGTTACTACACAGTACAACACGTTCCGACCATTTTAGGCACACAATTAATGTGTTCTTAAACTTAAATGTCGAACGTATGTAATTAATGTGAGAGATTAACCCTTTAAAGACGAAGCGTATCTGTTTTATATAAGGACTCAGTGCGTACCGCGCTGTAAACACTCTCCACTTCGGTTATAAAAACCAATCTCTTAATGTTTTATAAGGCAAAAGTTGCTGTTTGTTCTGAGATCCGTACAAAACACATAAACACAATGTGGGCACCACGTAGAATTTTTTAATGTTAAACCTGATGGTACGTCAAGTTACCGCTAGGCTTTAAAAGGTTAATACTCAACAAAGCACACAGCATGTGGAAATGTAAATGGATTAACGACATCTGGAAAAACAATCACTCTTTACCTTCAGAATAGTATCTTACCCATACTTTGTGATATGCAGAGCGTCTGTAGGTTAAAACAGCTGGTACATAGTTACACATCCCCTGTTAAATAACGCACGATCAACGAAAGTACATTTGGCTAACGAATGTCTGTGAACGAATTCCACGAAAGTAGATTTTGCTACCTCTCACATTCCTTAAAACGACACAAAGAAGGACAGTCTGTTCCCAGAGCACACGAATGACGTCAAAGAAGAAAGACTAACAAGTTCCATAAACAGTCAAGGAATCACAAGGATGCAGACACACGGTGTATCAAATACTTTGATGTGAAAAAGACAGATTTTTAAAAGTAACCGTACAGAGAAAAGATGGATGCATTAACCTTTCAAAGCCCAGTGGTCACTTTATGTACCGCCAGGTTTAACATTCAAACATTCAAACATTCTACGTTCTGCCCAGTATTTATGTATTTATATGTTTTGTATGGGTCTCAGAACAAACAGCGATTATTTCCCTATACTGCATTAACTGACTGTTTTCTTGTAACCGAGACGAAGAGTGTTTACAGCGCGGTACGGACTGGGTCTTTAAATATAATTGAGGTTAGTATTCAAAGTGTTAACTAAAACAAATATCACGGTATTCTGCGCAGTGGCAACGTGCGGTCAGGTAGATATGCACCGACGTTTCGGAGGAACCTGCCCATGCTTCTTCGGGGTAACTGATCTGCCCTGAGAAACGAGGTATCAGATAAATTTGTAGTGTGACTGGGTTTTTTTGTGCGAAACAAGCGTTCGTATTGAGTTCACCGCCAACTGACAGAGGTCTGTGGTGATGGCGCAATGTGAGTCCAGCATCTCAGAAAATGGTACAGAGTTCGAAAACAGTCGAAAAAAGTTCCATGACGATGATCGGACCGGTCGGCTAAACGCAACAGGGACGGATGTGAACGCAGTACGGGGGGACGAAATTATTTTGGAAAATCGACGAGTCAATTCGCGGTCGCCGATCCCACAATGACAAGAAAGTGGAAATGGCTGTTCGTGAATGGCTGGAAATGCGAGATCTCGATGACTATCATGACGTAATTATTAAACTCGTGAAAAGATGGGGAAAATGCATTAACGTGCTTTAGAAATGTGCTGAAAAATAACGATACTTTAGCAGAGCCAAAGAGCTGCGTTTAAGAAGCGACTTCTCGTTTAATTACAACGTGTGAACACTACTTATGGAACATAGTTCGCAGAACTTGCATTTCTGAGCCCTGAAGATAGGGCAGGTTAGTCTGAACAATGTACGTCAAGATATTAGTTAGGCACACACAATTAGAAAAGTGTTAACTAATCTTAAGTATCACAAAACGTAAATTCTATTGTGTGCGCCTGACTCATACATTATTTTACACGTGCACATACTTATTACAAACACAATTCGACATATCTTTGTGTCGCTATAGTAGCCATCACTTCCCTAAGATAAGAAGTATCATTTCCATGAAAAATCCCGTTGAGACAGATAAGACCACCTGTCTGCCTGTTTGAGCTGCGAAATGCAGCAGAATTTGGACTTCGATTCAGGAAATAAGCAGTTATAAGCCAAATCACGTGCAGGCGACCATTCAGTATGTTTAAACCTTATAATGCAAGCATCGGGGTATATTTTCCAACGGTGCAACAGCCCCACTGGGCCAGGGCCCCCTCAATATCGAGGTTTCACTATAACACATTTAGACACACCACACTCGTTAGGACTCCTCTGTACGAGTGATCAGCCTAACGCAGAGACCTCTACCTGACAACACAGAACACTCACAAGAGACAGACATCCATACCCCCGGGCGGGGATTCGATCCCACAATCCCAGGAAGCGAAAGGTCACAGACCCACGCCTTAGACCGCACGGCCACCGGGATAGGCCAAATGTCGGGATAGTAACCTAAAACAGATGACGATTTCCTTCATTACACTATCGTACACTCTGTATAATAATTCATTTGCTGTTCCTTGGTTCATGTGGCGATTGCTACACGCACCACCTGCTGCTACTGCACCACACTGTGCACTTTGTCCAAACAGTGCCGTTCGGCCTTTTGTCTTATTCTCACAATAAACAGCATTTATGTCCAAATGCAATCATAATTGATTCGCCTTTGTAATGTAGACCAGGGGTGAACAAATCCCGGGCACCTGGTCGCCTGAGGGACTGCCTGACCCTTGAAGACGGGACCCTATAGGTTGTCCCGAAACATCCATAACTACTAATATACGTTGCGTAACATCTCAGAAGAGCGAAAATCTCATTTACACAGTGCCGGAAGGCTAAAATCATGCATGAGACACAGTGTGTTACTCATAACCCGTTTAATTTCATGGATATTAACTAACTATTCCATTTAAAGTTTGTCTCAGTATCCACATAGTGCTGGTACGCACTACAGATCGATGGCTTGGCTGTACTCGGTCTAATTATCTGAGCGAAATAACGGGAAAGCATTTAATGGACTCACAAGCTTGTCTTACTGCGGATAGCGCCTACACTATAGGCATCCCAACATATAGGGCAGTGTGGAGTGATGCAGTACGTGCCGGCGGTGCCAGCCACGGCCTGATCGATGCGCTGGAGACTTCCCCGTCAAGTATCGCCCGGTCCTCCCACGCGACGTACCACCGCAAAATCTCTCGTCGCCAGAAAAGTCCAGGACCCATAAAATTTGATTCTACAGGAGCCAGGCCTCAGTGTTCTAAACATGCAGTGGGCGCAAGCAGGCACTCCACCGTGGCTCGTACATTAAACGGCGTTTCATCAAATAAAATATTATTTCCACCAGTGTTTTAGGACATTCTCACGTGACGTCACTTTAACATAAATCGAATATCTCAAAGCACATAAAAAGTAGTGTTAATGTAAAGTTGTTTTTTTTGTATATGTAAACATTTATATATGCCTACTGCATGTTCGCACTTTTGCTGGGTCTTGCTTATACTTTTCATTGATACACAGGCTTTGCAGCAGGCATTCCAGGTTATAAAATATTTAACACGTTAAGCATTCATAGGCCAGTCATCGTCATCATCATCAGTAGCGCTACAGCCCTTGGTGGGCTTTGGCTTCCTTCACAACCCTCCTCCAGCCTACTCTGTGCTCTACTCTTTGTCTCCAGCCTCTAAGCCCCATCACCATAAAGTTCGTCACCACATATTCCAGCCATCTTGTACGTGGTCGTCCCTTCCTTCTTCTACAGAGTAATCTCCCATTCAACATTCTTTCAGACATCCGTCCCTCAGACATTCTCTCCACATGTCCTAGCCATCTTATCCTCTGTGGTTTCACGAACCGTATTTATAAGAAAACTTTTCCTTCATTACAGGCTGATCCAAAATCATCTCTACAAAGTCACCCAGTTTAGTTAAAAATTAATATTAAAACGTCTACACTGCCAACAGAAATCTGGAAGCATGTTACTGAGTTCCTTCACAGTTTCGGGCTGCCCTCATAGCAAAACTGGATCCTACCTTACTTATTTCAAGATAAAATGGGACTCACCGCCAAGACAAAATGAGAACTATCTTCTGAAACGGATTCGAGTATTCTACGGAAAAACCCCAGCATATGAATGGATGTTGGGTCAATAATTGTATTAGCTTAGGGTTATATTACTCTAGTTTTTTCTCTGAATGGTTTTAGAATCTAAAAAAACAGTGGCTTAGTGACGTTTTCACTAATGTTTTTATACTATTTTTTATATTATTTGATTAAGGATCTGTGTTTTTAACATTTATACATGTACGTGATGATGGTTCGGTCGAGCCGAAACATGTAGTATATTGGCACAACCTTGGAGTAAGATGGTGTAGTGTGCAGAATAAATCTATGACGTGGTGTGTCAGACTGTGTTTATTATTACTGTAGCTGAACCGTACAATGTCATGGCCTTCGATTAGTTCATTTAATTCTGTATTATAGCGTATTCTCCATATTCAAAGGCCAGTGTTACCTATATACGTATATCGAAAATTTCAGTCTTCAGACTCTCTGTATTTCCCCACAGACAGCATTTAACTCTTTCACACAACTCTTATAAAATTCTCATAAATGAAATAGCGACACAGATTCAAATGTTCTGGGTATGACTCCGAGAAGATTGGTAATGGCATACTGACGTTTCGGAGGAACTTGCTTCCTCCATCTTCACGGTCTGAGTAGTCCACGGGTGCCAGTACACAGGCACACACAATCTTGTCAGCCTGACACGTGCACATAACACAAACACATTCCGACATATCCTTATGTCGCTATAATAGCCAACATTTCCTACAGGATACGAGCTGTCGTTTCCTACAAATATCCCGGTAAGCCTGATAAGTCGGCAGTCTGCTTACATGAGAGAAGTGAGGGGGCGAGAGCAGCAGAATATCAGGGGCACATGCCTCACAGGCTGGAACTGGGTCTGGGAACTAATCTGTTAAAAAGCCAGATGACGAACAGGCGACCGTGACAAATTGCTGAGAATATGTCAATCTTATGACGCAAATATCGGGATAGTAACTTAGATTAGATAACTACTTCTTTCTTCATGCTATCCTACATCCTGACTGCAACAAACTAAACTAAACTAAACTAAACTAATCTAAACTAAACTAAACTAAACTAAACTAAACTAAACTAATCTAAACTAAACTAAACTAAACTAAACTAAACTAAACTAACTAACTCCATGGAGCAGAGTCCTTCTTGAGAAGCTAACAGGTCCTTAGGCAGTCGAGAAATTCATCGCTTTTTATGAAACACGAAGGTTCATTACCGCATTCACAAACGCCCGCCACCTGTCCCTGTCCTGAGCCACATCAATTCCGTCCATGCCTCCCAATCGTACTTCTTTCAGACCAATTTTAATATTACCTCCAATCTACGACTAGGTCTTTCAAGTTGTCTCTTTCTATGAGACTTACCCACCAAAACCCTGAATGCATCTCTTCTCTTTACCATACGTGCTACATGCACCGCCCATCTCATTCTTCTTGATTCGATCACCCGAATAATATTTGATGAGCAGTAGAGATCATAAAGCTCCTCGTTATGTAGTCTTCTCCACTACCCTGTCACCTCGTCCTTTTTGTCACGCAGCCTGTATAATAATTCTTCATTTTTGTTTCTTAGTTTGGTGATTGCTATACGCATCACCTGCTGGTGCTCCACCACACTGTGCACTTTGCCCAAACAGTGCCGTTCAGCATTTCGTATTATTCTCACAATAAGCAGCATTTATGTCCACCTGGAGTCATAATTGATTCGCCTTTGTAAAGTAGACCAGGGGTGCACAAATCCTGGACACCAGCTCGCCAGAAAGGCTACACTTTATATAGCAGCACCTAATATTTGTAAGCCCTCAGAACGGAACGTGCTTCGTGTCACCTTTCTGGCGTCTAGAATTTTGAGATGGTTCCTAAATTTTGTAAAATTCATGAACCCTTGACAGTTCCTCTTCTGTGAGAAATGAATTAAATTTTAGGTATCATTAATCTGAATTCATGTTTCGGGGTGTTAACACAGGGGACATACAGCGTCGGACAGGGAGCGATGACTGAGAATTTTGAACTGCGATGGATGTGGGTTGAAGCGTTCGTTGCATGTTTTAATTATTTCACATTCTAAACGCAGAATTACGCTAATCAGGACGCTCAAGGAGCTAATGGTAAAAAAAAATAAACAGACAGAAAGTGAGATCTGAGGAACATGCAGCCGTACTGATGAGGATTTAATCCTTCTGGGATATGACGCCGTGTCGGTTGATGGTTTCAGAGAAACTTGCTGCCTACACATTCAGGATCTATCGATCCAAATATGACGTACTTTCAGACAGTATAAAACTGTCCCAGCATTTTCTGAAGAGCCGCGCAACGCAGACGTATTGGGGAGCGGAGGTATAGCTTCAGGTATTCTCAGGTTCCAACTCTAGATTGCAACCGAATGGTCAGTTTCAAAATTCGGCCAATTTACCCCCAGAAAAGTATCTCCCGTATTCATTGGAGGCAGGGTGGGCCCCAAAAGGCAGGGTGGGCCCCAACAGGCAGGGTGGGCTCCAGCGCAAGTGCGGATACTTTGCGGAAAAGAAAAATCTCTGCTCTTGTCAGGAATCGAACTCAGATTCCCAGTCGTACAGTGTGCAGTCTAGTCACTATAACGACTGAACTATCCCCGCTCCTGTTAACTTCCTCCGAAACGTCTGCACGTTTCATCATATCCAAACCATGGGATTCCCATAAGACTGCACCATCATTCACCGGTTTAGTAAGACAAAGATATTCTCTAGGCAGTTAATTAGGTTTAAATTGGGAGACTAAGAACCACACCGGTCCGCCTCCATAGCGCATCTCAGCTCTCCCAGTGCCTGGAATCACGTCTCAGGGATTTGTTATTACTGCAGCAGTTGCCAGCCGTGATTTAACAGAAAGTGCTTGTGTGCTGAGCCGACACGCAGAGGTCTGAGCGCAAACCAAACACCGAATACCTCTTACTGTACTTTCTATTCTTCTTTTTCCTTTTTCTTTTTTACATTATTCATTTGTTTGTAAAGCTGTTTGAGTGTACACACATTAAACTGCATTACATGTGAACATAAGTTTCTGGCTAAAAAAAAAAGGGCAATGTAAACTGTAAAACCTGTGTATAGAACCGGTCGAAGATGACCAGTAAGTACACTGGTGAACCTCGGTTTTCCGAGCGCTCAGGCTGCTTTTCAAGTGTTGTGGAAAAATGTCATAACCGCTACTCTAGGAGTCACTGTATGCTGGGCTGTGTAAGTTTTTCACGACAAGACATACGCTCTAATGACGGATGCACTTTAAATACCGTACTTTTTAAAAATTAATTATTTAAAGATCTTATCACGCATTCCTTCGTCCCCCTTTCAACAACAACAACAACAAGAACAAGAACAACAACAACAACAACAACAACAACAACTCCGAAGCTTCTCAGACAGACTGACGTGACTCGCCCGAGAACTGAGAAAGCGCGTTCGATTCCCTCCCAAAGCATGATTACGCAGACAGAGAGCGTGTGGGCGATGGAATTGCCAAACGTTAAAGGCCCACATTTTAAAAAGCTACTCCTGAAGGGGTATTGAGTATAACACCCACTCCGTTACACATAGCAACAGAGAGATCGTCGTTCGATTCCTGGCACAGGAAAGGATTGTTCTCAACGCCAAACAGTCCGGACCCCTTCTGGGGCCCATCCACCGTAATATTCAGTGCGTATCAGAGACTCTTTCCACAGGAGTAAAGCGGCCGAGGTGTGAGGCTGACCACTCATTTAATCCACTGCCGAGGTACGGAATGAATGGAGCAATGCCTCTGTTTCCTTTACGCAAAACGTGCAAATGTACTTCTGTTTTGTCCTTAAGGAACTTATGATTGTAGTATCCTTTATTCTGTCAAGCGTAATGGTTACTGTGCGTAACACCTGCCTTAATATTAAGGCCAACTGTGTTCTGCCCAAAGAACATGGACATACTTTTATATAATTCTAGAAGAAAAACAGTGATTACTTCCCTCAGCAGCATAACCGTTTCTGCAATGCAGGAGTAATATTTTTTAAGAGGCATGAATGTAATTCTGGAGCATTATGTTGATGACTTCTGCCTCCAAAGCGAAGCTAAAATTTGAAGTCCGTTTTCACTTTTATTGACCAAGACGTTAATAACGAATAATACGGACTGCATTACAGTCACTGGCCACTACGGCTAGAATTGCAACGTAAGGGGAGAAGCAAGTTAAAGGCCACGAACGAAACATCAAATAGAAGCTAAACCCAATAATTCTCATAAGCCACTCTTGCTGTAGTCAGTGAACATGTTTGTAATACCGGAACTGCAGACATGCACTTGGACACAGAGCATTTGTTTACTTGGATGAAATGAAGTGAACAAGCGTATTGGTCAGACTGTCCCACACAGATCGGTGTACTGAAAGACGGTACGTTTTAAGATCCTGAGTTCGAAACTTGAAGAGTTTCTACAGTAAACAAATATATGACCGAAAACGAAGAAGGAAAAAAATTAGGGAATGAACGAAAGTAGGAAACAAAAGAAATAAAGGAGAAAGAAATAAATCTAATAAAACAAAACGAAACAAAGGAAATAAAGATAACAAGAACTATTAATACATGAACCAACTTGTGTACATAATAACAATATTATTATATATACAACACATAATTATAGAATATATAATTATATAATTATTCTTATAACTATAAGAATAATTATAAGAATAATTACAAGAATAATTATAATTATAAGAATAATCATTCTTATAATTATAAGAATAATTATAAGAATAACCATTCTTATAACTATAAGAATAATTATAATTATAAGAATAATTACAATTATAATTATAAGAATATGCACGGCATTTGTTTTGACCGGATTTATCGTAATTCTAAGTGTTAAACAGCACAACGGGGATGAACTATCTTAACACTGCAAACACTGCTTTACCCCTATGAAAGAAGCCCCTGGTACCAATCATCCATTGTCATATCCAATCTAACCTATATCACAATTCCGACAGACGCACACGGACTTTTCACTCGCCCTGTAGAAAGACTGAGAAGCACGAACAACAGCTGAAATATCGAAATCAATTATTTTTAACTAGCAAATTTTGTAAGTCACTCTCCCATCACAAAATAAACACTTCACGAACTGTGAAAAATACAGGGTCTGGGATTCCTGTGTTTTCATGTTTGCATCTTGAGAAGCACTCTTCGAAATTTATTGGAATATAACAAAGGAGCGGCTACAAAAAGGCCAGACGAAGTTACGTCAGCAAAGAATTCGGTGCCTCGACGGGCTTAATGGGATAAATGTACTTAACTCTCTGGTTTTGCACTGTAATGGCACTCAAGTGTTTTAACTAGACATTAAATGTTACGTGAATACCTACAGCAGCAAAAATATTAAACATCTTAATTGAAATGAGAATAAACGTTATAATTACATCGGCTAGAACTTTAAAGTAATCTTCAAAATACTTGAGTAACAACACATTTTCTAAAACAGACGCGATCTTCAATTCACGAGTCTCTCCACCTCAAGTGTAGCAAACATTTGCCTTTGGCAGCCTAGAAATACCGGATTCTAGACATCGCCAATTCCCATTCCAATTTTCCATTGTCATCATATAATGTTCACCTAACTTACATTTGAGCGGTTCGTTCTTTACCCCCACATTCGAGTGGTTTCGTGTTCGAAAACCGTCCCACATCCCTTACCGTCCGATTTTCGTAATTTTCCTCGCGTCCTCCAAGTGGACAAAGAGTTCAACCAGTACAGGCCTACTAACTCGCATACGGACTGGACAAACGAGGAACTGTGGTTTCACTCGCGGTGGGGGCAAGGGGTTCCTCCTCCAAAACGTCAAGGGTAGCACTGAAATCGATCCAGCCTCCCACTCACTGAGTACAGGGGGCTCGTTTCCTGGGGACAGAGCAGCCAGAGCTCTAAGCTAACCACTCACCTACATCTAATGCTGAGGTTAAGACTGCATGGAGTTATACCTACAATTTACATAATCCTTTAAGAAGTTTTGCTTAATTATAGGAAGAGAAAAATTCACTGTCCCAGACCACGAGATGATTCCAGCAGATTGGGTGTGTCTGGTGCGGTGCGGGGAATACTGGTTATAGAAGGGACAAGAATACTACTATTGGTGGGTGCGGCAAACAATTCTGCTAAGGCTCACCCAATGAAAACATCCAACAGTCAGAGTAGCGTGTAGTGAGCGACTACACTGTGCGAATGCTTTGAGGATGGGTAGTAGCAACCTGTCATTCGCCACGATACCTTGCGCAGGCGCATTATCGCATTCCTAACAGGGATCATCTCCTGGTCTGTGGACAGTACCTTCACTTCACCACCAAATAAATGCTGAGGTAATAACTGTAAATACGGCACTGTTTCTATGGATACTTCACAAATCACAAGAGAAAGAGTTGGAGAATACAGAAAAGTAAAACATAAAGGAGAAAACGATAAAACGAATAAGAATAAACAAGTAACAAGGAACAGGGATGGTATTCTGATGAGGCAAAGTGAGGATTCATCAGACTAAGAGGGAGGAACAAGACGAAGCAGAATTGAGATGTGGGTCCAACTCAACGCTCCGCCTCAAGATGGCTGTAGGAGGATACAAGGACCAGGATAATTGTAACACTACGTAACGAAGCTAATTTGCTGGCTGACTGAAACAACCCGCCACAGCCCCTTAATTTAAAAGCAACACAATACTGCCGAAGCCGAAGTGAAGTTCGTCTTACCAGAATATCCATATAAGGAAAGATCAAGTTGAGATTACTGTCACCTGGGATGAGATGCCGCTTAGTCTGGCAGTCTGATATGAGGAAAAGGAATACAGCAGCTTTCTAAGAAATATTGGCAGGCTGCTATCTAGTGAACCACACATCGCATATCAGCAAACTGTAATATTCATATTCACCAGCACAGAAACTTGCAATCTAATAAAGGTAAAATTGCCACTGTGAGTACGTAACACATTGTGAGGGCGTCGTGTTCCCCGAACTTTTTCCACTTGCGGACTTCCTTTGGCTTCGAAATATAACCACGGATCCTCACATCTTGCTTACGTAAATACGGACTGTAAATGTTACAATAATGTCTTTAAAGGGTTAAAAAATTCTACGTGGTGCCCACATTGCCTTTATGTGTTTTGTACGGATCTCAGAACAGACAGCAACTTTTGCCTTATAAAACATTAAGAGATTGGTTTTTATAACCGAAGTGGAGAGTGTTTACAGCGCGGTACGCACTGAGTCCTTATATGAAAACAGATACGCTTCGTCTTTAAAGGGTTAAAACATTCTACGTGGTGCCCACATTGCGTTTATGTGTTTTGTACGGATCTCAGAACAAACAGCAACTTTTGCCTTATAATACATTAAGACATTGGTTTTAATAGCCGAAGTGTTTACAGCGCGGTACGCACTGAGTCTTTATACAAAACAGATACGCTTCGTCTCTAAAAGGTTAAGGAACACTTATTAAAGAAGACTCTACAATGACCCTGCAATGGGTCAATCCACGACCCCGCATACAAACGGCGCTTAAACACTTCACAGCCCCAACATTTAATTCCGAAGTGCAAAGGAACAAGGGCCACATAATACATAAACGCTCAAAAACGAAAGCAGGGAAAAACGCAAATATAAACCTCATGTACCTTACCCGATACCTGGAGTTTGTGACTGAGTCACACCCATTTCCATGGTTACTATAGAACTCGTTTGTGTGTGTTGTCATATAACGGTTTGTGTTGGGTCTCTCCTGGGAAGCTTAACGCGTGAATATTGTCCCCGCGTCATATTACGGTGCCATGCCTGGTGTTTTAGCACAACTTACACAAATTAATTCTTAAAGAAATAAAATTTCTTAAAAAACAATTGCATATACAGTCGAACCCGGTTATAACAACATCGGTTTATACGACATCTCGCCTAGAGCATCAGATATTCTGTGGTACCAATTAAATCCTCATTGCCGACCATAACACCACACTCTTCGGTCAGAACAACACTCGTTTATAACGACACAAAATATTTAGTCCCTTCCATGACGTTATAACCGAGTTCGAACGTATTTTATAACTTGATATGAATGTATTAACCTTTTAAAGCCTAGCGGTAACTTTACATAACACCAGGTTTAACATTAAAAAATTCTACGTGGTGCCCACATTGCGTTTATGTGTTTTGTACGGATCTCAGAACAAACAGCAACTTTTGCCTTATAAAACATTAAGAGACTGGTTTTTATAACCGAAGTGGAGAGTGTTTACAGCGCGGTTCGCACTGAGTCCTTATATAGAACAGATACGCTTCGCCTTTACAGTGTTAATGTAGTACCAAACAAACCTTGTACACGAGGTAGCTCAGACAGTCTACAGGTCGGAAAACTAGAATTCAGCACCCATCAAACACAAAGACTCGTCACTTCGCTGGCTCTGGGTCACATCCAGTGGGTAACAGTCCAAAAACCAATGACGTGTCATCGCTAAAGCCGAAATCGAGAATGCCTAAGATCTGCCCGCTAATCCCTCTGCACACCACAGCTTGGTGCGCAAGGTACATTTGCAGCTTTTACGCTCCATGTAACCAAACGTCGCGGTCTACTGGGCAGAAATCCTTCTTCCTTTTAGGAAAGTCCTTGATTAAAACCTAAGACCGCAGACTGGCTATCCTGAGACTTCCCTCAGTCCTTTAGGCAAATGTCGGAACACTCCACTACACTACATCATACCCGATTACTTGCAGTCTCGTTTCATGTCATCACACACACACTAATCTACCGACTCACAACGCTATATAAAACGGCAGCATCGTTAAATAAAAATTTAAAAAAATAATTTCTGATAAATAAACATATTAACCAAGCCCGTATTGTCTTGGGCACAACTTTGTATAACTGTGATTAGGCAGTGTGAGTGCAACTGTATAATTGGGGAAAGGCTGCACTAATTGTTATGGTGTAATGGAATGAAAATACCGCTTAACGAGCTAGCAGTTCACGTAGGCTGTTAAACTCCACTGTGATCTGTACTATCTCTCCCTCATTACGATATCTTCTACTGTACCAGCACCTAACCCCTGCAGACTTGGGGTGTGCGACCCATTACAGAGGCAATAACCACAGTCATATCGGAAGCCAACGCACTGCAGTTACACACGGTTCGTTCTGTGCCTCAACTTCACGAGGCGTAAAGAAATACGTAATAGACACTAACACTGACTAGCTGAGAAACTATCAGCTTCTGAAGGAGGGCTCTGCTCCATGGAGTGTGTGAGTCAGTCAGTCAGTCAGTCAGTCAGTCAGTCAGCCAGTTTAGTTGGTTAGTTAGTTAGTTAGTTAGTTAGTTAGTTAGTTAGTTAGTTAGTTAGTTGCCGATCACAGTGGCCGCGCTGTCTAAGGAGTGGGCCTTCGGCCGAGCGCTCGTTGGGATCGTGGGTTCGAGTCCCACCGGGGGCATGGATGTTTGTTGTGAGTGTTGAGTGTTGTCAGGTAGAGGTCTCTGCGACGGACTGATCACTCGTCCAGAGGAGTCCTACCGAATCTGGTGTGTCTGAGTGTGATCTGGAAACTTCCAAAAGGAGGCGCCCCTGGCCCGATTTGGGCTGTTACGCCACAGAAAAGAAAGCGTTAGTTAGTTAGTTAGTTAGTTAGTTAGTTAGTTAATTCTGTTCGACCGATAGTCAAGTCACTGGTACAAAAACTATTAACTTATCAATATGCATGGCGAGGAAGGAGACAAAAGGGTTGGAATTGAATATTGAGGGGTTACTTCATAGTAAAAAGGGTTTTCCTTAGGTGTCCTGAACAGCCACAGGCCCTCCACACTGACTGCTAATTTGTAGTCACTCCGTACGTTGCAAACAACCTCCCTGCTTCAGACGGTTACAAACTCGGGTCAACAAACGCAGAAGTTTCGATAAGACACGTATGAGAAGAACGAGGAAAAACTTATGTTTAAATATGAATACATATTTTTTTAAAGCGTGGAATATAAATCCTCATGCATTAATGTCAGGAAAAATTATACGGCCAGATAAAATGTCCACATTATGTTAATGATATTTACTTAAATTCTTAGGGAAACAGGAGCATGAACTTTGCCTTGTTCTACATTTTTGTGTGCACGACCTGTGTAAGACGCCGTACGCACATTTGAAACGAACAATTTGCTGCGTACTACCATAGCAACGGAGCGGATAATTCGCGGTTTTCATATTTATGTGCGAGCCAGCTGCCGGTGTCATTCACCCCCGACAGACTCTAATTGTCTCACGTGGATTGCTAATCATACCATCGCGCTGACACTTGCCAGACAATTGACAGGTGGACAGTGAACTTCACAGCCACTGGAGAGGTATACCGACTCAATTAACAATACTTAGTGTCGTTCATTGACTGCGAGTTTGAAACATCCTCCGACTGGGGTGCAAACAGAACTGCAACAGCAGACGGCATTTAAAATACGTAGTGCTTTGGCTACACGGAAATCAATAAATCACTCTATCATCTGTCTGTCTATATATCTATCTATATGCTTATCCATCCATTCGTCCATCCAACCGTCCATCCATCTATCCATCCATCCATCCATCCATCCATCCATTCGTCTATCTGTCTGTCTGTCTGTCTGTCTGTCTGTCTATCTGTCGGTCTGTCTGTCTATCTATCTGTCTGTCTATCTGTCTGTCTGTCTGTCTGTCTATCTGTCTGTCTGTCTGCCTGCCTGCCTGCCTGTCTATCTATCTATCTGTCTGTCTGTCTATCTGTTTGTCTGTCTGTCTGTCTGTCTATCTATTTATCTATCTATCTATCTATCTATCTATCTCTCTATCTATCTATCTATCTACCCACCTACCTACCTACCTCCCTGGAGCACAGTCCTTCTTCAGAAGCGAACAGTTCACATGGAATTCTACTGTTTTGAAATAAATGTAAGGTACCGAGCATATAGAATGGAAGCCGCGCCAATTTAAACGGAATGAACTCACACTTACCGCAGGACATTAAAGATATTCAAGACGTCATTAAAAAGATAAAGCCAAAAATAAAACATGATTTTCTTACGTCCAAAACTGTACGAGTTTTATTATCACTCGATCTGTCTTCATTTGTCTGTCCGTCCAACTGTTCAGACCGACCCTGCTGGTCATGCAACGCACCGAGATTACATTTATACTGCAGAATATCCTGCTGACGTAACGTATGTGTTTTAAACTAAACCCACCCCCCTTCTCTCCTACAGGATATTGCTAATTTAACGCAATATAAGCACAATACAGGCACCGCATACGATGTGTAGCCAGTCACTTCGAACTGGATGTTTAACACGTTGCATTTAGTGTCAAGTGTCTTTTGAGACACGCTTTATACCCTTTTTAGGGCTGAAAAACTTCCCACATTTGCTCGCACAGAATACGGGATTTGGGACGCCTGCGGCACCGTTATTGAAGATTAACCCTTTAAAGACGAAGCATATCTGTTTTATATCAGGACTCAGTGCGTACCGCGCTGTAAACACTCTCCACTTCGGTTATAAAAACCAGTCTCTTAATGTTTTATAAGGCAAAAGTTGCTGTTTGTTCTGAGATCCGTACAAAACACATAAAGGCAATGTGGGCACCACATAGAATTTTTTAATGTTAAACCTGGTGGTATGTAAAGTTACCGCTAGGCTTTAAAAGGTTAAAGTCCTCTGACATGTTATGCCGCGCCCTCAACTGGTAACGAATGCTAAATACATTCGTCTTTACAGTTTCAACTGTAGGGATTTAACAGAACTCCTTCCTCCCGCTGAGGGCTGGGATATGGATACGAACGAAACACGTTCTCACATGCTGCATACTGAGTATCCTTCGCCGTGAGGATACTTTTATCACGCGTGGATATAAGTATAATGTCACGTAGTCTCAACGACAGGCCCACAATCTCTTCGAAAGCGAGTTCTCCACAGACCGCGATCTAGTGCTTCCTCTATCAACTTCTAGCATATTCTTCTTTCCTTAACGTCATCCAGTAGCTGCTTACGTCTTATTCCTCTAATTCCCATCCCTTATATATTTCCTTCACGTGGATTCACATTCTTCTTTCCTTAACGTCATCCAGTAGCTGCTTACGTCTTATTCCTCTTCTTCCCATCCCTTATATATTTCCTTCACGTGGATTCACATTCTTCTTTCCTTAACGTCATCCAGTAGCTGCTTACGTCTTATTCCTCTAATTCCCATCCCTTATATATTTCTTTCACGTTGATTCACATCCTTCTTTCCTTAACGTCATTCAGTAGCTGCTTACGTCTTCTTCCTCTTCTTCCCATCCCTTATATATTTCCTTCACGTGGATTCACATTCTTCTTTCCTTAACGTCATCCAGTAGCTGCTTACGTCTTCTTCCTCTTCTTCCCATCCCTTATATATTCCCTTCACGTGGATTCACATTCTTCTTTCCTTAACGTCATCCAGTAGCTGCTTACATCTTCTTACTCTTCTTCCCATCCCTTATATATTTCCTTCACGTGCATTTCATGTACTAAAATATAGCTCCGCACTTCAGCCCTCCTGCAGTGTAAATAAACATACGTATAGCAATACAGGAAGGCATTTCCTGCAGAAGCCTCGTGTCGATTACCTGAAGACACTGGTTCCAGGCTGGCATGTTCAGATGCAGGCAAAGATTTGGTTAATTAGCAGGAAGTTGGCATCAGTGTTATAAGCATACATAGCCAGCTGCCGGGACCTAAGGCGTCCGCAAAACTGACACAAGCAGCTCTTTCCCCTAGCCTGAGAGCACAGCAGTTCATAAACTTGTTTTCAATGTCAGCAGCGTCGCGAAGTGTCAGTACAGCGTGTTTACTTGTTAGTTTATTTAATGACATTTTTCAAAGGCGAAGGTTACATAACTGCAGTGTATATAATACGGTTTATGGTTGATCGTCTAGGTTACACGTTCACAATGGACGTAATTCCTTTCACTGTCTGACAGATGGGACTAACCATTTAAACACGAAGCGTATCTCTTTTATATAAGGACTCAGTGCGTACCGCGCTGTAAACACTCTCCACTTCGGTTATAAAAACCAGTCTCTTAATGTATTATAAGGCAAAAGTTGCTGTTTGTTCTGAGATCCGTACAAAACACATAAACGCAATGTGGGCACCACGTAGAATTTTTTAATGTTAAACCTGGTGGTACGTAAAGTTACCGCTAGGCTTTAAAAGGTTAATTTAATGCGTTACGAAGTACTTACCTGAGGAACACAGCAGGCTAGAATGAAAGATGGGCCGCATTCGGACTGGGTACTTGCCCGATATGGGACACGCGAGTTCAAAAAGTGACGGCATCTAAGCAGTCAGGGCAGTGGTGAGGAAGACGTGCTTATCATCAGCTTAGGTTATTTAAGATTTTGCTTTGTCCTACTTTACGACGTCGCCAGTAACTTAGACTGCATACCGTGGATGGCAGGACGCGTGTCGAAATTTGAATGGGTAGCAGTCTGGAATGATACGTCCACAGCCATTCGAAGTACTACCCGGAATGTTATTCGCGGTACTGAGGAAAACCAGGGAAGACGTCAGGCAAGGTAACTGATAAGGGTTGTAACCACATACTTCCCAAAATACAGGCTCAGAGCATTGCCTCTACAGCAAACCGTGTGTCATTATTTCAAAAGCAGCGTGTCTTGCCGTGGGAACGTGTCAATGAATTACGTAATTGATATCTGTAGCTTCGCCTTACGCCACTTACGCTCTGAAACATATAAGAATATTTTTTATAGTATGAAAAATTCCGGCAGCAGTATAAGAGTGAAACAATAGTTGTAGATTGTTGTCACAGTGAAACCTGCAGCTTAAGTTCAAGGCTATTTTTCTTAGTTATGTACTTTAATCACAAAAAAAAACACACTAGCATTTTACAAATCCTACCACAAAAATAATGTATTCGTCATAACTTAAAAAAATCCGCTAACACGTGCATGAATCCCATTAAACCTTCTGGTGTCTAACCTCAGCAATTAGCTTTCTTAGCTAGCTCACTAACTAATTAAATAACCAACCTCAGACACCAGAATACTTTTAAAAACCAACGGCCTTAGAGTTCAAGTAATTTCCTACCATTTACGTAAGCCGTAGCTACATTGCACTCTTTACAAGACCCCGCCACTGCACACCATCCTCAGTCAACAGAATCTAGTCTATACTCCACACATGATATTTAAGATCATTTTAATATTATTCTCCTATCTTCGCCTAGGAGAGTAGGCGTATACAGGACTGAACATAATGAGATAAAGATATGGCACGTGTATGTCACGTCGGTGAATGAACTCGCTTCATTTTCACCGCATATATTTAGTCCGAATTACTCTCTATTTCGCCTCGTTATCACCTTCCTTCACCCTATTATAAAACATATGAATTTGTCTTTAAGCAAGACAACTGCTACAATTATATTTTCCCTGTCAGTAAATAAGCTCTTCAACAGCAGAAGTAGACCCTTCTTAAAGTACTGCCACATTTGACCTTTAAACTTCACACAACCACCTCATCAGCACCCTCCCTACACACACACACACGATGTCGGTAAGCTGTCTGGTTTATCACTTCCGTAAAGTCTAGATAATCCTCAGTTATACCAAAATAAGGGGAAATTACACCAAACCGAGTCACTGCACTCCGTCCCCTTACTAAGCAGATGAAATACGTCACTCTGCGGGTGAAATCACAGTATATACAGGCAGTCCTCGGTTCACGACGGTTCCTTTTGCGATGATTAACAATAACGACGGTTTTGAAACCAAAAGGCCAAAAAATATCAAAATATTATAAAAATTTTAAAAATGCACAAATATAAACAGCGGTATGACACAAATTTATTAATAAAACAAACTACTGCACAATTACATTTGTATAATCTTCGACATGTTTCGGCCGTAAATATTCGGCCATCTTCAGGGAGAATGTATTTTCTTAACAAAGCAGCACATGGTACATAGGTGCGTATTAATATATTAATAAGCACTGATGTACCATATGCTGCTTTGTTAAGAACATACATTCTCCCTGAAGATGGCCGAATATTCACGGCCGTAACATGTCGAAGATTATACAACTGTAATTGTGCAGTAGTTTGCTTTATTAATAAATTTGTATAATAGTCAATTGCAGGGAAGATATACAACATTAAGTACCGGATATGATGTAAGGAAACAGCACAGCCAATCAGAGATGAGAGCTATCCTCATCTACCACCTACGCCAATCAAGGATGAGCTAGCTGGAGATAAGAGGTGAGGAACGCGCAGTTCGCGTGTCGGTGTACCGTTTTTGGGCCACTATACTTCAGTGCCATTTTGTGAGTTTTTATTAAAAATTGTCGATTAAATTAATAAAACCAGAGCCACCATGTGCTGTACGACAAGTGCGGGGGCTTCATCAGAGCAGTAAAATGTCTGCATTATGCCACTGTCAAAACAGATCACTGCACGGACCGTACAGCGCCGCTGACAAAAGCTTTCGGCCTGGGCTTCGAACATATCAATGTAGACGTACAAAACTTATTTTTCTATTTAATTAAATTTAGATTGATATTTTATACTGTATTCCATATTACTGATTTATATTCATAAAAACGCTGTTCTTACATTCACAATACTTATTTCAGAGTTTTAAATGTAATAACATTGCTTACATAAATTTGAGAGGTGCCTGGAAAATAACTCTTTGACTTCCCATTGAATCACATTATATAATCAGGTTCACTTTACACTGAATTTTTTTTTGCAACAGTTCCTTCAGGAACGGAACCCCGTCGTAAACCGAGGGTTACATGTATTTCGCCACCTGTCAGTCTTACAGAACGGCCAGTGTTTGTAACACGCTAGGTTAACTACGGACCGTGTGCTTGACTGATGATCTGAACTGTACCCGCGTAACTTGCGTTACGTTGCAACGCTACTAAAGGGGGAGAAAACATGCTGTTCTTGATGTTGAACAAAATATGTTAAGAAAAATATAGAATAATCTTTCTCTCGATATCGCTATTGGTTGTGTAAGAAACAGCGACACGATTTGAAGAAAGCTATCAGCACAGGAAACAATCAATAAATAATTGGACGCGTGCCTAGCTTCTTGACAAATGAAGGCAACATTCCGTAATACAAAACAGGAATACTGCAGACCACCACAGCGACTACGAGAAACAAGAGAGTATTAGGACAGGGGTACACATAGATTGCAAACAATCGCAGTTTACGTGGTGCGTAAAAGGGTTGTCAAGGATCACATTTTGCAGGTCACAAGAAATGTCAGATTTTTTTTTCTGTTTTCATATGACACATTTGGACCCTTTTTTGGGGTCGTGGATTTCGCCGTTCTCGAGGCTTCACGATCATACTCAGAAACATCACACTCGGTAGGACTCCTCTGGACGAGTGATCAGCCCGTCCCAGACAACTCTACCTTACAACAAACTACATTTACAAGAGACAGACATCCATGGCCCCGGTGGGATTCGAACCCACAATCCCAGCAAGCGAACGGCCGCAGACTCACGCCTTAGACTGCGCGGCCACCGGGATTGGCAATATAAGAACTGTTTTTGTGATACAGTACCTAAAATTAAATCTTCAGTCCGAAACCAAGTTACTGTCGCCATAGAGATCTTAAGGGCATAAAAACTTGTCGTGACAAAACGATTTGAAACAGGAACCTGACAGATGAAATTATCGGAAGAAGGACATGGACACGAGGCAGAGTCGACCAAGCACAATATTAAATATAACAGTGATAAGTAGTTATTAATAACTGTATCGGCGAAGTTGTCCCCGTGCTTTACTAACCACTACGTCACTAAGGCACGAGCGTATGTTCCTAACCAATGGGTGCCAGGGGTTCTTTCTTATTCCCCGAGTAAAGCGGCCGGAACGTAAAGCTGACCTCTCAAGTCAATCTAGTGCCGCGTTTTAAGAATGAGTGACGCTAACCAGCCTAAAGTCAGGTGGAATTTCGACTTAGATTTGTTAAAACCACGCTTCGTCCAAAACATCTAATATCAAGAATTTTAGAAATTCTGAAAATAAACAGAATGTTTCAGGAGATATGTCATACATAAGGAGAACGTTCCTTAGGTTAATTTACATCGTTAAAACTAAAAGCACATTGAAATCTGACAGGGGAGTCCTACCGAGTGTGTGTCTGTGTGTGTGCGTGCATGCGCGCGTCAGCGAGTGTAATCAGGTGCAGCAATAACCCTCTATACCTACGAGAAGGTAGAATAGGTCAGACTAAGGAAGAAAAAAACCTTAAATGTAAGCAATGTTTCAGTAAATTTCAAATTACCTCTTTCATCCAGTCAAAGTGGCTTTTGCACCACTCTGTATACACATACGCTCATAAACGTTTCCCTATATTACATGTACCACGAATGCATACAACGCTTTACGTAAGGTGAAGCTCACAGTGGTCAAAATCCAACATGACTGAAGGTACTGCCAACGTTTGTCCACCCTTGGAAGTGTTGAATTTCATGAAATGCAGACCTACACTTGAAATTCCCTCACATTAACACATTCTAGCATACGGCGACATTACTGCTGCAAAAGAAGTGAAACAACTGAAGGCTGTAAAGCGGACTGAACAGCCATTTTGTTACTTCCACTGATATGTAACAAAATGGAGAAAATCAAGAAAGTAACATTGTTTCACCGAGATAATACAAAAAAACTTATTCTATGGCAGAGCGTGGCGATGTATTTCGACAAGTGCCGACACTGTGCAGATAGAATACCGATCAAGATAAACATTCCTACACGGCACACTTTTATGTCGTCTCGTGCTACGCGATTCACCCTTTTTATTCCGCAATAAAATGGCGTTTAAGGGAAAGCAAGGAAAGAGGTTGACTTTCAAATATGGCGACGGTGTTCAACGATGAGGAGTGGAAATTAAAAGTACCAAGAACAAAGTGAAAGTAAAGTTGTTTCTGTCCACACCATGAAGGCGTGTATGGAGGGCAGAGGTGTGGCTCCATTGACACAGACGGCGATGAGTAATCTGAACTATTTATTTATCACATAAATTTGGTTAAGATGTGCAATCACTTTATGGTCTTTGTTTATTGCCCCACGTTTAAAATAAAAACACTGCTTTATATAATACATAATTCGTGCATTAATCCAATATATATAAAGGTAAAGCTACCTCATTACACGCCTGGACAGGCCCTGAAGGTTCCAGGAGTCTGAGGCTCCCAAATTTCAAGACAATCGGCACGTGAGGGTGGTAAGGGTGTCAGACGCCAGGGCCATAGTGCGACCGAAAGGATTATGTCAATGAAAAATTCCAATGACACCATCGGGAATCGAACCCGCGACCTTCCGGCTTGTAGCGCAGTGCCTCAACCAACTGCGCCATCGCGTGCCCGCCTGAAGATGGCCACATCATCATCATCATCATCATCATCATCATCATCATCATCACCACCACCACCACCACCACCACCACCATCATCGCTTTCATTTTGCTCTTGCTCTTCTTAGATGGCACTGCAGTCCAATGCGGAGCTTCGCCTCCTTAACGGACTTCTCCCAGTCAGCTCTGTTTTTTGACCTGACTGTCCAGTTTTTAATTTTGCATCTATTAATATCTGTTTGTAAACAGTTCCATCATCTGTTTTTTGGTCGTCCTCTTAGTCGACTTCCCTGGGGATTATTATTAAATACTTGATTTACTTTCCTTTTACTATCCATTCTATTAACATGACCAGTCCAATTCAACCGACCTATTTTGACAAACGAAAGTAGAGCTAAACCTCAAAACAGCTGCATTAATTCCTTATTATAGAAGATGGCCAAATATTTGCCCGAAAAAAGTAGCACGTCAATGCGTCTATAAACGAGTTTCAATATACTTCTGTGCATCTGTTGGTAGTATTATTGTATTTAAAGACACTGCATTTCGGATACCATTCTTAGCCTGAAGACGGTAAACAATTTTGTTCCCGAAACGTGGTTTAATTCCTAACACGCAATGGTGGACACAGTCACCAAATTAATTACTTCCAAAAAGACACATTTCTTGAGAACTACGTTAAAGGCCAAGGGTCCACCTCACGACGCACCACTGAAGCCTCGCTGTACGCACTTGTCCTACAGACGATGATATCACTGCTGTGAAGCAGCGGCGTCTCACTTTGTGATCCCCACCTGGCTAGTCCCAGGAGCAATGGTGCGTTGTGTGTAACGTACGTGGCCAGGGCCAATATCAGTTCAATGCTATTGTTAGAAAACAACAGCAAAACGAAGCAGTGAACTTGCGTCCGTTCTCACGTTTCGTTTTCACGGGGAAAACTGGAAAAATTTAATGGAATGAAACCGTGGGATAGTCCGTGATATGGGTGTGTGAACTCGCATTTAGTATCAATCTGGGCGTCAATAAATCGAAACCAACAATCGATTAATCTATCAAATTCTTTGAATATACATTTAATGTTGGTCTTATGTCCTTTTCTACTATTTTTAAAGGCACGACAATGAATGACGTCACGTGAAATCTACTAGACTCGACTGCATGTACAAGCAGACAGAACCAGCGGACCTGCATATCGCACAGCTGGGTTTACGTAACACAGGGGATTTTTACTGGGTGTTCAAAAACCTACTGTATATTTAAACATACCTTTAACCAGCGAACCTGCATATCGCACAGCTGGGTTTACGTAACACAGGGGATTTTTACTGGGTGTTCAAAAACCTACTGTATATTTAAACATATCGCAGATACATAAGTAACAATTAGGGAGGTGGGTTCACGTAACGGAAAGGATACTCACTGGGCGTCCAAATATCTATTGCATCTTTAAACGCACCCCAGATACATAATTAACAATTCGGGCCCTGTTTGTTTTAACTTTGTAGTGGTGTTATTAGTTTACAAATTTTTCACTGCCCATATGCCCTAAAACACATGGGATAGTGGAAGTAAAGCTGCACTCATTCTTAGCATCCGTACCAGATAGAGATAAGTGGTCCATTTGAAGACGCGACAACCTTAATACCAGACAAGAGAGACCGGTACCCATTGAATAGGGCACTGAGTGGGCCCCGGTCTGGTCTGGTTTCTTTTGGACAAGACATATGTGTAAATGTTTTGCCTCTGGTGGAAATCGAACCCCGATTCCTCTATCACCAATCACGTAATTAGTCACTATGCTGAATATGCTGTCGTTGTTCCGTAAATCTGTGGACGGGTGGATAAATGAGATAATACACGGATCGACAGACAGAAGTACGCATTGACAGGTGAGTGGGCGGGAATTTGGGTAGCTTAGTGGATATGCTAATTTGTCAACGGATGGTAAAACAGATGGGTGGTCGGCTAGATGAATGTGTCAGCGAATGGTTGAATAACTGAATGGGTGAATGGCTTGATATATACATACGTGGAAGATAAATGGATGGACTGAAGAACAGATTGGTGTGTGAATGAACTGATAAATCACAGGCTGACTATACGGACAGAGGGACGGATATATAACTGGATACATGGATGGAAAAATATATATAAATACAAGCCTTTTTTGTGCAGTTTTAGATTATTATTTTTATATTTTAGATCCAAATTTGGTGATTATGTATAGAAACATACAGCCACGTTTCCACACCAGACAATAAATGATGCACTGTAATGTTATTACTTGCTGTACGCACTTATAACGACGAACAGACATGTGTCATTTTTACATTCTGCCTGGTTATCGGCTTCGCACTTCAGCCTGCCATATAGACAACACTCTTCACTACAATACAGAGAAGAAGACACCGTCAGTGACGGTCTGATTGATTTCTCAAATAAACACATGACGGAAGATTCAGTTATTCCGCGATATTGCACCGTGTCGCTTAGTAAATAGTTACCGGCATATTGCCTTCACCTTTCAAGGTCGAGCAGTCCAAGAAGTCCCCTGACTGCTCGAACCCGAATATAAAGGCATTACGTTCTTCCGAAACGTCGTTAACTGTTCACCTAACATCTCATAAAACTTGGAATTTTATCACCACCTCTGTGATAATCTCAAATCACGCGAGAAACTACTGCTCTTATTTGCATTATGCTTCCTAGCGCATCTTTCTTGTCAGTTGGGTTGCCTGGCCATAAGGCGATCAAGAATTCGCATGTCTTTAAGTCAAATCCCATAGTTTATCCTTCCATGAGCATAATATGCCCAAGAATTAGACACGTGCTTCTATACAAGACAGATGTTACTAAGTGATGTATTATACGTTCTTTACAAAGGACAGGGTTACGTCTGTTCATGCATCCGTCTGTGCCTGGTACAAGCGCCTAAATCGTCGATTAAAGTTTTATGTCTCGACATGGGAGACCAGCTGGACGTTTCGGAACAGTCTACATTCTCTGCTGTATTTTGTCCGTAATAACGCCCAGTTTATAACGAACAATGACGGATTGTTTTATGTCCATCATAAACCGTTAAGTTTGGTGTGAAATTCGGTACATGAAATCAACACAGTATAAGCTTATCACTCTTAATTTTTACCGTACTGACTACAGAAATTTTTTTTATACAGCGCCTTTAACGGGCTTCTCCATACACCCCGTATATTCCGTAAACAATGCGGACAACACAAAATATAACGTTCCGCAGTACGTTCAAAGCTTTCCTATTTCCTCTACGAATACGACAAAAGTAAATTCAATAATGGCAGTCGTCTAAGCATTTACAAAAACTAGGTTAATAACTGCGATTAATAAGGAGTCTTCTAGGTTACTGAAACTTCTCGGTTGGTAAGTATGCTTCATAATGACATTCTTCTAGGTTATTACACTGTCTATGTTAATACTTACTTAGTCCTTCCCTCATCTACCTACTTGTTCACAGCAGGTGTAGAGGGTTTTTGTGATTTCACTTGATCACACTCAAACACACACCACAGTCGGTAGGATTCCTCTGGACGAGGGATCAGCTCGTCGCAGAGACCTCTACCTGACAACACAAACACTGTACAAGACAAACATCCATGTCCCCGGCGGGATTCGAAACCACCATCCCAGCAAGTGCTCGGCCGCAGACCGCCGCCTTAGACCGCGCGGCCACTGGAATCACCCTAGGTTAATAACGCATAATAAATTATAGTCTTGTGGGCTATCAGACAGTGTAGGTTAATAAGAAAGCATAATAAAGACAGTATTCTAGCTTCCTACACCGTCTAGGTTAATAAATTTGTTCCGACTTTTCGCAGGTGAGTTCTGCCTCCATTGGTGTGAGTAACACATCGGTGCCCCCGTACCCCCAACTTCATAATTATCGGTCCCCCTATCATTATTAGCTACATTACTGCCACATCTCACAACAGTGATCCAAAACACTGCCTTCTGTCAGAGGGAAGAATACAGCCCAAAATAACCCATAACAACCCGCGCCTTTGGGTGTCGGCGGATACCTTATCTACATCACACGCTGCGCCCGCCTTTAAGGCGACTGAATTAGGTTCAGACAGACGATCAGGCGTCGGTATGAGCCCAGTACCCGCCACAGTACCATAATCTTCTGAGGAAATCCATAGGCATACACTTTATGACATTCAGCACGTCCCCCATAAGCCCGACGACCGTAGTCTGGGCGACGCACGACTGCCTAGTACATCCTTAAGACGACGCTAAGGCGACCAAACGTGTCAGGCACACGTACCGCGAGTATTAGGTAACCACACAAGTAGGACATTAATTGCACATGAACACTATGAATTAGGCTATATTTAACATTATTATCCCTTATGCCATTGTTGTGCTAATACTCTGTCGTTACGTTTCAATACCATCATGAATAAACAGCAAATTAAAACCATCCGTGCTTCTCTGCCATCTGTCGAGAAGTGTTCGAAGTGCCAAGTTCAGTTTACCGTGATCAAACTAGACAATATCTACAGCTCTTTCTCTGGGTTAATACAGCCGCCGCATGAAGCTAAATTTCAGCTTCGTCTTGTGTCGTTGTCTGGATTACATGAACCTTTATATCGCTGACTACTGCATGCTCTCGAGATGGCTATTGGAAAACTAAAAAGCCACAAATCACCAGGTATTGATCAGATTCCAGCAGAATTGATTAAAGCAGGGGGTAGGATTATTCGGTCTGAAATCCATAAACTGATTATTTCTATTTGGAATAAGGAGGAATTGCCTGAGGAATGGAAGGAGTCGGTCATTGTGCCTATTTATAAGAAGGGTGATAAAACAGATTGTAGTAATTATCGAGGCATATCACTTTTGTCGACTACGTACAAAATTCTATCCAACATCCTTTTGTCAAGGTTAACACCATATGCAGAGGAAATTATTGGGGATCATCAGTGTGGATTTCGACGTAACAGGTCAACCACTGATCATATATTCAGCATTCGTCAAATACTTGAGAAAAAATGGGAATACAATGAGGCAGTGCATCAGCTATTTATAGACTTCAAGAAAGCCTATGATTCAGTTAGGAGGGAGGTCTTGTATAATATTCTCATTGAGTTCGGTATCCCCATGAAACTAGTAAGGTTAATAAAAATGTGCCTAAGTGAAACATATAGCAGAGTTCGGGTAGGCAAACATCTGTCTGACACGTTCCCTATTAAGAATGGCTTGAAACAAGGAGATGCTCTGTCGCCATTGCTTTTCAACTTTGCTTTAGAATATGCCATTAGGAGGGTTCAGGCAAACCAGGAGGGCTTGAAATTGAATGGTACACATCAGCTTCTAGTTTATGCTGATGATGTTAATATATTGGGCGGAAGCATACATAGCATAAAGAAAAATGCAGAAGATTTAATTATTGCTAGTAAGGAGATTGGTCTAGAAGTAAATGCTGAGAAAACTAAGTACATGGTCATGTCTCGAAATCAGAATGCAGGACACAATCACAACATAAATATAGATAATAAATCCTTTGAAAGGGTGGAAGAATTCAAATATTTGGGAGCAACCCTAACGAATCGAAACTCCATTCATGAAGAAATTAAGAGCAGACTGAAGTCGGGGAATGCTTGCTATCATTCGGTGCAGAATCTTTTGTCTTCCAGGTTGCTATCCAAAAACACAAAGATTAGGGTATACAGAACTATAATTTTACCTGTTGTTCTGTATGGATGCGAAACTTGGTCTCTCACACTGAGGGAGGAACAAAGACTGAGGGTGTTCGAGAATAGGGTGCTGAGGAGGATATTTGGGCCTAAGAGGGACGAGGCGACAGGGGAGTGGAGAAGACTACATAACGAGGAACTTAATGACCTGTACTCATCACCAAATATTATTCGGGTAATCAAATCGAGAAGAATGAGATGGGCGGGGCATGTGGCACGTATGGGGGAGGAGAGAGGTGCATACCGGATTTTGGTGGGGAGGCCCGAGGGAAGGCGACCACTTGGGAGACCCAGGCGTAGATGGGAGGATAATATTAAGATGGATATTCGGGAAGTGGGATGGGAGGACATGAACCGGATTGAGCTGGCTCAGGATAGGGACAGGTGGCGGGCTCTTGTGAATGCGGTAATGAACCTTCGGGTTCCATAAAATGCGGGGAATTTCTTGACTAGCTGATAAACTGTTAGCTTCTCAAGAAGGCCTCTGCTGCATGGAGTTAGTTAGTTAGTTAGTTAGTTACTGCATGCTCTCTAGACTTGTGTTTACATACAGGAGAAATATTATGAGCCCTACATTTTAAGGAATTCAAAAGAACATTACGGTGTTCACAAAAGCCCACTACTGCCCTCCATCTGAATCAGAAAAATCCAATCCACACCTTCCTATCCTGATTTGTAAAATTAATTTTCACAGCCGCCATTCATACCTATGTCGCAGTTCGTCTGTTTCCTTCAGGTTTCCCAGCCAAAACTCTATAGACATTCCTCTTCTCCCCCTGCTACATGCCCCGCCCATCTCATCGCCCTAACATCTGGCAAGCAGTAAACTATAAAGCTCCTCTCTGGGCAGTTTTGTAAGATACGGAGTGTTGTGAAACACACGGAGTGTTGTGAAACATACGGAGTGTTGTGAAACATACGGAGTGTTGTGAAACATACGTGCCCTCTCCTCCCTAATTTCTTCACATTCTCGTTTGTTTTCTATCTTCGCCCTTCCCCTTCTTCTGGTTCTACTTCCCTCCTTAATTCCTTTACATTCTCATTTGTCTTTCATTTTCGCTCTTCCTCTTCCTCTGGTTCTTTCTCTTCCTCTTCTACTCCTTCTTATTCGTCTCGTATCGCTTCTTGTCCTCACTTTCCTTCATCTTGTCCTTTTTTATCCTGCTTTCTAGCCGTCCTACTAAATGAGCTAGCTGATTAAAGCGGTAGGGCTTCTGAGTTGTATTTTGGAGGTGCCGGCTTCTAATCTCGGCTCGAAACCGGCTCGGTAACCCTGCGTGTTTCGTGTTTGTTTAGGCCCTCCATGCAAATTATGGACCATTTCCCTCAATCAGGCAAGGGCCCTTTCCTTCCACATTTCTTCCAATTCATTATTCATTATCATACCAGCATATGATGCAACATAATATGAGACATTAACACCCTTATTACGTTTAACCCTTTAAAGACGAAGCGTATCTGTTTTATATAAGGACTCAGTGCGTACCGCACAGTAAACACTCTCCACTTCGGTTATAAAAACCAGTCTCTTAATGTTTTATAAGGCAAAAGTTGCTGTTTGTTCTGAGATCCGTACAAAACACATAAACGCAATGTGGGCACCACGTAGAATTTTTTAATGTTAAACCTGGTCGTATGTAAAGTTACCGCTAGGCTTTAAAAGGTTAAACAAAGCTGGACTATAATTTTCCGTCAGACATAAGTTAAACGGCGCACTAACACGGCACGCGGTCCACTTGTTGATAAACATCGCTAAAGAATACAACGCATGACAAATACATCAAGACTTCGTGACAATATGGAATTAAAAGACGACTGGCTCGAGGATACAACACTTGCGGGCTTCAGAAGTCATGCATTTACCACACAGAACTGCAACTATTGGCTTTAATATTATTAAAAATGTAAACGATGCTAAATGCAATATTCTAATGAGACATTCCAGCAATTTACTTGTAACAACGTAGTGGTCTCATGCTGCAAGATGTTACGTTCATCTAATGGTCACTGCTTTTTCTGCGAACGTGCATGTTGGGATGGATAGCCCGGGCGGGGCGGGGGGGCGGGGGGACAGCAGACATGCGGCCACAGATCAAGTCGGTGCAGGTTCGTACAGATATATGAAAGAGAGACGGAGCGGAAAGAGCTGCAGTGTCTCACGGTATATTGCTGCTGCTGCTGCTGCTGTTGCTGTCAAAATTCTTTGGAATTTTGCCAAACAGGATTTATCAATGTATCATTCTCACAGACCCGTCATCACCCACAGCACCACACATAAATACGCGTTTTTGCACCCTTGACTTCCTCCAGACATTTCACGTCGTCTTTCACTTTCTTTCTTAGTCCTTCCCTCTTCTCTACCTACTTGTTCACAGCAGGTGTCGAGGGTTTTTGTGATTTCATTTGATCACACTCAAGCACACACCACAGTCGGTAGAACTCCTCTGGACGAGGGATCGGCCCGTCGCAGAGACCTCTACCTGACAACACAAACACTGTATGAGACAAACATCCATGCCCCCAGTGGGATTCGAACCCACGATCCCAGCAAGAGCTCGGTCACAGACCCACAACGTCATTCACACCGAACATTTTATTAAAATATTACCTATAAAGTACCAACAGTCACGCACAAATATAGGATACAATAAAGAGTCGTTAAAGTATCATTTTAACTCCGATATGTTTCGGTGGCATATATACCACCACCATCAGGGAGACAGTTCATACCAAAAGCTGGAAACACCACTGGTAGCGTGTACATAACAAGAAGGATTTTACCTTACCGGCGGTGTTCCCAGTTTCGGTGTGAAATAACTCCATATTGATGGTGGTATGTACGCCACCGAAACATGTCGCAGTTAAAATGATCTTTTAAAGAATTTGTTATATATTAAATTCGTGCATTATTGTTGGTACTTTCTAATTAATAACCCTCCAGAGGTTCCTGCTCACTTTACAGTACCTTTAATGACTGTATCATGATGAGTGAATAAGTAATTGGAAAGGATACGGCAGCAAGCAGTCCTAGCATAATCTGAAGTAGTTCTGGAAGAACTGGTAAGTGTCGCCATAATTGCAGGTCTCACGAATGAGAGTTCAGTCCTGAACTTTTTGTGCAAAAAGCAGATGCCGTACACGTACGACACACCTCTGTCACCAGGGAAACATAAAGGTGCTTACTTAAGCAGTACGGTACGAGAACATACGGAAAAGTGTAGTTAACATCTTCATATGTTCTTAACCCCGGACCAGGTCAACGTGAGTGGTTAGATCCACAGCCCGTTCGCTTTTCTTCCGAGGAAAGAATTTCCAATACTAACTGCATAAGAGGAATGTCTCCACAGGAGATCTAGATGTGGTGGAGAAGGGAAACAGAGAACGGAAAATTCTCCGTCCCGCGCAGGAATGGAGCACCGGTCGCCTTGTTTGTAGCTGGCATAGTCCGTTATTTGGAGAACTTAGTGGAAAAACTTGACCCTATGGTTAAGCAAGCACCACAACATGACGGTGATCTTGGATAGTGTAGTCTATATAGTGCCTCGCTACGGGCTGGACGGTCTGGGGATTGAATCCCGGTGGGGGCGAGATTTTCCGCACCCGTTCAGACCGGCTCTGGGGCCCACGCAACCTCCCATACAAGGGGTATCCGGTCTCTTTCCCGCGGGTAAAACGACGAGGTGTTACGTTAACCAACCCCCCCCCCCAATCTAGCGTTGAGGTTAAAGAAAGAGTAGAGCTATACCTCTACTCTCCCTCCCGGCCTTCACTGCCAGTTCTAATGTGAATTCTACTTTACCATGACAAGAAAATGTATCGGAGTCCTTGGCTGTATGTGTTGGTGAGTTACCAGCTTAACGTGCCAGCAACACTACCCCCGGGTTCCCCCAGAACACGAATCCGTGCGCCTCGGTACCAGTATGGGCTCGGTGGCTAAACAAAAAACCATCGACATGCGGAGAAAGGAACCGCGATCGTCCAAGTGGCAGCCAATCACCAGTGAGAATGTTTGTTACTTAGCAGGTATTTACGAAATACAGGCCCTCGGTAAGCGGAAACGTGTGCTCTTTCCGTCTCTGAGTACGAAATAATGACCCTGTACAATAACTTGTCCTCTCCTCCCAGCCGTCACTTGTCCACACAAATGTCGTGCCTCCTAGCCGCGACAACAAATCTAATTACCCACTCTAACGACGCACAGTGCAACTGGCCATGACCCTGAGTTCTCAGTGGCGTAGGAACAATAGCGGGCCCTTCAGGGGGCCCGTACCCTACCCAAAACCCAGGCTAAATTGCATGCTTTGTTCACGAGACCGTCCCAGCTTCAACTTGATAATTTTCGCCAAAATACAGCCATCCCCAAACGCGATAAAAATTTCGTCATAGTGCTGCCCGATATTGTTGTCGGATTTTAAAACAATCTGGAGATTCCTAGAAGCCCCTCCAATATCAAATTTCAATAAAATATGTCCAGTGAGAGCCGCGCTCATACATGCGGACAGACGGACGGAAAAACTGATATGATGAAGCTAAGTGGCGCGTTTTGTAACTTATGCCAAAGCGCCACAAAATCACAGCTACGTACACAACTTGCCATAACACGACAAACAAAAGCTTTGATTTTTACCTACACAATACGTTTTTGCGTCCCGTATCAATCACACAGTTCACACCGCTAATTTCGCCAAACAAAATTAAGAGATAGTTACAGTAAAAGAGATCCAACTTATGCACAATGTTACCGTTCATTTATTAAACTTTGTCTTTTAGTTCCCCGACATGTTTCGGCAAATAGTTATGCCATCATCAGGGGGTATTATTGCAAATTTGTATAAGATGTGCATTAAATAGAAATTATGAAATGGTAAAACAGTTAAAAATATTAAAAACTTCTGTAAAACTCTTGTGCTGGTTTGCTGCTATGTTTGTATGTTAAAGCAGCTTAGGGACACCGGGCCAAAAATCAACAACATAGCACCAACCAGCACAAGAGTTTTACAGAAGTTTTTAACATTTTTAACTGTTTTACCATTTTATAATTCTTATTTAATGCACATCTTATCCAAATTTGCAATAATACCCCCTGATGATGGTATAACTATTTGCCGAAACATGTTGGAGAACTAAAGGACAAAGTTCGATAAATAAACCGTAACATTGTGCATAAGTTGGTTTTTCTTTTACTATACTGAGGATATGCACGGAAATGAACAACATAAAATTAACGGATTGTTTTTTCTAACGGATAGCGACTGTGTTCTCTCTCAGGTACGAACTGAATTTCTATATATTATTTTGGAGAAAGAAATGCTTAAAACGGTTAAACATATTTGAAACAGAAAGTACGCCACTGGGCAGGTGTGATTGGAGAGTTTCAAGTTTACATAACAATACACCTGAAAAAAATCACGGCCTTCTGAAAGGGACAATAACCCAAGGCAGAGATGAAACTGATATTTGTTACGTGCAGCCGACGAAGTCTGCAGACCTTTATAAAACCTGTAGCTGTGTGTACGTACGCAGGATTCAGAATTTTTCGCGATATAATTTTGAGCAATGTTCCCAAGAGTTGAGTGAGCAGATCGTAGGAGACAGATTGTCCTAAGATTATTTAGGATAAATTCAATGTTCGCTCGCACACTAACAGACGAAAAAGCATGAATTTATGGCTTTTATTTCCAAAGTTCTCAAACTGTGGACCCATTCCATTATTTAATACTCGAGAAGTTATATCAGCACGCGAAATTCCAGCACCTCGCCGCTGATCATTATGGTGGGGAGGACGCCAGAGTTCCAGGAAGTCTCAACCTTTTAAAGCCTAGCGGTAACTTTACATACGACCAGGTTTAACATTAAAAAATTCGACGTGGTGCCCACATTGCGTTTATGTGTTTTGTACGGATCTCAGAACAAACAGCAACTTTTGACTTATAAAACATTAAGAGACTGGTTTTTATAACCGAAGTGGAGAGTGCTTACAGCGCGGTACGCACTGAGTCCTTATATAAAACAGATACGCTTCGTCTTTAAAGGGTTAAACTCCGCAATAAATGGAGGTATGAAAGTATGCTTCGATCAGGATGTTTGTCGGCTGCTTCACATCGCGAAGGCCCGCGTTCGATTCCGGGCCTTTCCCTGTAGGACTTGCACTAGAGAAAGTGGCAATGCTGCAGGTTCTTCTCTCATTAAGTCGGTTTTTCCATTGTCAATATCATTCTACCATTGTTCCATGCTCGTCATTCGTCTACAACGAACGCTATATATAGCCTACACTTAACCTTTTAAAGCCTAGCGGTAACTTTACGTACCACCAGGTTCAACATTCAGTAATTCTCCATAGTGCTCAAATCGCGTTTATGTGTTTTGTACGGATCTCAGAACAAACTGCAACTTTTACCGTAAACATCAGCAACTCATTCGTTCTTTATAACCGAGGTTGAAAGTGTTTACTGCGCGGTACGAACAGAGTCTTTATATAAAGCAGATTACGTTTCGTCTTTAACCCTTTAAAGACGAAGCATATCTGTTTTATATAAGGACTCAGTGCGTACTGCGCTGTAAACACTCTCCACTTCGGTTATAAAAACCAGTCTCTTAATGTTTTATAAGGCAAAAGTTGCTGTTTGTTCTGAGATCCGTACAAAACACATAAACGCAATGTGGGCACCACGTAGAATTTTTTAATGTTAAACCTGGTCGTATGTAGAGTTCCCGCTAGGCTTTAAAAGGTTAAAGGGTTAATCTTAGAAATTTATGGAATTGTTAAATAAAACACTTTTTGCGTCTTCAAGGCCCCTGACGTTTCAGGCCAGAGTAAGAGCGCCCAGTATGCCCCTTGGTGGAGTGGGTCCCAGAGCCAGTCTAGAGACTGTGGAAGACGGTAAGGTTTTAACCGTGCCTAAGATCAAACCCCGACTCTCCAGTCGTCCAGCCGTAGCCTCGTCAGTGTGCCGGAGTTCACGGGCGGAGTGATCGTGTTCTGGAGGTACCGTGTTTAATTCCTGGTCTACAGACCAGCTAACCTGAGGTTTTCCTTGCACTTCGTGCGCCCTTCCTGACAAATAACAGGGAAGTACCTTAAATTCGGAGATCGCTTCCTTTTGGATACCTTCCAATTCATTATTCACTATTGAACCGACAGTTCCATACTATATAAACTGATATATTGATAGCGTCTTTAACCCTTTAAAGACGAAGCGTATCTGTTTTATATAAGGACTCAGTGCGTACCGCGCTGTAAACACTCTCCACTTCGGTTATAAAAACCAGTCTCTTAATGTTTTATAAGGCAAAAGTTGCTGTTTGTTCTGAGATCCATACAAAACACATAAACGCAATGTGGGCACCACGTAGAATTTTTTAACTCTTTAAAGACGAAGCGTATCTGTTTTCTATAAGGACTCAGAGCGTACCGCGCTGTAAACACTCTCCACTTCGGTTATAAAAACCAATCTCTTAATGTTTTATAAGGCAAAAGTTGCTGTTTGTTCTGAGATCCGTACAAAACACATAAACGCAATGTGGGCACCACGTAGAATTTTTTAATGTTGAACCTGGTGGTACGTAAAGTTACCGCTAGGCTTTAAAAGGTTAAATACGACATAAATAAATAAATTCAAAAGCTAATGGTTGCTCAGACGCCCAAAAATTTCCCGCCTATTATGCAACACAATTATTTATTGTCGTCTTGACCAAATCAGTGTCTATCCTGGGCCCCAGCAGGATAGGCAGCCGCACCAGCGCAGCTGCTACACTCATTAGGCTACGGGGTGGAAGATCCGAGGTTCGAACTCTTCTGTTCTACAAATCGTCGACACCAGCCCTGGGGTCCAGCCAGCCTCCTATTCAATCACTACAGGGGTCCTTTTTCGGGGGGTAAAGCGGCCGGGGCGTGATGTTGACCACTTCCAACAGCACCGAACTTAAGAATAAATCACGCTATACCCCTACTCCCCTCTAAGCCTTCGTAATGTTGACAAGAACAACTTTACCTTTTGCACCTTATCATACTCTGTTTCTGTAGCGTTCCGTTTTAATATTATCCTCCGTTCCGCAACTGGGTCCCCCAAGCTTAAGTGAATCTCCAGATCCCTTCTAAGATCCATGATGTAAATCTTCGACGCAACAGCAGCTTTATACTAACCCTTGCAAGCCTAGTGTTTTTTGTACGTAACACCTGCTTGAACATTTAAAAACTCTCTTTTAGCCGTTTTATTTAAATTTTTTTTATTTAAAACTTCCGTATGATCCTGACAAGTAAAGGTAAAGCAATCCCATTACAGGCCTGGACATGCCCTGAGGGTTCCAGGAGGTTGAGGCTCCCAGATTTCTAGACAATCGGCACATGAATGTGGTAAGGTTGTCAGCCCTACGCACCGGCCGCCTTTACACCCCCCCCCCCCCCCCCAGGAAATATTCCTAGGACTCATTTCTGTTAGAGGCTGAGTCGACCCCAGGGCCATAATGCGACCGAAAATTCCAACGACACCATCGGGAATCGAACCCCTGACCTTCCGGTTTGTAGCGCAGTGCCTCAACCAACTGCGCCACCGCGTGCCCCGATTCTAACAAGTACCACCAGTTATTTCCCTGCAGAACATTAACAGACTGATATCTATAATAGTGGAGATGTGTTTACTGTGAGGTACGGACTATTTAAATACCTGTAGCTTGAAATTGGTGTTTCAAAGTGTTAACCCCATAATCGAATTAAATCCTTCCGTTATGGCGGCGTTTAACATAAGCCGCTGTTGCACCCACACGATATGCAACAATAATATTGTGCGTCCTAATATCGGGTCACGTGATAAAAAGAGCGGCACTGACCTCTGCGATGAGAAGGTCACAGGCGGGTCACGGTGAGACCTGTAGTGGATATAGGTCTCCAGTACTGTCAGTGTCACGAAATATAGACTCGGACTGCATGTAAGAGTGGCTTATCGCGACCTCCTGATTCGTCTGGATGAAATGACTTGACTAATGGGTACACGCCGTGGCCTCCTTTAAATTACTGAGCCTCTCCGGGACCGGGTATTGTTAGTTTAAATGCATGAAGAAGGTACGGATGGCAGTGCAACAGCGACATATTGCGTATTTCTGGTTCATTCTACTGTGACCCTTCGCAAAATTGCGAAAAACAACCGTCAGCTTCGTCACGTACGGCTTCCAGTCCGAACGGAACAACTCGGTTTCCACTGGACAGGATTTTCATGAAATTTGATATATGAGGATTTGTCGATAATCTGTCGATAAAATTCAACTTGCATTAAAACCTGACAAAAATAACGGGTACTTTACATGAAGACCTGTGTACATTTTTGATAATATCTCGCTGAATTCTTCTTAGAATGAGAAATGTTTCAGACAAAATTTGTACAGAATATCAAAACACAATTTTATGTTCAATAACGTTTTTTTCCGAAAACCGTGCCGTTTATGAGATAATGTGGAAAAATATGGTACAGCAGCACAGGTTACAGATGACAATATAATACGGTGCATGCGCTTTGCATGCTGGGTAACTAACGCTACAGCCACACACTCAGAATACGAAATACTTACTGTTTTTCCACGGCAACAATGGGTACGTGAACGCGCCTCAGTGTTAACTGTATACGTACAATGCCGGCCTTGTTTATGTAACACATCAAATGACGCTGTCCGTATATCACGCTACCCAGCATCGACTGCTCTCGGATGACACCAAATAGCAAGTGGAAACTGGAGTGTACAGTAGCTGTTTGGTAATATGCCGGCATTTGTCTGGAGGGACTGAGGAAAAGCCCGCAAAACATTCAGGACACTCTGCAGTACAGCAGGATTCAAACCTGGCACTTCCCGTATACGAGTCAAAAGCTTTGCCGCTTTATTTGCCTTGCTCGAAATAATTCTACTGGACAAGACCGATATGACTGCTAAGCAGCTGCCGTGGCCTACTTTAAAGCACTAAGCGCCCATGAGATCCAAATTTGTTACCTTCTTAACTTTTTAAAGCCTAGCGGTAACTTTACGTACCACCAGGTTTAACATTAAAAAATTCTACGTGGTGCCCACATTGCGTTTATGTGTTTTGTACGGATCTCAGAACAAACAGCAACTTTTGTCTTATAAAACATTAAGAGACTGGTTTTTATAACCGAAGTGGAGAGTGTTTACAGCGTGGTGGGCACTGAGTCTTTATATAAAACAGATCGATTCGTCTTTAAAGGGTTAACGTGACATTAAGAACGTTCAGGTATGCCTCATATATATCACGCATTCACGTAGAAATGAAATACAACAGAATTTCAAAATTTAAGGACTGAGATGATATTAAAGGGACGGACGTTATAGCAGAATTAAACCAAAAAATGCACAACATTTAGTTATTTTATTTTATTTTGTTTTTACTTCAACTTTCCCCGACATGTTTCGTCATTTTTATTGCCATCTTCAGGGTGGTTACCTTAAGTACTGCCTTGAAGATGGAACTACAAATGCCGGAATATGTCGGGGGGAAAAGTTGAAGTAAAAGCAAAATAAAATACAAACTAAATATTGTGCATTTTTTGGTTTAATTCTGCTATAGTATAACTACATGTATGGAAATGATCAACACAAAGGGACAGACAGACATGTTTGACTTGGGAAAGTAAGATGTAAGGATAAACAGTATTTAGTATGACGAACAGCATTTAGTAAGACGTCGGACAGGATCTGTAAGTAAAAATGTTCCCTCTGCCCTGACGATAACACTCAGGTTAAAAAATTAAGCTGTGAAGTTAGAGTCAGTACGCAGCCCCATCACTTCGCACTAGGGAAGTGCCGGGTTCGAATATGCGCTCGGAGACCCGCTACTGACTGAAGATTTCCGCTGCTGTCCCTCAGGTATGGTATCGCACCCCACACCATGACAACTTCCGAGCACACCCTTTCAGATTCGCTATTCAGCAAGCATGGTGATGTTACGGTTCGATCCTGCAGAGTCTGAGCTCTTGAACGTGTCGTTAAATATCCCTTGAATAAAAATTCATGACACGGTTTTTAACCTTTGAACTCCAGCAGTTTGTCCTCTTTTGTCCTTTTCCTAGTAATGGAGCACCGGTGGAATGAAATTGACAGGGGAAAACCGAGGTACTCGGGGAAAAACTTGTCCCAGTACCACTTTGTCCACCACAAATCCCACATGGACTGACCCAGGATCGAACCCTGGCCTCCGCGGTGGGAGGCCGGCGACTAACCGCCTGAGCCAAGGCACGGCCAACCCTAGCAGTTACTTTAGATACCACCAGGTTTAAAAGCAAACAATTATACGTTCTGCCCACACAGCCTATTTATGTGTTTTGTGTGGATCTCAGAACAAACAGCGATTATTTCACGATTCAACATGAAGTGACTGGTTTGACGGAGTGTGTTTACTGCGCGGTACGAGCTGAATCTTTAAAACAGGTTACTTTTCGTAGTTAGAGTTTTAAGAATATCATAAGTTTAACTTATCTACGGTTACCCTGGAGTTGTCTGAGGCAATTCTTTCCTCTTCGGCGCTGGAAAATACAGAAAACATTACAATGTTATGGGACACGATACCGTGCCGTTTGGTACACATGTACTTACGTTTCAGTGGAACTTTATACCTTCATCCCCAAAATCTCTCACCCTGAAGCTGGAGAGAGAACCTTCCCCCAAAACTTTCTCACCTATCTGCCTAACTACGCGGCACAACATCATAATAAACCGAAATCAACACACGAGTTGTCAGTATAAGCCCTTCTTACATTTTCTCACCACACACAGACATGACACGTCGCCGTGCATCACGTTTGGGTGTTTTTCATCACACAAGACGCCCCCATCCCACTGCCTGACCTTACATATACCCCGAGGTGAGAATTTTGAAACTAGTGCACATGTGGGCTACACTGTCACCGGCACCCATACGGCACGAGTTTAAAATACATTAATATAACTGTAATTTGAAGTGAGAGGCGGCGTGGGATATATAAAGCAGCAAATCACGTAGGTACATCCGCATCTGTGACCTTTTACAGCCACGGGTGTATTCATGTATTACAGTCTCTTAGAACGGGGGCACGCGGTGGCGCAGTTGGTTGAGGCACTGCGCTACAAGGTCGCGGGTTCGATTACCGATGCTGTCATTGGATTTTTTCATTGACATAATCCTTTCGGCCGCACTATGGCCCTGGGGTCGACTCAGCCTCTAAAAGAAATAAGTACCAGGAATAGTTCCTGGCGGGTTAAGGCGGCCGGTGCTTAAGGCTGACAACCTTACCACCCTCACGTGCCAATTGTCTTGGAATCTGGCAGCCTCAACCTCCTGGAACCCTAAGGGCCTGTCCAGGCCTGTAATCGGATTGCTTTACCTTTCTTACTGTTAATAGTAGTAGTAGTAGTAGTAGTAGTAGTAGTAGTAGTAGTATTTATGATGGTGGTGGTGGTAACATTAACATTGGTCACAGATATATAGGGCGAGCAAAATTTCCCTTTGCACCTGTGCAAGCCGTGCGCTGCGTGCTTAAGTCTCATATATAACACAATTAAGATGGCGTACGTGACCTGTCACATGACAGTAGGGCTCACTCCCAACAATTACTGTAAGCGTAAATACTGTAAATTCATTGTAACTTCCACTCTGACATGTATCCTATCTTTGGTGTGTGCAAGGACCTTTCGCTCACCGTGTATGAGGAAGTTAAAGTGGAGGAAGAAGGAAAGAAAGAGGAATGAAACAAACAGGGTAAGAAAGACGGCAAAAAAGGGAAATAAACCGTCGAATTCTTAGAAGATATTTGTCCTTGGTTGGGTTGACGTATCAAAAGAAACTGGCGTTACTTCTGCTAGACACGAAAGCAGGACACCATATAAATGTTCTGTGCTCCAAATTATTGTCACAGGACGTCTTTCTCCGGCACCGCGCAACAGACGGTTTACGACACGTACCCGCGGCGACTCAAGCCTGAGGGCGGTCGCTGACAAACGACGGACTGGCCCAAATGATCCGGTGGAGTTCTCTGCCAGCCGGCATTTTAACTCCCTCTGTTACCACAATTACATGTCTTGTTATTGGAGAAGCCCGGATAGCTCAGTCAGTATAGTGACTATTTTACGGGCTAAACAACTTAGACATCGGTGTTCCACTGAAGGTATGGACAGAGAGTTCACTTTCTCCACTGCGTCCACACCCGCTCTGGTGCCACCTTAGTCCTTGTTCGGTGAACATTGGGGTTTTACACGGGCGGTAATGCGGTTTAGACGTGTAGGTCGCCATTCACCAGCAGCTACGGCAAAGTTAAGAATGAATGGAACTATACTTAGACTGATCTTTACGTCCTTCTGACACGATGATTAATTACGGACAAGTACAACTTTACATTTTAACTGACACAGTAGCGGACTGAGAAAGAAGTATGGGATATACCCAGCCTTGTGAAGTAGATTTTCTACCCCTGATCATTAAAAATAGCCAAGTTTAAAGACTGAGCATTTATTGTCGGCTGTCAAGTGCGGGAGGGGGGGGGCGGGGGGGGTGTGGGGCCATCGGCTGGAAGCTGCGATCTTCTTTTGTCAAGACAACCCCAGAGCTGTTTGTTCCCACAATCCCCCGTCCGTCTGTCACCCACCTGTTGAGGTGGCTGACAGGTGCGCGCCATGTGGTCAATATCGGAAGCACTGGATGAGTGCTGTACCAGCCTGGCGCCCCCCGGCTACAACTGCTGTCTAATCTCACCACCCTCTGCTGTCTAATCTCACACTGTTTTCCCAGTCTTCTGCTGTAAGCTTTATAGAAAAAGGAACAGTATGATGACAAGCACGTGAAGTTTTGTACGTATAAACTATGCGGCTGACTCCACGTACGAGAGTCCTTCTAAAAAGCTAACAATTGCAGATCTGGTCAAAAAACTCCACATTTAATTGTACTCAAAATTTTATTACCGCCTCTGTAAAAATCCGAAACTCGTCCCCATTCTGAACTAAATCCAGTCAACTTTAATATAATCCTTCCATCTATACCTAGGTCCTCTAAGGAGGAATTTTCTGCAGATTTTCCCATCAAAACTCGCAAAAGTCAAGTGGCATCAAAACACGAGAGGAGGGAATATTAGACCCCATTACGGGCGTTCTTTCTGTTACGGAAGGATGTCAGCACCGTGTTCAGGGCAGGTGTCCGTCTTCATGCTGTCGTACCTCGATGTTCTGAACACGGACTCTTCCCTCTCTAGTAGACACTCAGTCACGTTTAGTGGCTTTATAGTATATTTCATGCTACTGCTGAAATGTGGGGCCGCAGTTGGTTGTGGCACTGCGCTACAAACCGGAAGGTCGCGGTTCTATTCCCGATGGTGTCATTGGAAATTTCATTGACATAATCCTTTCGGCCGCACTATGGCCCTGGGGTCGACTCAGCCGCTAACAGAAATGAATACCAGGAATATTTCCTGGGGGATAAAGGCGGCCGGTGCGTAGGGCTGACAACTTTACCACCTTCATGTGCCGACTGTCTTGAAATCTGGGAGCCTTAACCTCTTGAAGCCCTCACGGCCTGTCCGGGCCTGTAATGGGACTGCTTTTTTTACTGCTGAAACGCCAAATAAGGCGTCCCGTTCACTACCAAGTCTCTTCATCATCTCTACTCGTCGGTAGATTATCTCTCTCATTCTCTCAATCCAACCATTTACTAACCCATCTAGTGTCCATTCACCGATCCACTCGTTAATTTAAAATCCACCCAACCAACCTTCACATCATGCGCTCATTTAATCATCCATTAATCCACCAACATATCCTTCTAATTTCTTCATCCATCTACCCACTTTCCAATCGTTTGCTTTACAATTCACCGTACTTTCATCCATCCATCCATCCATCCATTCACGCACTCTTTATAAATCCATCCACCCACACACTCATCCATCCAGTTATCCATTCGTCTACCTACCCGCGTGTTTTATCTTCATTTACCAACCTCCAACCACCGTCAACACAACAGCTGCTTTTCTCTCCCTCTGGTTGCCAACAACACTTTGAAACTATTGCAGCCAATGGTTTTCAAGATTAAGAAGTTAAGGGAAGGGAACAATTAATTATGAATTACGCCTTAACCATCTACTGCATTAGGTTCAGATGACAGCTGTACGTGAAAAGAGTCCAAATCATAAAGCAGTTAGAGGGCATCCAACGTTCTGTATGTTTCTACAGCCTCTTGGCACACATCTGTGAATCCTTCACTTGGCATTTTATAGGACAAAGCTAATCTTAATTACATCTTAAAAAGTTAGTCCCTAATTACCAGAAAACACAGCGCATTTCTATTATAAAGATTCGTCTGTTAATCATCTTTAAGGAAATGCTGCGAACAATGATGACTGCGTGTTCTGGGAACAACATATAAACAAAAAATTATACTTTGTGTGTACCCATCTACGAAACTACAAGGCGTCACATCCCCGAAGACCGTATCATTAATATTAATGGCCGTGAGCACCTCGAATCCAACACATAAAGCTTTTATTAAAGTTTAAAATCAGCGGAGACAAGAATTACCACCGCCCTACGAGAAGGAAATGAAAATATTAAATTACAGCTGAAGTGAATAATTGAAAAATACAAAAAACATTAATCACGAACAAACGCACAAAGAGTTTTTTGTGTCAATTATAACACACTCCTATATGTTTCGACCCTGCTGAGACATCTTCAGGGACAAACTTTCCGGAAATTTCTCCCTGAAGACGACCCAGCAGGGTCGAAACATGTAGGAGTGTGTTATAATTGACGAAAAAAACTCTTTGTGCATTTGTTGGTTATTAATGTTTTTTTGTATAATATAGTGCACGGACATGCAACACATTAAAAATTGAAAAATACTAAACATCTTTCTTCAAGGTACATGTCGCTTTGTGTCCGGTATAGCGATTCACACAACGCGGTGAGGCGTAAAGCGAAAAATGTGTATGTGAGATGTGATGTGTCACACGATGGTGTATATGCAGCTTACAGTCTTCTTTGGGGTGTGACGCCGCGTACTTTGGGAAGTACGCGGCGTCACAAAAAGAGGAACTTGCTGTGTCCAGCCTTGAATGTGGAGAAATCAGCGTCTTCAGAAAATTTGGTGCACATTTACCAGACTACACTGTGTCAAATTTCTGAAGGCCTTACTCTAGAATGTTCACGTTCCTTGGTTTTTACCCAACACAGTAAGTGGACGCAGGACTCTCACATCTCGACGCGTCACTCAGCAGGTTACAGCCCGAGGATACAGTTACTAAATTACGGTATTTTGTGTTTTATATTTTTTTAGAACACAACCTTTGTAAATATATTCACGAATCATATATCATTATGAAATAAACATAAATCATCAGGTCATCTAATTTGCTTATACTTTCACTTCATTATCTAAATTTGAGAACCTCTTAGTACCCTTCAGCGAATAAGGCAAATCATCAAAACACCCACATGAACACAGAGCGTATTGCAGTGATTTCTACATCCTAATATCTATTTGATTCATCTCGCAGTAATTTACGCCCAACCCGTATGTTTGTAAGTAACGGTAACCTAGTTACCAGACTGTAATGACACTGCCTTGTGTTCTCAGGCCACGTTATTTTTACGGGAAGGACAAATTCAACTTATATTTGGGTGGGAAACTAAAAGAGATACAAGCTGTGTAATAAATGTAATTCACTGTTATTCGTCGTGTTCGTGTCCCTGAGACACGCACTTTAAAAATCTCTCTGTCAGTGAACCTGCAGTTTCTGTCTTTAGAGCAAAAAAGGACTGGACGCAGTAGATCCTTCTGTCACACAACACGGCGTCACATACCTGTAACTCTAATACCCACCGAAACTTGGAACCCAAATCTCACTTCACTTCTGCAACAAGCAAGACTTCCAGAGAAGTTGAATACAGACACATAACTACTGCCCCATGGAGAATTCGAAATAGAGTCACCAGTTTCTACGACCACATATTTTGATCTACGCTATCATTTACGATTGAACAGATCATAACTGAAACCCCTCATAACCAAGAAATAAACGACAACCGCTACAGGTGTCCATAACTTGTAATCGGGTAACTTCTTTTCACACACCCTATACGTTTTGAAATCCAAAACCTTAGCAGATGTGCGACGAATTAAATTTGACCTTATATTTGTATTGATGACATTTGAGCAGCAAAACTGGGGCTCCAGCAGGAAGTTGGTAACACTGCTGGCGGTGGTGAATGTATTTTTTTCCCACACTGTGCGCCAGGATGCTATTGAGAAATCTTAGTAGATGACGCGGTTTCCTTTGACAGAAGTTGTTACCCGGACGAATTTTGATGAATATGCTGCGCTGTTTCCAGAGGTCATGACAGCACCCAGCATCAAAAGCAGAACTACTTCTGCGACCCCGCACTACAGTGAGATCATCGGTGCATATAAAATAGGGGAATTGGCTTAACGGATTAGTATCTTCCGGGATATGACGCCGGGTAACTTCATCTACCATTATAATAGAGGCAGCTGGATCCCCTGAAACGTCAGTATTTTTCTACCAAACTACACGGCGTCACGTTCCATAATACAGCAATCTTCACTGTCATCGCCATGAGAACCTCCAAACTCTCTTGACCTAAACAACTAACACTCTAGAACCCAATTTTAATATTATACGTCATCCGTGCAATTGTCTTGCATACACAAATTTATTTCCAACTAACTGCACAGTAGAGAGTTTCGATGCTGCTAAATGTTTCGGCCATGAGTCGCAGCCAACTTCAGGGAGCTAAGGTACTTCGGAACAGGCAGCGTGTTACGCAACGTGTCAGCCTTAACAGGTGAATTATATACATGTGGTGTCATTCCATACTTAATTAACAATTAATAAAATTGGATTAAAATTATAATAGAAGTACTACATTAAAAATTATGTAAAATGTAACCAAACATTTTGTAATAACAGACTTTTCCCCGGTTTGTAATTGAGTCGAGATCTGTAAATACTTATAATATTCTAATAAGGACATCAACTTTTAAAGCCTAGCGGTAACTTTACGTACCACCAGGTTTAACTTTAGTCAATTCTCCACGGTGCTCACAGTGCGTTTATGTGTTTTTTACTTACCTGGGAACAATCTGCAACTTTTACCTGACACGTCATCAAATGACTGGTTTTTTAAACTGAGGTAGAGAGTGTTTACTGCGCGGTACGCACTGAGTCTTTATATTAGACAGTATGTGTTTCGTCTTTAGAGGGTTAAATGTTAAATTTAATGTATTATATAAAAAATTTGATCGAAGTACCACCTGCACACACCAAGTATCCTAAAAATTTGATCGAAGTACCACCTGCACACACCAAGTATCCTAAAAATTTCAGGTACTTACGCGGCGGCTACTCTTTAGGGTATTTGTTACTTAATCTGTTAGTTACTTAGTTAGCTACACATCCAACACTTTGGACACGTGGATGACGGAAAGGCAGACAGACACACGAAAATTTGGATGAGTGAGTGCTTACGTAGGCAGATAAACATGTGGTTGAGTGGACGGACAGAGACATGTATGTGTGGGTAACAGGGTAACTAGATAAACAGAAAGACAAAGAAAGCTACATAGGTGGCTAAATAAAGTCCATCTAAAATATACAGTGCGCCTGTTTTGTAAGAGATTAGTTGATTACATTTACGCCAGATGGCAGTTTTCGTTACGAAGCAGTCAACACGTAAAGAGGTACCAAAGCTTCGGCAGGCCTTGCAGCATTCGTATATTGAAGAAAGCATCTATCAACCTACGAATTTGCACATTAATTGCATGAATACTCAATGGAACTTTGAATTTATATTATCCCTCTTAGGGCTATATTGTAAGACCATACACGAACGGATCAACTGAAGATTTACCCGTGGAACAGCGCGTGAATACTACACTAACCCTTTAAAGACGAAGCATATCTGTTTTATATAAGGACTCAGTGCGTACCGCGCTGTAAACACTCTCCACTTCGGTTATAAAAACCAGTCTCTTAATGTTTTATAAGGCAAAAGTTGCTGTTTGTTCTGAGATCCGTACAAAACACATAAACGCAATGTGGGCACCACGTAGAATTTTTTAATGTTAAACCTGGTGGTACGTAAAGTTACCGCCAGGTTTTATAGGTTAAGCCCGTCATACGACGGGGCCGTTTGTAGTTAAATCTGTAAAAATCTCAAAGCCCTACATGCAAGTGGTTTACACAGACTGGCAATCTCAACTCATCAGTCAATCCTATCATATTAGCTACACATTACACTTAAATTGATTCACCTGCTCTCACGCCACCCATTCAACTTTCTCATCCAGTTCCCATGTCTGTCCGTGAGAAGAATCCATCCAGTGTATGGCTGCTGCTAATTGCAGACAAAGCATTCATGCAGACCGTCGTCACACGGCATAAAATATTATACTGTGTGTTCAGAGGCGGAGTTTTCGATTACTCCAGCAAATGGATGTGTTTATAACTACAATCACGGCGCTAGTACGTGAGTTTTAATTTTTATTTCGTTGATATAACGCATCGAATTTGATTGATTAGCGGTGGGTTACTTAGCAACGAATTTACATTGGATATTCCATTCCTGTAAGAGATGCCACGTTATCTCTCCTTATCACAATAACGGAAATTGTTTTGTCCCTCTCAAGGCCCGACCCAGAGACTACTGGAGGTTAAAGACAGTCGACCATTGCAAGGTTAAGAATTTATTATCTTCTAAAAATGAAGCAAACAAAGAGAAATAACGCATATAACCATTATTCTTAACATTGCTATTGTTTGAGTTGCTTCGGACACTGGACGAAGGCAGAAGAGAATGGATGAAATATAAAACCACAATAACGAAACAATAAGAAAAAAAAAGCACAAGGAAAGAAAAAGATTGGACGAAACAATGATGAAGAAAGAAATAAAACATATGTACACACGAGCAGAAAAATCCAGAGAAAAGGACAAAGCAAGAAAGGAACTTACAAGCAAAAGCAACAAAAAAATTACTGTTGTCAAATCTACGCCGTCTTCAGTCCCTAAAGGCAAATGTGGGGAAAACAATACGGCATGACCATTTTACTGTACATCCTCTACAACTTATCGTTAACAGCCTTATCCTTTGATATGACACTCACTGATTTGAACAAACGAAAGCGACTTTAACAAACAAACAAATAAATAAACAAATAAATAAATAAAATTCTGTTTCCACACAATGCTAAGAAACATTTTTCTGAGAAGAAAATACGAAAGGCAACGGTATCAAGCCTTCCCAACCCTTACGTCACAATCTACACTTCAAATGTCCCCATAAAGATAGCGCCAGCCAACACCGGCAATCAACCTTACTCCAGCAGCAGTACCTACCAAGATAACGGACAGACGCCTGTAATATCGGCCACACACCACACTCATATGACACACTTGCGATCCGTGATTGGCTTACACACGTGCATCGCAGATCGTGATTGGCTAATGAATCTGGCTCCAGCACTCATGAGTCGAGTGTCTGTGTTTTTTTGTACAGTAGATGTGCGCTTAATGTGCTCAGTGGAACAACCAGTCCGCATTTTGTCCTGCTCAGAGCAAATACACAGCCGGAATAGCTCAGTCCGTATTACGTCTAGGCTAAGGGTTGAACATCCATCAAATTGCGGCTCGACTTCTCGCAGTGACACAGAGTTGCATGTCTTCAAAAGCGCCCGGATCGTGTCTGAGGCCCGCAAAATATCCTATTCAGCGGGTACAAGGGCCTCTTTTCCCGTGAATAAAGTGGCTGGGGCGCAAAGCTTACAACTCACCTTAATCTAGTGCAGACATTATGAATGAGTGGAAATATACATCCACTTTTTCATATGCCACCATGGTGTCATGCTTGAATAAGCACAGGGGCAACTCTAGATTTAGCCTGTCACTGGATATTAACGGTCTGGCCCTCACGTTCACCTGACCCCTCTATAATCTTCCCATCGCATTCTTAAGACCTACAGTGACGCTGTAACACTGAGTCGGCTTCAAGTTATGAACTACCAGACGGTAGAACAGCCGCGCGTTCCACTTGACGCCACATACAGAATCGTGTGTGTATTCTACAGACGTGCAGCGTCTTCATGTAGCGACCAAACCGTGATCCCAGAGCCGCATGGGGCCCTCCTCTGCGAACTTCCCGCTGGTACCGAACAGACCTGGCACATTATTTCACAAGTGAAGCGCGATCGAAGGAAACTAAAGACAGAAGTGATACCACTAACAATAGGGGCAACTGGAACCACCTAAAGACCATCTAGAAAATACCTTAGCAATAGACCGGGAAAGCACGAAATCACAGAACTACAGAAAACAGCCATATTGGGTACTGCACACATACTGCGGAAAGTGCTAATGTAAAAGTACAAACACTCAACATGGGAAGTAACATTATGTATACCATAAATTGTGACTACAGAATAGCTGCGACATTATATGCTCCAGAAAAAGAGTTTGTTTCAGGTATGTAATTGAAAATACCATGCATAAAGGCGATGAAAAATACTACTACTACTTCTACTACTACTACTACTACTACTAATAATAATAATAATAATAACAGCCTATAAAACCAAGGCGTCGTTATACCCGTTAATGACATGGTAGGAGAACACCTTACGCGATTTCTGAGCTATACTGGCCCATATAAATTCCCAGGTATTAACGTGCTACTTTAACAGAACACTTGCCAGTTCTATTTAAAAATGCCTTGTCTCTAGTGCCTAGGAGGTAAAACACAGAATTCCAACAATCAACATCTACCTGCTCCAGGGGTCCAAAAATGTTCCAAAAATCTAAGATCCATCTCAAAATCCTAGGCGCCAGAAATGTGTCACGAAGCAAGTTCCATACTGAGGATCCAAAATTCTGTAATGACCTTTGGCCCTCACTGTTATCTTTCGCTTTGCACTTGGTACACGCGCACTGAGACACATGTTGGTGTGTCAGGAAAATAAAACTGTAATAAATACGCTCGCAATTAGACGCCACCTTCCAAAATTTGGTCGACTGGGCAAACATTTGTTCGGTATTTGTGCACCCCTGACCTATAAAACGTTTCTCACGGCCGTGAAGACGCATGCTGTGGTCTTCCAGCAAATGACACCGTACTATCTGGTATGTTGCTACCACCGTTTCGAAGAAACATACAGCCCTCTTCTTCAGGATGGCGTACTAAAACCCAGGAACACAATATAAAACTTTACATATTATTGTGTCTACGTCATCAGGGGTTATATAAGTTTTAAGCAAAAATCTTCCAAGGCCAGTGTTTGCGACAGCAGTTTTGGTGTGTGGTGCGTAGCTTTGGACATCCTTGAGACACGCGAACCTCTTTTCGCTACGTAAGAGCAAGCTCTGAGGGCTACTTTCCCACGGCATGCCCTCAGCAAGTCGCCTATTGGTGCGGTAAGGCTAGGAGCCTCTTCAGGATGCTCTACATCAAACGCCGCCTGCTACTGTATGTTGGAACAGGAGTGGCCTGGGTGACTGCGACTTGGGGGGACATTCCGTCTGGAACACCTCGATGTAGCAGCATACTTCGGGGTGTGCCTCAGTAACGCCTGAAATTCTGTACCAGACGGAAATACGGAGAAGCGAAATATAACAGTTTTGTAAAATTCTTCTTCTTCTTCTTCTTCCTCCTCCTCCTCCTCCTCCTCCTCCTCCTCCTCTTCTTCTTCCTCCTCCTCGTCTTCCTCCTCCTCTTCTTCTCCCTCCTCATCTTCTTCCTCCTCTTCCTCCTTCTCTTCTTCCTCTTCTTCTTCTCCTTCCTCCTCCCCTTCTTCTTCCTCCTATTCTTCTCCTTCCTCCTCCTCCTCTTCTTCTTCCCCCTCTTCTTCTTCTTCTTCTTCTTCTTCTTCCTCCCCTCTTCTTCTTCCTCCTCCTCCTCTTCTTCTTCTCCTCTTCTTCTTCTTCCTCCTCCTCCTCTTCTTCTTCTTCTTCTTCTTCTTCTTCTTCCAATGGTGCTACATCTCTGGGTCGGACTTGACCTCCTCAGTGGGTTTCGGCCACTCCTGTCTTGACTGTCCATTAAGTCTCTAGTCTACATCCAACCAGTGCGACGCCCTCCTCTAACTCGTTGCACCAACTCGTCTTTGGTCTGCCTCTTTTACTATCACCAATTCCTCCCGGTTTAGTACAAACGACTTCCCTTGCCGGGTCACTTTCTTCCATTCTCATCACACGTTCAGCCTATCTAAGTCTGCTAAGATTAATAAATATCAATCCTGTAAAATTACAAAAAAAAATCATGCCTCATGACAGAAAATGGTGAAGTTCTGTTAAGATCGTGCATGAACTTGGCAACCAACAAGGTGTCTGAAGAATCAGAACCAGCCAGCGAGTAACAAAGTTAGAAAAATAATACACGATCTGCGAGATTTCTGTCTTCCGCCGTGATACAGTTGAAGCCTTCTCACTCCTGGGATGACGTGCGGTGTATGTCAGTACTTGTTTACCGACGTTTTGCGACATTCTGTCGGCTCAAGACTTGGACTGCCTCAGCCTTGAAGATGGGACAGACTATCCCGAAACGTCGATACACTACTACCAACGTACGGCTTTGATTGTCAGAACAAACAAAACACTTGAACACATGTACTCTATTCTCCTCTACGACGTGTTTCGGCCGTGTGTACCGACCATCATCAGGGAGGAACTACAATACCATAAAATGAAAACCATACTAAAGTGGAGGCCTCCATTTCAAAGTTAAAACGGTTAAAAGTAACAGAGTACGCTGTAAAACATCCCAGAAGAGCAAGGGCCTCAAACTCGATCTGACAGTAGATATTAGAGGTGACGGCTGGGATGGCAGCGGCATGACATAAGAATGGAGCGAAGATGGCTAAGAAATTTCTTAAAGGAATTCCGAAGGTACAAGAAAAATGGTTAAGTCCCAGAGGGAGATGGCTTGAAGATGTTAAGAATACTTAGCAAAGATAAATGTGAAGTGGCAGAGGCAAAAGGCAAATGATGGCGAAGAATGGGTACCTGTTGTAAACGAGACCAAGGTAGTTACACGAGTGTACAGCCAAGAAGTAAGTGATAAACATACATTTATCACTTGGCACAATGAAGCACCACGCCGTTAAGACATATGGGTGACCGGAGGTGGACGCTCCAAGATACAGACTGTTTATCCCCTTGGAGAATAGTGTCTGTTGTTCACCAGATAGAAAGCTGGGCAGGTCCAAGAGCTGGTCTGGACGCAACAACTGGCAGAGAATCAAACCCCTATTCCCCGGCCGTCCGGCTTGTAGCCTAATCACTGTGCTGACAGATAAACTGTGATCTCGACATGGCGGAATTCACCCGCACAGATGGAGAAAACCACAAGGAGGCTTTGTAGCCCGTAACAAAATTACTGACGCATTTTACTACATGGCAAATGCTTTCTGCTGAGTTTGCTTGTGGTGTGATTACGTAACTGTAAGTGGGATTATTGACTCCGATGATAACAAAAAACATTCACACGTCTTCCCTTCTCTTTGCGGCTCGCACAGCCGAGGGCAGTAGTCTGGTGGCACAAACATGTATAGATATCAATACACGTTTATTACTGTCAGTACGTCTGTGCTATTCCGTCAAACGGTTACATAAATACATATGGTATGTTGTAGAAGCGTTTTAAGGACGCTCTGTGCCAGTGATAGGCAAAATGCGGCCCATCTACATTTGCACTGTGACCCGCGATCTAATTTCAAAAACATGAAAAAAAAAAGATACGAAATTCGACAAATGCTTTGTGGCATGGGTTGAAAAAGAAAATTAACTTGACTTGTATTTAAATATTTCGAATTGGAATCTGATGTTCCCACCGTTAGACTATGAAGAACATTGTCTTCAGAGACACCCTGAAAATGGAGACAAATTGGTCTTCAAAAATATTGGTAACTAGATCTAAGGCTCCACAGCTTTACACGCCAGACAGCAATCTTCATTAACCCTCGTCTTTGCCAGTATCTTCCTCAGTACGCTCATTTCAGATGCTTTCAGGACACCCAACCCTTGTTTCACGCCCCAGCTGCGTTCCCAAAAAAGTGGGCGTAAACTGAAAATGCGTAAATCAAAAACGATATTCCCGTCAGAAATAAGGGGTTAGCGTAAAAGAACACAGCCACCCAAAGGGCGTTAGAACCGAATATGAGACAGCGTAGATTAAGAAGTGGTGTAAATTGGTAAGGGACGTTAAGGGAAAAGGGCGTAAAATAAGGGCCGTGCGTACCTCATTTGCTCTGGTCTTAAGTCCTAAAGAGCGCAATTACGGTAAACTCGGCCTCTGATGCCTGTTCGCTTAACGAAATCCACAATATAACAGCGTAATTTGAACATCATCTATGTGGGAAACAGACCTGTCCCTGACCAAAATTAACCTACTTTACTTTTCTCTTCCTTCCTCTTTCTTGACTTCTTTATCATCCCCCGTTTTCTATTCCTTACATGAAACTATTAACTAGCAGATTTTCTTCACTGACCTCAGTCATGTAGCTGAAGTAAAGTACGTAATTTCCTGATGTACATCAAATGCTCAAAACATGCACTGTAATACAGCTCCTCTCACCGTGTAAGAGATCGTTGACCTATTCAACAAAGTTCTGGGCTCGAGTCTTGTGTTATAAATAAGTCCGAAAATATGCCATACACGAAGAAGACTGAAGGAATGCTAATTACGGTTTCAAGAGGCTGAATGGCTCAACATGTGGCACCAAGCTACCGCCGAGATTCATTACCGAAGGGCGATTCTGCAGTTCCAGTGGTGCACAGTACACAGAAACGGGCGATTCTGCAGTTCCAGTGGTGCATAGTAAACAGAAACGGGCGATTCTGCAGTTCCAGTGGTGCATAGTACACAGAAACGGGCGATTCTGCAGTTCCAGCGGTGCACAGTACACAGAAACGGGCGATTCTGCAGTTCCAGCGGTGCACAGTACACAGAAACTACTAGAAGAGTGCGGTGAAGTAACGGTGTGTCTGTACTTGAGTGAAGACTATGCCACGAAAGCAAATGGGGGGAGTGGAGGCAGAAATCCACACAGGTGGCCCCCCCCCCCCCCGAAATGTGGAAACAATCAACCAATCTGCAGTATATTTGCTGTGCCTAAGAAAGGCACAGTAACAAACTTAAACCGTCCAAATTTTATTCCCAACGCCGGCAGTGGGTTTTTCTCCATTCTACAGCGTTCAGACTATCTCTGACGTACACCCAGACTTTCATGCAATGGGTACTGGAGGCTGTGTCATTGTGGGTAAGGCGGATGGACTGTTATGCTAACTAGTCAGCTCCACAGTGATTAAGTTACGATTTTTTGGAGCTTTGCCTTCATGATTCCACGCTTGAAAACTTAGGTACAGGGCAGAATATGGAGAAGGGAAGTTTAAGAACAAATACAAACTGAAAATTGAGAAGAAAACAAAAGGGAGAGAAACTGACAATAAAATGGTGAATGCAAAAGAAGGAAAGGAAAACAGAAGATTAAGATAAAGCAGAAAAAAGCATATAAACAAAAGAATATGATGATAGAGGTAGAAAGAAAGGACAAGGAAAAAAATTATACAAGGGAAAATTATACACTTATCTAAACTATATTTACAGATTGAGTTCCTACCTCACAGTAAACACACCACACCTCTATTACAAAGACCAATTACTTAATGCTTTTAGGAACACAATCGCTGTTAGAAGAATTATATGAAACACATATATACACTGTGTAGGAAAAAGGCAAAACTCTTAGCCTTAAATCTGGGTGGAAAATACAGTAACCACTGGGTTTTAAATGGGTAAGATGAAGAACGTACTCCATGGAGCACAAGATATGACCACCGTTAACCCCTTTTGCTCTTCCATCTCTTGTTGTTACGTAACATCAACAGTGCTCACAATTCTCTGAGCGTAATAAGCACTTTTCCTCAATATGCTTCTATATGTTTCACGTGCTAAGTGACCACTTTAGGATACACTGCACCGTGGGAACTAGCTCCTCTTCTCAACTCCACTCCAGTGCACACAACGAGCTTTCTAAACATCGGGCAACTCAACAAGACAGAAACGCCACGCGGCACCATCGCCAGTCCACGTCATTCCCAGTCACATTTCTACGTGACAAAACTCACAGACGAGCAAGCTGGCTAAGCGGCATCGATTCTTACTCGAACTTGGGGGATGCCCATTTCGAATCTGGGCCTGTACAACGACTCTACTGGTTTTATTGAGTCCTTCCTGGAAATTTACAGGATATTACTATCTAGAAATGAGCCACGATCCCTGCCTTCCACATCTTTCTTTCCCCTGTCCTTTCTCGCGTCGTAACATTTTTGCATTTTTATCTTTTTCACCCCTCTTCCCAGTCTTTCCACTATTTCATCATCTTCTTTATCATCATAAATGAACGTCACTGCCAACTCTTCTCCGTATTCGGAAGCCTTTGGTTTAATATCTCTGCCCTGCTTTCCGATCACGCCCTATCAATGTATACCCTCAGTCATCATCCTATCATACCTTGCAGGAACTGACACTAAAGCAATACCATTACAGGCCTGGACAGGCCCTTAGGGTTCCAGGAAGTTGAGGCTCCCAGATTTCTAGACAATCGGCACATGAAGGTGGTAGGTTGTCAGCCATACCGACCGCCTTTACCCGACAGTAAATATTCCTGATACTCATTTCTGTTAGAGACTGAGTCGACCCCAGGGCCATAGTGCGACCGAAAGGATTATGCCAATGAACAAATCCAATGGCACCCGCGATCTGCCGGTTTGTAGCGCAGTGCCTCAACCAACTGCACCACCGCGGCCCCCAGGTACTGACAGTTTCCCAATAAATTATAAACAAATAAAACAAATTCACAAATTGCTTTGTAGTTATTTGCAAGTCAGTGTTATACTTTCATCCATTTTTACGCTTCTTGGCTTGATGTCTTCCGCAGCAAATAAAGTGTATTTTTGTTATGTCTTGTATTTCTCGAAGCGATCCCTATGCTGCATAACCTCCCAACTCCGAGCTGCGGTAGCCACCGAACTACCTTTCCAAACTACACAACTCACCACCAAATGAGAATTCCGGAGAATATCGCCACTATTATCACTAATATCACTCTTAACCCTTTAAAGACGAAGCGTATCTGTTTTATATAAGGGCTCAGTGCGTACCGCGCTGTAAACACTCTCCACTTCGGTTATAAAAACCAGTCTCTTAATGTTTTATAAGGCAAAAGTTGCTGTTTGTTCTGAGATCCATACAAAACACATAAACGCAATGTGGGCACCACGTAGAATTTTTTAATGTTAAACCTGGTAGTACGTAAAGTTACCGCTAGGCTTTAAAAGGTTAATCAAGGTCATCTCTCTCTCACGTAAATTTTCACGGCAGTCCCTACCCAAAGGCGAACATCCAGGCCACTCAGCGCTGCTCATGCCCTGGATAAAGTTTATTGGGTACCAAGGCGCCGATCTGCTACGTCCTTCGAATTTCTCTCTTTCTGTCATTCTCCAATTTTGATTTCTTTAGCGACGCTATCAGTAGCTCACACTGCATATCACGGATTCTCAATCCCAGGTCAGGACAGCCTTCCGCCATTTCGGGAACTTATAAATAATGACGCGTTAGTAATGCACTTAATAAGTGGACGTATGTAGAATAAATACCGTCATTACATACACATTATTTCACCTCACAACTCGAATCGCTAATTTAGTCACTCCGTTTCATGTGACGGCAGACAGTACAGCATTCGCCGCTGTTCCAGCTTGCCGTAAGTCGGGGTCCACGCGTCTTAGTTTTATTTATTGGTGTTAATTTAGGTTTTTATTCACCGTATTTACAGAAAATGTTCGAAATAATTTCTTCCGGTTCGCAGACATGCGTCATATCTCACCAACACGTCGTTCACTGCACTTTCATAAGTTAAGCCCACCGAAGGCAAGTGACTAGCGACAGGCGTCACGATATAACAGTGTCTATATTAGTGTCGCGAGTCCAATGTGATTATTTTTCGTCGTAAATAAAAAAAATTCTACAAACCATAGATATACGCCGTCGAAACGGTATATGACAAGTGACCAATAAACTAAAAACGCTTTAAAACAGAGCGGCACTGACCAATTTAAAACACTGCCCCGTAACACCTGGAGGGACTGAAGTATAACACGAAGGGCACAGCCAGGACAGCAGGTCCTAGGGTCGAACAGGAAGCAGGATGTCCTATTCCACTGCGCCAAAGTGGCAAAAATCAATGCTGTTTCGAAGTAAGTTGCTGCCTCCTTCATCAGGGTGTCCGGCCTGTCTTCTGAAAGTAGATTTCAGCCACTTCGACTGTAAAGGACGGCGCAGCTATTGTGCTGAGAGCTGCTGCAGTTGAGTAGTCCCCGGAGAAGGAGATGCAGCCAGTGGGTCCGCCGTTAAATCAATTCTCCACCCCGTCACAACATCCATGGCAGTGGCTAACGAGACACAGTGGTTTCAATCGATTACACACTTCGCGTTAATCTTCCCACCTTCCTGTTTCAAGAGTTTACTCAGTAGTTCCAGGCCCCCAAAAACAGTTAGGCTCACCTCCACAGAGTTCTTGGTTTGAACTTCAACCAAGCGTCCGTCTTCCTATTGTCCCTCCCCTCTGTATTCATTTTCCATGCCCTTACTGATCTTTACATCATTTCTGTCTCCATTCTGCTTCTTCAGCATCATAAACTTCCCGTTTTTCCCTGTGTCTCTCTACGCGTCCACCTACATCTTCCTTTCTTAATATCCTCTTCATTTTCTTCTTCATCTCCTTCAGATTTCATTCTTTTTTGTCGCTTTTGTTCTCCTTGTTCTTACTGTTCTTTTCTTCTTCTGCAACATCTACTTCTCCACATAACTTCTCATATTCTACGTGGGTCAAACCTTCTCTACAGTAAGAAGAAGGCACGATGCGGACCCGGCAATAATGCTGAAGAAGTCAGAAACCTACGCGAATTTAATAATTTCGATGCGCTCGCTCCTCTACGAATCCTAGCAACAGCGCTATAATAAATGCACAGTTCTTCTTACACTCGATTCCAGCGCTACTGCAAGGATGAGGAGAAAATGCAAACTACCGGAAGCATAATTTTTTCCATTTTTTCGCACCAGAATTTACATGATAACAAGCAGAATAATATATTCCTGTCTTTCGCACGGTCCCAAACTCAGGCAAGATCTGCGACTTCGCAAATCATGGGTAAGCACAACCATGCATGCAGAAATGCAAGCAGTTGCTAACCCTTTAAAGACGAGGCGTATCTGTTTTATATAAGGACTCAGTGCGTACCGCGCTGTAAACACTCTCCACTTCGGTTATAAAAACCAGTCTCTTAATGTTTTATAAGACAAAAGTTGCTGTTTGTTCTGAGATCCGTACAAAACACATAAACGCAATGTGGGCACCACGTACAATTTTTTAATGTTATACCTGATCGTATGTAAAGTTACCTCTAGGGTTTAAAAGGTTAATATAAAACGACCCTTAAAAATCATCTAATCTAACGAAAGCTGTAACGGGGCGACACTCTTCTGTATAACTGTTCACTAATAAACTTCACGGTTATCCGTCCCTTGGTTTTCGAGTTCTTATTTGCCTATAGACGGGCTGAAGAAGCAATTTTCACAGGCACTCCGCAAGGCATTTAATGTGAATGGAACATTACACATATCGTCTGCACCGCTGGTAACATTCACAGACAGTGCTTGGTGTTTTTTGAAACAGGCAAGTATCCTGTTACAAGCATTGGTAGCTTTCTCTACATCTGTTAAGATGCAGAAAAAATTAAGTTGTGCTACTCATCTTCACTTTCACTCACACAGTAACCATAAGGAACTTCGGCGCAGCACAAAGCGAAAGTGACATCAGTTAATCTGCATAAATAACAGTGTTCATTAGTTTAGCACCTCACCACACGGCGTCCGTACAACCAGAAGCTGGTGCTTATGTGTCGAAACAGACCCACACCAAACAGCTAATCGCATTAAATCTTCCCTTCCTGGTTCTTTAGGTAGGCTAAATATAACAAGTCAAGTTTTCCCTGTGTCTGATTAAACACTGTGTCGTAAATACCTACAAGATATCTGAGATACAGAATGTTCAAATTAAAACCGGCCCGCTTGCACGGCGAAATCAAGAAAACAGGACGGTTTTATGTGCAACATTTTGTATTTTAAGTGTGTTATTTAACTACGCAGTCATCTGATAAGATGACATAGGAGGCTAATATAAAAATGTATCTTCACTAAATATGATTGGGTGGCGGCGGGGGAGTGAAGAGCATTGTTCTGGCTCATAAAAGAAACAGGTGGCGGATTCTTGTGAATTCGGTAATGAAGTTTCAGGTCCTATAAAATGCGAGAAATTTCCTGACTAGCTGAGAAACAAGTAGCTTCTCAAGAATGACTCTGATCCATGGAGTTAGATCGTAGTTTACGAAGATTACGTAGCATCGGCGATGGATAAATGAATCACTACAGAATACAGGTTGAATAAAATTGACAGGGGGAAAAAAGACACTCGGAGAACAACCCGTCCCAGCGTCACTCTAGAGACCACACACACCCACAAAATCCACTTTACCTAACACCATAAATGGAGAACAGACATCAGTTAAAAGAAACACACTGCAAAGACACTTCGGCAAGTAGATCAGAAATACGTGGACAGTTTTGAAATGTGACGCTAAAGGATGGACAAGATCAGTTGGACCGATCGTGTGAGAAATGAAGAAGTACTACACAGAGTTACGAAGGAGAAGAATTACCTACAAACAATAAAAAGAAGAAAGGCTAACTGGATTGGTCACATCTAGCGCACGAACGGCCTTCTAAAACACGTTGTTGAAGGAAAGATAGAGGTAAGAATAAACGTGACGGAAAGATGAGGAAGAAGACGTAAGCAACTACTGGATGATCTTAAGGAAAAGATAGGATACTGGAAACTGAAACAGGCAGCGCTAGGTCCCTCTCTGTGGAGAACTCGCTTTGGAAGAGGCTGTGGACCTGTCGTAAGACAACTGCAGAATGAATGACGAATGACATTGCAAAGACAACCGTTAGATTGCAGCGTACATTATGGCTACACCGTTTCCAATTTTGTTTGTTAGAGGACATTCGTACATAAGTGGCATCCAAGTATAAATGCAATTCATGTAAAATATTTTAATGTAGCCCATGAATAATAAATTTATTCTCGAACCAGGAGCTAGTTTTTGAGACTAATCATACGTAAGGTCGTGAACTCCCCACCACACATTCCTTGTACACGCTATATTCCATGCAAAAAACATGAAAGTGCTGTCATTTTAACAAAACTGTCGCTTCTTGCCTTGTATCTGAAACAACCGCAATGCTGCGTGGCTTTAAACGTTCCTTACACGACCACTTTGCGGTTTAGAACGGTGACAAATTCAGCTCGACTATGAAAAAGGGGTTAAGTGAACCAAGTTACAAAACGTCCGCAGAACAACGCACTTCTAGAGCGTTCATTCCGTTACCCTCCTGAATTTTAAATCTGCGAATAATTTCAAGATAACGCCAGAGAAGCGAGTATTTTAACCCTTTAAAGAGGAAACGTATCTGTTTTGTATAAGGACTCAGTGCCTACCGCCCTGTAAACACTCTCCACGTCGGCTGTAAAAACGAATCTCTTAATGCTGTATAAGGCAGAGGTTGCTGTTTGTTTTGAGATCCGTACAAAACACATAAACGCAATGTGGGCACCACGTAGAATTTTTTAATGAGAAGCCTGGTGGTACGTAAAGTTACCGCTAGGCCTCAAACGGTTAAATGTGTCTTCCCACGTTTTACAAAGCGCACGCCGTTGTTTCTTTGTTTCTGTTCTCCAAAAGGTTCAGACTGTGTTTGCAGCCCACCCAGACTACCACTCATTGGGCACCGGGGCCCCTTCCTCGGGGGAAAGCCGCCGGAGCGTGACGTTGACCAACACCTCTATCTCCATTTCTCTTATATACGTTCGTGATGGACATAAAAATAATTGTACTTTCATGTCTTAGCAACGGAGTTACAATCGACCATGCTCAATTTTAATGTTGTTGAATAATGGGGAAAATTTATAATACGACTCAATGTCATAAGTAGAGGGTAAAAACTGGTAACTGAGGTAGGCAACGTAACCATGGTAAGAAATGTAACCGTGGTAACAACAGGAACATTGGTGACCTTGGTAACAATGAACGCTAGTAGCCGAAGCTGTCATGAATGTAAGTTATTCTTACTGCAGAAGTCATTTTTGTCCGATTTCTAGTAAAATGGAATGTTCTGGACAGATTTTAGTTAAAATCCCCAATATCGATTTTCACTAAAATCCGTCCAGTGAGAGCCGAGTTCCTCCATGCGTAGGGACGGACTGACGGGCAGACATGACGCAGCTTAATAGTCGCTTTTGATGTTGCAGGAATTAAGTCCACAAAGTTTGCAGGTTCAGGCGCAGGTAACATTAGCAAGCCTAGGCTTATACCATAAGACGGAAAAGTGCGCGAAGTCGTGTGCGCGTAGGTCAGTGTGTCTTTGCACTCAGAGCGGTGGGGGCGTCAGTATTCGTCTTCTGACGTAGTAGCTTCGAACATGTGACACGCTGGAAGACCGTAAGGTTTGTGAGACTCGCGCTGAAGATTGTCACGCATAATGATGGGGACTTTGTGGACGTAATCCTGCTATAATTCCTTTGCGAACGTGCCTAAAATACAGGTTGCGCAATATATTACATTTATTATAACCACGAGTTTTTCTTATGTGTGTATATTATGCCATTCTGACGTCATATTAATTTTTGCTATTCCGCCCTCATATTAATTTTCACACTCACAGCTGGTGGATCACTGTTCGAATCTCTGCCATCTAAACAATTCATTAATTCCAAGCGGAAAGACTGTGAGAAGGCGACAACAGTATGAACGAAGTAAACAGGCCTTGCCATGGCTCGGTCAGTCTCTAGTCTCTGGCCGCGGAGACACGGGTTCGATCCCAGGCCAGTCCATGAAGGATTTTTGATGGACCACGTGGAAACAGAACAGGTTCTTCTACGGGTACTTCGGTTTTATTCTCTCAGAATTATTCCACCACAGCTCCATACCCATTCATTCATCTATCACCGACGTTACATAGTGTTACCAACTGCACAGGACGCAAGCAAGCAAGCACACATAGGAATAAATGCATGGAAGAAAGGGAACGAACAATGAAGGAAAAAAGAAGCGAATCGCCATTGAATCTTAACCGACTGTCCTAATAGTACACGTATATAAATAAACCGCACTTAGGTGTGATTTAAAAACCAGTTTACCTTTAATTTGCAATGCTAATATTTAGATGCTATCCACAGCATACAAATACTCTGCGATGTTTACACAACAGTCACAGTGACATAGATTTGTGTCTGTCTGCCGCTCCTGGCTTTCAGTTTAAGTCTAACTGGCATATGACACCGTGTTAAACGGTTCCATCTGCTTCATTAATTAACACCTACGCCAAGGAAGACGTAAGACATAACGCAGGTATAGCGGTACGAGATAGACAGTGACTAGCTGCACGCTCCGACAGCTTTAGCCCCCTAAGCGGACGGTTTAGAACCAGAGCCGATTTTAACACGTGGGCCAAGAGAAACTCTGCACCCAAGATGACGATGTAAACTAAAATATCCGGTTTCTACCACTAAACCTATTCACCCTACGTCTGAGCTTGACTCTGACTCAATGTTATTAATGGGAATAATTAAAACAATTACCAGTTCTTTCTCCTTCCGTAATCTATTTATATGCATTTTGTAATTAAAGATAACATCATACTTTGAGAACACATATGTAGGCCTAGATCTGGACATCGTGACATAAAAATAAATAAATAAATAAATGTAAGAACAATACACTATATTATAAGCTTAATATAATAAAAGCAATGTTAAGCTGTCAATGTGCTTATTTAAGCAACACTGCATGAATAACTTAAGGCAATCCTACGGCGTTGCATATCATCACGTGTGTCTTTCTTAAATCACAAAAATTCGAACCAAAAAATACAATTTATTTACAGTTAAACCCCATAATTGTAGAATTTTATAGACAACTTGGGGCTTCTCTCTAAATAAGGTGTATTTTCTTTGTTTTAATTTCTTGTGACTTAAGTTGAAATAACGCTGAATCAGGGACAGACGATTACTCTTGCCTGAAATAAAGTACAGATTCAAACTAATTACAATACATTTTTATCCTAGGAAATTACGTTTGCAACACTTTAATTTAAAAAGCCACCAGATCGTGACCCCATGTACGATTATATCTGCTATCGGAATGAGGGAATACACTGACATCGAGATGTTTCGATTATCGACAGGGCATAACATACGTTGTCTCGTGTCCTATATAGGTACCGAAGCGTTACACACTGAGATCGTTAAATTACTACTGATACACTCGAAACAATTATTATGTCCGTTATTTATAATGCACCTGAGGATTCAATTATCTGGGAGTCGAAATTTCGTGATTGTACTAGTTCTAACCTGGACAGGAAATAAATTTGTGACATGAATAAAAATGTCTCAAGAACCATCGCTGAATGCTGCTCGTCTTTTAGAGAAAATGACAAACCGTAGCATCTGAAACCGTTACCTAGACCAGTGTAAGAAGCGTCTGTGAGGGGAACACAGTTACAGTGTCGCGGCTCCATTATTATACAGGGCGTTCCATAAGTCCAATCAGATTTGAAAATTACACTTGAGAGAACACCATATCACAAAGACCTAACACAAACATGGCATTATTAAGCAGAGGGCGTTCTTTTAATTCATGAGGCTACTATTACTGTTACACACGTAAATACGTAAATGGAAAGAAATTGACGTAGAAGGTAAAAGTGTCCCTGTGCAAGCCATGAAGACAAGTGGGGAGGGAAGTGGGGTTATGGCTCGGCAGTGCATAGACCTTGGGTCTCCAACCCGCGGGCCGAGAGATCCACGCGGCCGGCCAAGTTGCATTATACGGCCAGGGGCCACATTTGCACATTAGGTATATATTATAAAAACCACACAATAATATTAGCACTTAGGTACACCACTTACTGTTATTTTTCGACGGACAAGACGAAGCTAATAGGCGCTTTTCATAATTATGCGAACGCACATCAAAAGGAATAATGAACGGATGAATAAGACAGCACCAAAAAAAAAAAACAAACAAAGAAAAGAGAGAAAGGTAAGGAAGTCAAAAAAAGTATATAAAGAAAGAGAAAAAAGAAAGGGGACAGCTAGCAAAGTGGCCTGGCACACATGTCTGACGCAACCTGCAGTGTGAACTGTGTCATTCACACGTCACGACTTATCAGGAAGTTATCGACCGCGCCATTAAATACAGTTTCTGTGCACCAGCAGCAACCGGCTGGCTCCCTCCTACACACCACAATCATGGTTACTTTACTGTTGCCTCGCACAGCTAACCTGCTTTCCATCCTGCTTCCTTTTAACGCCGTTCAATGCTCCATGAATCACGCAACTGATCTGGACCTAAACAAGCCCCGCAGGAAATGGATTTAGACCTGGGACTATTTTGCGTCTTACAGAGAACACGTTCTGGTCTCTACGCATCACCTGCAGCATACCAGAGACTTCAATACAAGTACAGAACACGAACTGAAAATGACGAAAGGCGTCGCATAACCCGTCACATGTAGCATAAAGTCCTTACACATCAAGTTCTGATTTGTTCCTTTTAACCTTTTAAAGCCTAGCGGTAACTTTACATACCACCAGGTTTAACATTAAAAAATTCTACGTGGTGCCCACATTGCGTTTATGTGTTTTGTACGGATCTCAGAACAAACAGCAACTTTTGCCTTATAAAACATTAAGAGATTGGTTTTTATAACCGAAGTGGAGAGTGTTTACAGCGCGGTACGCACTGATTTGTTATATAAAACAGATACGCTTCGTCTTTAAAGGGTTAATTTATGGTCACATCCACGTCTTGTGCAATCTAAGTTTCTCGTGACAGCACGTGCAGGACTAGGATTTTTCTGTATGTAAAGCAGCCAGAGAATCTGATTAAAAATTTACGATGTAGCGGTTTAAGAATACTGTCGAAATCGGTTATAACGTCATGAAGGGAAGTGAATATTTTGAGCCGTTTTAAACGAGTGTTGTTACAACCGAGGAGTATATTGTTATGGTTAACAGTGACGAAATAATAACTGGCGTTATAGCCGAGGCTTCTTATAAACCGATGTCGTTATAAACGGGTTCGACTGTATTTTTTACCCATCACCCAACAGCTGTATGTTGCTGGAACAAAACACGTGTATATACGGTATTACCAACTCATTTAAGGTTTATTATGGGGCTCACCATATGCAGCTGCTGGTCCCTCTTCTGAGACAAGTTAATCCAGTCGACAAACTTCCCCCTCTCTATCGGTACGATCTAATTTATTTTAACCTCCCATCTGCACCTAGATTTTCCAACTTGTCTCTTTCCTTCACATTTTTCTACCAACAATTTGTACACATTGTTACGCGAGTATTATATTCTCCGCTTATCTTATCCCCACTAAGAGATAAACATTATGTTTAATAGCCACACGCCAGTCTGTCCATCCCATTGCGTTTATTTCAAACGAAATATGGTGAAAAAATGGTAAAAACAAAAAATCCCTTGGACAGACAACCCCAGAAAAAGGGCTCATCCGTTATTTAAAAAATTAGACACAGGGAGACCAAAAAAGGTTACTGTTATGCCATACACGTCAACGCTTGTTCAAATGCTGACGAATATTTTACGTTGATGAGTAACGTTCGTGGAAGTGGAACGTTGTAGGATACAAGCATCAAAATATGTGTATTAAATACATACACAAAACATATAAAACATAAATATTTATCAAAATGTGTGACACAGGGAGACCAAAAAACTTACGCATGACACATACGAAATACTCCGTTTCTCTCAAAAAGTGAGTCGTAGACACAAGAGACGATACTATTGGTGAGATATCCTGACTTATCGTTTCAACAGGAATGCGAAGGGTAACAAGGATACGCACATAACCAATACGACACACAAACAGACACGCCAGCATATCTCAGGCGACAACCGTTTCAATTAACCCTCTAAAGACGAAGCATATCTGTTTTATATAAGGACTCAGTGCGTACCGCGCTGTAAACACTCTCCACTTCGGTTATAAAAACCAATCTCTTAATGTTTTATAAGGCAAAAGTTGCTGTTTGTTCTGAGATCCGTACAAAACACATAAACGCAATGTGGGCACCATGTAGAATTTTTTAATGTTAAACCTGGCGGTACGTTAAGTTACCGCTAGGCTTTAAAAGGTTAAACAATTGAGGCAGTGCCTGTCACGCACCGTGAGCTACTCAAAGACGCACTCAAGTGGGTCTCTGGCCTAAGTACTATTACTTTTAGAGATTGGGCAGACTTGCTTTCACAAGGCTTCTCAGCTATCAGAGCAAGTTGTCCATGTCCCTAACTGCCACGTCACGTGGACCAGTGGGCTAAGTCCTTATAAAGCTTTAAAGGGAACTCTCAAGTCGTGTCACGCTCTGAATTGGGGTCAAATTCCTGACTCAGGGCTCAACTATAAGTGTCAGCGGAACAAGATCAAGGGGAAAACAGGACCTGAATTTCAAGTGTCGACTTTGGATGCATTAATTCTACTGACATTTCGGAAGCAGTAGCCTACACATCATAAATTTCCTCATTGTCCAATTTTCTGTACCCTCCTGTTACTTTCTTGCCATAGTATCCAGACACTCACGTCAGCAACACACCCTCACAGTTCGCGGTCCTCCATAATGTACGAGGCCAAGTGTTGCACCATGCAAAACAACAGGCAAAACTTCATAACTTCTAATAATTCCTCTTATATCAACTCGTAAATTCTTGTACAAAGTTGAAAAAATTCACAAAGCATTTTAAAGGGTAATTATTTGAGGGGAGACAGGACCATTGAAGCGGCCCCGGGTATATCGTCGTGACCTTACGGAGGTCACCCTGTGACCCACTAATTGGCAGCCCCGTGAGAGTGCGGTCGTTCAGGTATTCGGTCTCATCTCTCTTTAGTTCTATTTTAAAAATACGTCTCTTTATTTTTTATTTTCTTGTGGAAAGTGTAAAAATGTGCAGCACGCATGCGCCATGACTCGGTCGTGACTTGCCAGATGACCCCGGCCAGGTTAGCAGCAGAGCAGAGACAAGAAACGAGAGGAGATGCGCCGACCACCACTGACATGGCTGCGTTCTGATGTGTGGTCTGATTATCCCAGTCAATGGTACGTATGTGGTTAGAACGTCTGAAGTTCAGTCACCCGTTTAAGACCTGCCTGTACGGAGTAGGAAAAGCGACCACTGTCCTCGACAAAACCCGCCACTGGTCCCTATCCTAAGCAAGGTAAATTTATTTTTCACCATATTTTTCTGAGGTAAGTTTTGAAGTAAAATTTCCCTTAATAATCCACACCATGAAGTCATGGACTAAAATGTAAATATAAGCATTATTAACCTCAAAAGTGGGTGGCCAGCTTTAACACCTGGCTGCATTAACCCCAAGCAGAAAGCTCCCGGCCCCCACAAGAGAGGTGCCCGAATGGGCACCGCCGCCGACATTCACGTCATTGTGAAGACAGAAATTTTCTCCCTCCCCGTGAATCGAGGTTTGATTTTCTTGTCAAGGCGCTAGGCAAGTCAACGTACTGACTAAGCCACCTTCGATCTTGGGATTCCCTAAGTTACACTTTAACAGTATCCTTGCATTTATAATGTCTCCAAAGCTATCCGACAAATATATGATATGTATTCCCGTGTCTTCATCCAAAGCTATCCGACAAATACATTATATGTATTTCCTGTGTCTTCATCCAAAGCTATCCGACAAATACATTATATGTATTTCCTGTGTCATCATCCAAAGCTATCCGACAAATACATTATATCCATTTCCCGTGTCTTCATCCAAAGCTATCCGACAAATACAATATATGTATTTCCTGTGTCTTCATCCAAAGCTATCCGACAAATACATTATATCCATTTCCCGTGTCTTCATCCAAAGCTATCCGACAAATACATTATATGTATTTCCTGTGTCTTCATCCAAAGCTATCCGACAAATACATTATATCCATTTCCCGTGTCTTCATCCAAAGCTATCCGACAAATACATTATATGTATTTCCCGTGTCTTCATCCAAATCTCATGTCCCTGTCTCTTTTATTTATCTCGTGCCAATAAATCCTTCGAGTAAGGGTAAAGTCCCTCCACACGCCACGAAGAAACAAGGGGGGGGGGGGTGGTGCAGGTATGGGTCCAATTATCCTTAACCTCGGCATTAGACGGAGGTGAACTGGCAGTTTCACGCTCCGGCAGCTTCATCCCCGGGAAAAGCGTCCCCGCTGCCCATCGAGTAAGAGACGGTGGGACCCGAGACACCTTCAGGACATTTTGCAGAAAAGAAAAATCTCTGCCCCAGGCCCGAATTTGGACCCCCGATCGTTCAGTTCGTAGCCTAAAAACTGCCAGCTAAAAGCCCCAGTGTTTTCCGCCGTCTGTCTGTAACTCCTTACTCGGCGTATCTGCAGCTATCCTCCATACCTACAGGCGGTCCCTTTCACCAACAACCTGAAAACATGCCTTCCCACGGCAAGAAAGCCGATCCTCTGCAGTCGGAATAGCATTATCACTATGGTGACAAATTAGGGCCGCATTTTCATTTTCTCACAGCGTCCAGACAGGCTGACCTCTGCCCAGTCCTCTACCTGGGCGCTTTCACTTTGATAAGTGTGCATTGGGTGCGCTGCTGGTCACTCGCATGTTTCTGCCTTCTGGTTTTATGAGAAACATAGTGTTCATTTTATCTTGTCCCCGAGCATGGCAGCTTTATCGCATAGAAAGCCCGCATCTGCCGGGACATCCCGTGACAGCTGCCGTGCTCACAGATACCATAAAAGGGACGTCCTGTATTAAGTTTTATACTAAGACGAAGCAATGTAGTTTCTTACATTTATGTAGGTTATATGAAATAAAACTTTTCATCCTGTATTGTTCCGTAAGAAATCGGTTAACTTAAACATACATTGACACAGGACCGAGCTGAGAGACAGAGAGAGAGAGAGAGAGACTGGGAGAGAAAGAGTAAGAAGCTCATCTCCTCACGAGAGGAGACGCGAGAGTAGAACAAGAGGACCCGACTGCCAAACAGACAGATAAAATCAAGTGCGGTAAAGAGTGACACAAAGAACATTTGCTGTACTTTCTCGTAACTATGAAGTAAATAAACAAATTTTATTACAAACAACCATCAGTTTGACGCCATTTTACTGTAGTAACCCATAATAGCACCGTGACAATACATAAGGTCACATTTAACATTCGTAAACACTGCATTCTGCCCACACAGTGCGTTTACGCGTTTACTAAGGGTCTCACAGTACAGACTGATTGATTATTTAGTTGAATGACGTAAGCGGTTAGAGTTTGAAAGTGGGAGGTTAGCTTATTTTCGGCACAAAAGCTGAGTTTTTTTTAATAATGTGTAGTTGAACTGAAGACTTCACAGAGTTTGATCGTAACCCACTCAATGACGATCTACAAACTGCACAACCAAACAAGCTTGCAAAGCGGTCGGTAGGTTAACAATTCGAATTTCAAGGAGATCAGCAAACTCTCCGGATTAATTCTGCTCCATGGAGTTACATAATTTGCTTACCCTCGGCGCCAAATGACACAAAGCACAGAAGATAATGGCTAACTGAACAAACAAGAAATGGACAAGCTATTTATTCAAAGACTGTGAAAAATACATTCCCACATACTTTCGTGTTATCATCAGGTGGAGTCCTTCTTGAGAAGCTAACGGTTCCTCACCTAGTCAAGAAACTTCCTGCATTTTGTTAAACCCAAAAGTTCATTACTGCATTCACAAGAGCCCGCCACCTGTCCCTATCCTGGGCCACATCAATCCAATCTATGACCCTCTATCTTGCTTAAGATCCTTTTTAATATTATCCATCTGTCTAAGCCTATGTCTGCCAAATGGTCTCCTAACTTCAGGTTTCCCCACAAAAACCCTGCGTGCACCTTCCTGTCCCCCATACGTGCCACATGCCCCGCCCATCTCATTCTTCTTGATTTGATCACCCGAATAATATTTGGTAAGGTGCACCTACGGTAAAGCTCCTCCTTATGTAACATTTTTCACCCCCTTGTTATCTCGTCCCTCTTAAGCCCAAATATGTTCCTATGCACCCTAGTCTCAAACACCCTCAGCCTATGTTCCTACTTCAACGTGAGAGACCAAGTTTCACACCCAAATAAGACTACAGGCAAATTATAGTTCTGTATGTGACTACTTCATGTACCACGTGGCTTCACGTTAAAAATTGTAGCTTCTGTACAAGTTCGTAGTCCTTCCCTCTTCTACCTGTTCACAGCAGGTGTCGAGGTTGTTTATTTTCACTTGAACACCCTCAGACACACACCACAGTAGGTAGGACTCTTCTGGACGAGGGATCGGCCCGTCGCAGAGACCTCTACCTGACAACAAAAACACTCACAAGAGACAGACATCTATGCCCACGGTGGGATTCGAACCCACAATCCCAAGAAGCGCCCGGCCGCAGGCCTAGGCCTTAGACCGCGCCGCCACTGGGATCGGCACCTTCTATAAGCACAGTGCATTTATGTGTTTTGTATTGATTTCAGAACAAACAGCGATTATTTCACCACACAGCGTGGTGAAGGCATGATGGGACGAAAAAAATTCAATACAAGGCACTGTACTTTCGAACAACTGAATTAGAAAGGTGCATAATAGAGACACTTGCAATAAATCATGCTCATCTGTAGCACATGCGCCACTGTTGCACTGTGAAGACGATGTGGACCAAACAAGTGAAGAGAGAGAGAGAGAGAGATGTGAATATGCCACGTAGCAGCCAAACTTATTTTACAAATAGTCCCCTGACACGAAGAAAAAAAACCCCCACTTTCTTCTCCCCCCCCCCCCCCCCCCCCCCCCCCCCCCGCCCCCCTGGGGGGCACAGTGCCGACTCCTACTCACAGCCAAGTGTTCGGATGTACCAGGATGTAGCAGCGTACTGTCTCCGGTTCCAGCAATTTGTTGGGCAATTCATTAACCGCCACAGCAATCTGTTCAGATTACTCGTAAAACACCTGCATGGCACGTGAGTGGGGGGGGGGGGTAAAATCTTGAAGCTTACTTTACGTCAGGACTGCCTACAGCGAGCTGTCACACCTCACGTTCCGGCCATATTTATCCCACCGAAAAGGAACCCCTCCACTCTTTATAAGCTCACTGTTACAGAATTAGCCTTCTTTTCTTTTTTGGAGGGGGGGGGGGTGATTTTTGGTACAAAACTTAGTCACAAATCCATAAGCACAGAGTCTGGTTTTCGTAAGCATATTCATTAAATCCTTCAGGCTGTGCCTATCTGAAATATCCAGACTGCTCCTGAAAGACTTAGACAACGCGTCAAAGTAGAACCAATACGTGTCTGACATCTCATACAGTCAATAAAGGTTAAGTACTGCGCCGGTAAATTTCAATTCAAATATTATCTCCAGCGTAAGGAGGTTTTTGCGCCACCCTTTATAACAAAATATCGCATAGGTAATCACTCACAATTAGTGTTAACTCCCAAAACAATGCGTATATTAAAATAAGCCCAAAGTAATGGTCAATTTTAACCTTTTAAAGCCTAGCGGTAACTTTACGTACCACCACGTTTAATATTAAAAAATTCTACGTGGTGCCCACATTGCGTTTATGTGTTTTGTACGGATCTCAGAACAAACAGCAACTTTTGCCTTATAAAACATTAAGAGATTGGTTTTTATAACCGAAGTGGAGAGTGTTTACAGCGCGCTACGCCCTGAGTCCTTATATAAAGCAGACACACTTCGTATTTAAAGGGTTAAATAAAATTGTGGTGTTTGCAAAGATTCTTAATGGACCTACGATAAGTTTTAATCTCTACTCTCAGTGACACACTAACCACCCTTCCAATCTCTCCTCGACCGCACCTACTTCAGTTTTCAAATTGGGCGTCATCATTCCATAACAGCGCGCAGTTTTACCTTGCGTAATAATATGCAATGTCTCCTCATAAAGGAAGCTTGTAACAGAAAGGCCCGTAATTTATTTACATTTAAATTCTAACTGCTATCGCAGAATATCCATACTCCACACTGGCTGGCCTTTCATTCTCCATTTACCTTTGTCATCATCATCTTAAACCCACTCTTATAGAAACAAGTGTTACAACAACGCCATGACAGCAAAAAAACAAAACCATCGTTTAGCGTTGCTATGCAGCGTGATGTTCAATCAACAGTCATTTATTATCAAAAGACAAGGATGAATTTGCAATGTCGTTCTTCAGAGCAAAACCCGGAAACGGCTGGAAATGCGTATCCAATTTACATATGGGTGAATGAGGAATTCAAATGACAGTGAGGAACTCTTTTGTCATTCTACAGTGGATACTCAATGATCCTTGGCTTCCGCTGTACGGAGTTTGATTTTGTTACGATAAACACTCAGGAAGCACAATAAATTAGGAGCGAAGAAAAAAGTCTGTAACTACATTTGACATGGGAAAACATCGTAAAATCTGGTGAGAATTTCCAATTCATTCTAAGAGGTTGAAATTTTACTCTCTCTTCAGTATATTCTAAATGCTCCGAAAATAACACTACAAATTTTCGTAGACAATAAGTTCCAAAACGCTTACGTAACAGGCCGCATAACAAAGGTCAGATTAGCAGATACAGTGTACGGCCTATTGGCATTCTACCGCTGAAATGAATCATTTCTTTACAATTGCCATACACACATTAAAATAACTTGCAGTTCGCTCAACTATTTATTCCTCTATTGATCTCACAGCTATGACATGCTCTTACCTAAAACCATCAGAACATCATCAGGTCTCAAGCCATCCCTGTGAGACCGACAGAGCAACAAACATTTGTGTAAACAAAGTACTACTTTAATACAGGCTTGTAGCATTCGCAAAGGATGATGCCTTTCATAAAACTTTAACATTACTACTTTATATATGGGACACACGGTGGCAAAATTGGCTGAGGCACTGGCCTACAAACCGGAAGGTCGCGGATTCGATTCCCGATGGTGTCATTGGAATTTTTCATTGACATAATCCTTCCGGCCGCATACGGCCCTGAGGTCGACTCAGCCACTAACAGAAATGAGTACCAGGAATATTTCCTGGGGGGTAAAGGCGACCAGTGCGTACGGCTGACAACCTTACCACTTTCATGTGCCGACTGTCTTGAAATCAGGGAGCCTCAACCTCCTGGAAATCTCAGGGTTTGTCCAGGCCTGTACAGCGATCTCTGTACTACTATTTTATGTGGAAGGTACATACAGGTTGGAAAATGTCTCACGCATAGAATTTATGCTTGGTTTCTCCTAAAATATTAACACAAATACCAACTGTACACAGCACTGCTGCAGTGCCTTGAACGCATTCACTTCGTACTGTAAAGTCAATATTGGAATACACAAGCAGCCTGGGAGAAAGGTTCGTTACCATATCGGGACTTCAATAGCAGAATAAGTGGGTAACCTTTAGAAGGCCCTCAACATTAATGCGTCTAATGAAATTCTATCCATTCCGATTCCAAACCCAGCAACACCCAAAGCTAAATAATTCACTCCCTTCACGAACAAAATCTTGACAAATGACATTTGAACAAAGGGGAATATCCTTAGACGTTATTTCTTTTGCTCTCTGACAAACGCCACATGATTAACTTAATATTCAATGAAATTCCTATAATAGGAACAGAGAAAGCAAGACGTACAACTGAAGACAAATAATGTCATGGTCTCTTTGTAGGTCTTTACCACTTGCCCGAGACGCTAGTGAAAATCTGATAACTTCTAAAGAAAAATTGCATACAAAAAAGTGTAAGACATACTCTAAAACGAGTAAACTTTTGGGGGGGGGGGGGGGTTTCGTGAGATGAGTGAGAGTGTATATAACAGACACGTCCCCGACTTGCGCTGTAGTTATGTTCCAGAAGGTCTGGCGCAAGTCGAATTTTGCGCGAGTCAGAACTGAGTGTGCATACAGTCAAATAGGTAAGCACACACACGGGATACCAGGTGAAATCCATACTCCAACACAATGGAACCTGCTAGGCTGCAGCATTGCCGCCCTGTCGCCTGTGTTATCGCTCAGCAATATTCTCCGCTACGTTCAGTTTCATTGCTCTTTCATCCCCCAACGGGAATTTCGGCACGCGTTTAAAAAATGTTATTTTAATTTACTTTCCTTTCTTAAAACTGCGTAAATTTCAATTGCGTACGATAGGCGTGAATATTACGCACTTCACAACCATCATGTAGCTTAGCGGATCTTTACCAAACTTCGCATAAAATTTGCGTGATATGTCCAGTTAACGAACACGGCCTTTTGGTAATCACAAGGGGGTAAAAATTGTAGTTAAATCCTTGTGGCATTCGTAGAAACTGCAATAAATGCGGCACTCCGGCTGGCCCGTTAAAGCACGCTGATACTTTTATGTACCACCAGCTTTACCATTCGAAAATTTCTGCATTTTGCCCACACAGTTTATTTATGAATTGCATAAGACTGCAAGAACTAACAGTTATTATTTCGAGATCGGCGGTTCCGTGAAATGATTACAGCCTTGTAAGACGTAGGGCCAACGGTAGACGAAAAAGGAGGCAGCAGGTTCCTTCGAAACGTCAGCAAATTTCTATCACACTAATTTTATATTGCTCAAACCGTGCATGATTATCGCTCAAATACAAAATTTATCCAATCAATGCACTGTATTTTAATCTTTTAAAGCCTAGCGGTAACTTTACATACCACCAGGTTTAACATTAAAAAATTCTACGTGGTGCCCACATTGCGTTTATGTGTTTTATACGGATCTCAGAACAAACAGCAACTTTTGCCTTATAAAACATTAAGGGATTGGTTTTTATAACCGAAGTGGAGAGTGTTTACAGCGCGGTACGCACTGAGTCCTTATATAAAACAGATTCGCTTCGTCTTTAAAGGGTTAATTGTCTTTATATTAAATATTTACAATATTTATGTATCAGTCCTACATGTTTCGATCCCGTGGGAACAACCGCAGGGTCTCATTCAAAACTAAAATTTAGAAGTTAGGCAAACAGCGTTAACAGTATTGCATATGTTACAATCTGTTGGACACGAAGTTCAACTTGTGTTGGATTCTGTTTTTACTGGAAATGTGAAAGAGTTAAAAGCACTTGATTAATTAAAATATAAATAAGAACAGGTGTAGAAAATTCATGTAAAAATTGATATATTTAAATTATTTTATCGTAGAACGCGAGGTACAGTGCTAATTACAGTACATACCTATAGATTAGGGCCGATCCTAGTGGCCGCGCGGTCTAAGGCGTAGGTCTGCTGCCGAGCGCTTGCTGGGATCGTGGGTTCGAATCCCACTGGAGGACACGGATATTTGTCTCTTGTACAGTGTTTGTTGTCAGGTAGAGGTCTCTTCGACGGGACGATCCCTCGTCCAGAGGAGCCCTACCGACTGTGGTGTGTGTCTGAATGTGATCAAGTGAAAATAAAAACCCCCTGCACGTACTGTGAACAAGTAGGTAGAAGAGGGAAGGACAACGAAACGAAACCTATGGATTAGTTGAATGTTTTCGACAGACGGCACCGGGGGTAGGTGTTTATAGTAGTCCATATGTAAACTCGGGTCACGTGTAAATGTGACGTCGTTGAAGGCCGTGGATCAGTTGCAATAGCGGGTTGTGTTCACCCACATTCTGTTCAGGAATCTGTCTGTTATCGCAGTAATACAACTCAACATAAAACTGTTCGTAAGAATTCATGGATGTGCCCTATCATAACATTATTACCCAGACCACCGCATGTTGACGCAGTACGTTCAAGTACGTCTTGTAAATGCTGTTGGTGTATTGAAGATTAGTCTTGTAAGTATTATAATCTTCAATGCACCAGCAACTTCTGCAAGACACATTTCAACATACTGCGTCAACATGTGGTGGTTCAAATAATAATGTTTTAATTAATATTTTAACAACTGTGCTTGTGTGTTTTAAGTGCTAAATGTGTTCCCCTCGATGATGGTGTACTGGTGCCTCGAAGCATGTCGGATTTTATGTAAAGTGATTCCATATAGTATTTTAATATTATGTACGAGTTGGCGTCAACATATACCGTTGTAATATACGCACGTATACGGTATGGACAATGTTAAATTTCTGTCTAGCTTTGGAAACTTAAAATTTTTTCTGTCCCCTTTCCGCCAACATGCAGGTTTGATACGTCATTACCTTCCCGACACATTTCTCAGCAAAGAACTGTCAGACGAGAAACTGGGCCACGAATAATTGAAATTTAAAACAGAACATTGGCTAGGATATGATTTGGACAATCCGAGGAATCAGGTTCGATTCTCAGCAGGTGTAGAGACTTTTTATTCAGCGTCTATATCCCTCCATTCATTCTCCCATTCTCTCTGTTTCTACTCTACTCATATATTTCGTCTCACCCACGAAGGTAGAGTCAGTCAATCTCTACCGGACGACAAGACGTGCCATCCCAGTGGACATCTTCTACAGAGCAACAACCGTAATCTCTTGTGACGTCACATAAATTTCGGAACATGTATCCACAAAGCTCTACCATGCACGACAGTGTTACCGGTTTGTCCAGCATTCCTCAACATGGCGACCGAGCCCGTACGAGATAAAGGCGTGCCACAGGTTGGTTTCTACAGTAACAACAAAGGTCGTAGTTCAGGTTTGTCGCGTGGGTGTCGCCACAACACCATACATATCTGCCACATCCGGTTACATAAGCCTAGATTTTCTCAGTTGCTCCACATAATTTAAAGATTTCGAATCCTTTCAGACACGCCACGTCACGTCCGTCCGTCCGCCCGTCTATCCATATGTATCAGGGTGATTCCCACTCGATGAATTTAAATCAGAATACAATACATTTCCAAGTAAATGCAAAAGAAAAACTTAAGTTATACAGTAAAAATATGGAAACAAAGTGTATATAAAACCATAGGCGTAACTTGGGGGGCAAGGGAGGCAAATGCCCCCCCCCCCAAATACGTTTTCAACCTAGGAATAGTTTAATCGGTTATTGAATTGAATAATGGCAAATAAAAAATAGACTGAAAAAATAAAACGAAAAACTTGCATTTTACGGGACCACATTTACCCTCTTTCAAATTTGACTCCTTTGTGAAACAAAGTTCCTAGTACCCATGGTCAGTTTTGTCCCCCCCCCCCCCCAATTGTTATAAGCCAAGTTATGCTTATGTATAAGATTATTATATATGAAATATTTCTCGCAGTTTCTCAACAACAGCTCTTATTTTGAGAGAAAGACAGTACGAGCCTACCTGCAGTGCAACCGAAGTAATAAAGACTGTGTTAATAAAAATGTTTCTATAAGCGACGGCTCCCAGTGGGGCCAGGGCCCCTTCATTATCCAGGCTTTTCGATCACACTCAGACACACCACACTCGGTAGGACTCCTCTGGATGATCGATCAGCCCGACGCAGAGACCTCTACCTGACAACACACAACATTAACAGCAGACAGACATCCACGCCCCCAGCAGGATTCGAACCCGCAATCCCAGCAAGCAAGCGGCCGCAGACCCACCGCCCTAGAGCGCGTGGCCACTGGGATCGGACACTGTGAGCAATACTCCTAGTTTTGCCATAAATTTGTGACAGAAAGCAGATTTATTTTATTCTCAGTGGCATAGAAAGGAACACAACCGACTACACTGAAGCGGTCGGTAAGATATTCAGCCCGGCACGTGACGAAATTCAAACGATATTAACCCTTTAAAGACAAAGCGTATCTGTTTTATATAAGGACTCAGTGCGTACCGCGCTGTAAACACTCCACACTTCGGTTATAAAAACCAGTCTCTTAATGTTTTATAAGGCAAAAGTTGCTGTTTGTTCTGAGATCCATACAAAACATATAAACACAATGTGGGCACCACGTAGAATTTTTTAATGTTAAACCTGGTCGTATGTAAAGTTACCGCTAGGCTTTAAAAGGTTAACAATACAGACAGAAAATAAACAAGCCTATAAAGGTGTCCCTGGGCGTAATCAATCACTACTCCACGGTGAGGAAGGGACGAATGAAGGAACAGCTTCAAGTATTCTTAATCTCGGCACTACCTGAAAGTGAGTGGTCAGCTTCACGCTTCGGCCGTTTTACCACAGGAGAAAGGAGGAAGAGTTGGCCCAGAGCCGGTCTCGAATCTATACAGAACAGGAAAATCTCTTGCCCCCGCCAGGAATCGAACCCTGAATCAGTCGCCCACATCCTATTGTAATCTCCACACACAGTAACCTCTCGCGGCTTCTACCGTTCAACATAAAAATACGTTTTACCAAGACGTCGCGGATTCCTCTACCAGTGTGTAACTTTACGGCCCATCCTTGTTTCACGGATCACGGTTTTCTTATCCTGTAGAGTGACGGCCTGACCCCAACAACAATTTGTTTCTGCGTAACATTACTTCATCTATTTAGAAAACTCTAAGTAATAGAACCATCAAAACCCAACGCATTGATGAAACAACACAGGAATAACCCCACTGTTAGTCTGCCCCAACAATGGGCATATACTGCCTCTTACCAACACCAAGAATGAAATAAGAAGAATCAATAAATGTACGTAGCGGTGCTTAGCTTTGTATGCCCAAACACAGGCATCACGCACGACAGACACAGCAACAAGGGCATATGGGACAATATATTCGCTGTTGTGCACCTCAGAGACGTAACGGTGCTTTAAAATCATCTCTGCTAGATCATCACTTTGAGAAAACATACCGCTAATGGTGATGTTTATGGTGTTAGGTGAGACTAGCTTAACGTGAGTACTGTCAGAAATCATCATCATCATCATCATCATCATCATCATCATTGTCGTCGTCAGTTCTACTAAGCTTCTACTGCAGTTGCAGGAAAGAGCCCACTTTAGGAAACAAGGCATAGATGGTACAGTCACACCGAGGTGGATTTTAATTAAATAAAGTCCAAAGATGCGACGTTTAAAAGGAATAGCTAGCAAAACAGCCTACACATGTATAACGTAACACTGTAGCGCAGTGTTTCCCAAACTTTTTGGCTCGCGGACCCGTTTCGGCTTCGAAAAATAACCAAGGGTCCTCACATCCTTGCTCACGTGAATATAGTGTCCGGATGACAGGTATCCAAAATTAGATATTTATGTATCAGTACTGATTTTACAGATAAATACGGATACATACCAGTAGCATATGTAACATGCGTTGTATGATTTGACCTTGTTGCTCGCTTCGTGGGTACACGGGGTTAGAATACCTAATTAAGAAAATTAGGTATTCTAACGTTCATGAACACATCGCCAATTAAAGAATCTCCACGATTACTTTTAACAAAACATTACTCCTTTAATTAAAAAATAAGTAAACTTCAAAGTAGCCATTACACAAATGTATCCATGGATCCCCTGGGAACTGGTCGCGGATTTCTTTGGATCCTCGGAGCACACTTTGGGAACCACCGCTGTAGCGCGTTCGCGTAACTAATCCTGCCATGGAAAAGCAACAACGACTTCATTTTGCATTGTTTTTGACCTACATGTGGCAGTCAATAATATAAAAATGTTCAGTGTTATCATTGAAATGCGACCATGGGTTCCCTTTGCACTTTTGTCGAGCTACAAAATATTTCGTGTTGCTGTCAACAATACAAATTAACCCTTTAAAGACGAAGCGTATCTGTTTTATATAAGGACTCAGTGCGTACCGCGCTGTAAGCACTCTCCACTTCGGTTATAAAAACCAGTCTCTTAATGTTTTATAAGGCAAAAGTTGCTGTTTGTTCTGAGATCCGTACAAAACACATAAACGCAATGTGGGCACCACGTAGAATTTTTTAA
>BLKM01011979.1:420882-529475 GCA_013340265.1 Coptotermes formosanus
ATTAAGAGATTGGTTTTTATAACCGAAGTGGAGAGTGTTTACAGCGCGGTACGCTTTGAGTCCCTATATAAAGCAGATACGCTTCGTCTTTAATTTGATAGACGACAGTATCTTGTGCTCTATGCATAAGTAATTCTCTTCTCTAGTCCAAAGTCCTTACGATAAACGCAGGTCTGTGAACTTAATTGCCAGCCATTTCACTTCGCCGAAACGAGGCCGCTCATGATGGTACAGCCGATGGATGTAGGCAGTTTACTAATAAAGCACACGGAGCATTTCACAGCAACACTGGTCTACGGGACAATGTTTGCAACGGCTGGGAGTAATTTTTAATTCACATTACCGTCGCCCTGAAGACAGCAGCTGCTAGATAGGCCTACGCCAAAACGTAAGAATTTTAAAACACAGACAATGCAATTTTTTAGATAGTTATCGGACGTTTTATGGCAAACCTCCTGCATCTTCAGGGCTTCTACGCGGTGTCAGCGCTGAAGTACACAATATGGACCGTCACTTCCGTGTATGTTTCAGATCTTGATAATAAATAATTACCGACGCATTTAGCCCTTTTCTAATACGATGAAAAGAGTTTATAGGTTAAAAAACAATACACAGCACACTAATTGAATCCTGACTCTTCCTTCTACAAGACAAGGTGCCCCCCTTATGTAACTGCGTTACATTTAATTACTATTACATTGTTTCATTCACATCACGGACAACGCCACAGGGTTTACAATACAATTACTGACACACGACCGAGCGTTCTGTTGCCTACACAGGGAAGGCACGGTCATGCCGCTGGCTTCGTATTACGGAGTCCAGGGTTATAGACTAGATTTGCTCCGAGCACTGCTGTATTCCGTCGTCAATTATCATTTCACTAATGCTACATATTTATTCATCCATCATACGAGGGGTGGATAATGGGTATACGAGGAGTAATTCCACAAAGTCTCCAGCTTCACGCGCAGGTAAATTTAGCGAGCCTAGCCTTGTGTCACACGCCGGGAGAGTGCGCGAAGTGATGTGCGTGTAGAACGGTGTGCTCGTGCAGTCAGAGGGGTGGAGATGCCAGTATTGGTGTGCTTACACAGCAGCTGCAATCATATGACTGAGAAAGGACGGCCGTAAGGTATGTCAGACTCGCGCTGAAGGCTGTCATGCAAAATCATAGGGGCTTTGTGGATGTAATCCTGCAATACATTATTTCTTTGCTATAATATCATCACACCACCATAAGCATTTAAAACGGAAGAAACGTGTGGCTCCAGCAGGAGGCCGAGATATGTGGTTAAACAATAAATTGCCGATAATGATTCTATCGCAATAGTATGGTTTGGCACAGCAATTGTAGCCGTTTTATGTTGGTTCACTTTATGAACAGCAGAGCCTGGCGAAAAGAAAGTACCTGCTGTATCAGTCCATCTGTAGCAGCCCCGCGCGTAAGTTCTGCTTTTCTTTTCTGTGATCGAGACAACATCGAACTATGTTTCAAGCTTTAAAGAAAAGCTGCAGAAACACATGAAATGGTTAATGTTTATAGAAATGAAGCAGGAACACGAGCGTGTGTCTTCTAAGGGTTTAAAACATTCAGATAGGGACGTGAGAACTTTTGAGGATTTAGTGCTTTCCTCCCATCACGTATCAGGTTTTCCATGTGTGTCTTCTCTCTGGTTTTACCTGCCAAAATTTCTTAAGCACTTGTCATCTCCCCAGACATTTACATGACCTCCTTCTTCTCTTCTTCTTCGGTGCTGCAATTCCTTGTGAGTTTCAGCCTGCTCAAAGATGCTTTTCCATTTATTCCTGTTGTTAGCCTGCCTTGTCCAGTGACAGATTTTCGTAAGTTATAAATCACGTTTTACATCACCTTCCCACCTCATTTTGCGTCTTCCTCTGGGTCTACAAGCTATGGGTTTCAATTCCCTCATTTTCTTAGTTACCCTACGTTCTTCAATTATTTCTAAATGCCAGACCATGCTATCCTTCTTGATTTAATATGTACCTAACGTGCACTTTTCGTTATCCTTAATATAATCTTTCCAATAATATTCCGTGAACAGTACAAATTGTGGATTTATAAAAGTAATGACAAAGCTAGGCCTAAACTAGTCATAGGAGTACTATGTTTCTGGATTTCGTTCACCGTCTAGTGTACTGAACAGAAAGGAACTGAACACGGACTCTGTAAACTGAATCTGAAATAGCTGTTTCTAAGTAGATGCCAGCATCTGAGGGCTCAAACAGATCCAGTGCTCAAAACGTGCTCTGCACAGAACACGACACAAAGGACAGGAACCTAGTAATACTTAAAGCAAATTATAAATATCCTAATTACGTAACTTTCGCCATTCTCCTTACTTCCTTAAGACCAAATATCGCATGAAAATTTTTCTCAAACTCCGTAACACAAAATTGATAATTAAAGAAAAACACGCCCCATAAAACGATAAGCACTAAGTTTGCTATCTGTCTACAGCTTCTCCAGATGGCTCTGTAAGCCACTGTTGCGCTGACAGCACAGCCATCCTTGCGGTGCGCTACCTGCAACTATGATGATGGTTTTCTCTTCCTGCTACATGTGTCCGCGTGAGCTCATCACATGTAGCTCCAGCGTGGGGAGACGCCCGCAAGGGAATGGAGTTTCAATTTGTGATTTTATGTAACGCCCGCAATTCAAACCCCAACAGAAGCACAGAAGCAACGGGCTTCTCTCTTCACCAAAAACTGCGACACGACAGTAGAATCATTAGGCTAAATTACACTCCATGATTAACAGCTCTGTCCCTTTTTATAATTTAATAATTAACCTTTTAAAGCGTAATGGTAACTAGTTGTCCCGTTTATTGTGTCCCTGATCACAGCAGTTGTCACGGAATGTCCCGACGTAAGCTGGGTTTCTCTGTAATACAGCTGCCGTTCTCGGGGACACGATAAAAGGTACACTCTGTAGTACCACATGCTATAACATTCTGAAACAACGCATCTTGCCCTTACGTTTATTTATGAGTTTAGTCCGATTCTCTGAATAAACAGCAGTTCTTTTCTTAACCTTTTAAAGCCTAGCGGTAACTTTACATACGACCAGTTTTAACATTAAAAAATTCTACGTGGTGCCGACATTGCGTTTATGTGTTTTGTGTGGATCTCAGAACAAACAGCAACTTTTGCCTTCTTGACACATTAAGAGATTGGTTTTTATAACCGAAGTGGAGAGTGTTTACAGCGCGGTACGCACTGAGTCCTTATATAAAACAGATACGCTTTGTCTTTAAAGGGTTAAACGGCACTAGACATTTGTTCTTTATAACGAAAAAGGAATCTGTCCTCTGTGAGGTAGGAACTTAATTCTTGTACTTCAGTTACACAAATATCATACTTAAGATGTTTAAAATTTACAAAATAACTGCATTATGATCACTCAGAAATCTTAAGCTAATCTGAATGAATGTACTGCGTCAAACATATGATGTCTCCAGTACTAAAGACAGAACAATTAATGCTATTTAGGTAGAGGGTCTATTACGCAACGATATTGCACACTAAGCAGCCATATCCACTGTCTAACCTAACAGATTTAACAGACACAAATCGCAACACCGTTAAACAGGGACGGCACAAGATAATCTGCGACAAAACGTAGGGATGGAAAGAAGACAATGGCTACTTTATGACGGATAATCACCATGCAGACACACCTAGACTAATGACACTGTCGTGATGTAGCGCAGCCAAAAGGACAGCATAAGAACAGTGTTTTGATTTGGTGCGTGGAAGACCCTAACTGTGAGATTCATTCCCCAGTTCGGCATGTATGATATACAGAAGCAACTATGTGTTATAACAAAGCTGCCGCAGTTCGCAGTTCGGCATTCTAAATTAACAAAAATTTTGTGTGCGTTGCACTGTTAGTCTTATCTGTACTCCACAAAGCTCTCTGCACAAGTGTTACAAAATATGCAAAGCACTGTATAAAGGTCTGACAACAAGGTCTACATGTTTGTACGTACCGCTACATATGGCACAGCAAAGTCTACAAGTTTCTAAGTACCGTTACGTGTGGCACAGCAAAGTCTACAAGTTTCTAATACCGCTACGTATGGCACAACAAAGGATACAAATTTCTAAGTACCGTTACGTATGGCACAACAAAGGATACAAGTTTCTAAGTACCGTTACGTATGGCACAACAAAGGATACAAGTTTCTAAGTACCGCAACGTATGGCACAGCAAACTATACAAATTTCTAAGTACCGCTACGTATGGCACAGCAAAGTCAACAAGCTTCTAAGTACTGCTACGTATGGCACAGCAAAGTCAACAAGTTTCTAAGTACCGCTACGTATGACACAACAAAGGATATAAGTTTTCAAGTACCGTTATGTATCGCACAATAAAGCATACAAGTTTCTAAGTACCGCTACTTATGGCACAATTATCCTCAGTACTGTATAAATTGTGGGAATAGCGTATCGGACACAGATGTGTGTTTCATTTTTGTCTAAGACTTTTTCTAGCAACATTTTTCTTCCCCATACATATTTAGCGAGTTTCGATCGAGATGGGCGCAAAAACGTTTATAGATCTTGGTGCAACAAGTGTCCCTTCATTTTGTCTAACCATTAACAAAATCTGAATCTCTCCACAAGTGCTTTCTTTACCTCAGGTCTCCCCACCAAAACACTGTATACACTTCTCCTCTCTCCTCATACGTGCTAAATGCCCCGGCCATCTCATCCTTCTTTATCTACGCAACTAATCGTTCAACAAACCAACATATTCCCCTACAAAATTTCTCACGCTATCACAAAACGGCACCAATAATTTATTATTGTATTACGACAGAATTGAGTGTGCGTTTGGCCACTTGCACTACAACAGAAATGAAGTTTTCTGTCTTCTTTAGCTGAGAATAAGAAATAAATGTATTTCGAAGTATGAACATTTGGCTTCTAAGGAACTGCGGGCAACGTTGAAAGCTTTGAACCAAATGATGATCATCGTAAGCCGAAAGTAGCACACAGAAGTAAAGGTAGCACGAAATAAAAAATAAAATGCATGAAAATCTCAGTTTGCAGAGTTATGAGGAAGTTGTATGTCAGGATCGAGCGGGTCGCGGTGCTGGCTGCATATTAATTGAATCGTGAAGCAACGAGTTATGTACGACGCTTGTGCACAAACACGTTCCAAATTTGAATTAAAAAGGTTCATTGCCTTCTTCCACTGTGCATTAACCCTTCAGAGCACATGGGTCGCTATGTGTACCGCCCACTTCAACATTAAGAAATTCCGCATTTAGCCCACATAATTTGTTTATGTGTTTCTTAAGAACCAGCCGATTATTTCTCTACAGAATAACCGGCAAAAGGGTAAAGGTAATATTTCCTCTGCTCTGAACATTAAGAGAGGTGGGGCGGGCCCCGCAGGGGCGGGAATTTTGTACTATACTCGGCTCTTATTTTACCCCCGTTTGTTTTAGGCCTTGTTTGTTTTGGTTTAACACCCCTTGCCAATTTGCAACACTTCCCAATTTACGCCCCCTCGTTCTCGGATTAACGCAATTTGGCTTACTGCGTTCTATTACGGTAACTCCCTATTTCTGACAAGAATATGATTTTTAATTTTCGCCCACTTTTCCGGCTAAGAAATTAGGGTTCAAAACAGGAGCTGGGTGTATACTATATGGCGTACAACCAAGAGACTGCAAAATGTCATCCTCTAGAAGAAAGAAAAGCGCCTGTCAAGAAATATATTTTAGGATTTCCATCTAGAGATTCTAGGGTGTTAGTCAACCGGGACACATGACTATACCGCAATTGACAACATTATTTGAACAAGAAATATACAGCTACAAATTCAACGCTAACGCGATTATATGTTTTGGTTAGTAAATTGCTAATTTAAATGCATATCACATCTTCAGCGTTAAAGACTGACTCGTTTATATCAGCGAAAGGTAGAAGGTTTCATTAGCAATATCATTTTTAAGAACCCTCCTTTTTTTATTCAATGTAAGGACATGTTAACTCGTCACGTGAGTAGCAAAGTTTGACCAAAAAAAAAAGCTGATAATGAGATACACTGAAGCAACACCAAGAATCCGTATACACAGTTGATGCAGTTATGTAAGTTTCAAAACATGAAGACCGGTCATCAGGCCTCTCTTGTCGCCACCAGTACACATACATCACGTCACGCGCGAAGTGGCAGCACTGTGGGTGGGTATGCAGGCAAATCACAAAGTGATCTACGACACAGCGTCAGGGACACACTTTCATTTACATATGAGCAGACGGTTTATTTGGCGTTCCATCTGTTCGTCTGTCTGTCCGTTACAAGCACGAAACAATTTCCATAACAGCTGAAGAGATTATCATTAAATTTGACATGGGGAGTGGGTCTGAACTTTGGCAATTATTTGCAGTTGTCATTAAAATCGGTGTTAGGCATGTGAAATTTGGTACAATGATGGGCCATAAACACACCTACAGGCCTGACTGTAAAATACCGTTTATATATTAACCCTTTAAAGACGAAGCGTATCAGTTTTATATAAGGACTCAGTGCGTACCGCGCTGTAAACACTCTATACTTCGGTTATAAAAACCAGTCTCTTAATGTTTTATAAGGCAAAAGTTGCTGTTTGTTCTGAGATCCATACAAAACACATAAACGCAATGTGGGCACCACGTAGAATTTTTTAATGTTGAACCTGGTGGCATGTAAAGTTACCGCTAAGCTTTGAAAGGTTAACAATTAAAACGTGGCAGCACTAAAGAACTTTGAGGTTACATCTTACAGATTCACTGAATCAGCATGGGTACACTTGTGTTCTGCACAAGAATAAAATAAAAATACAATAATATTAACAAGTATACATGATTAGAAACCTACATATAAAACATGAATGTTGGTTTTGAACTGTGCTTGAAACTTCTTGCAATTAGCCGAGTATAATGGTGTAATGGAAAGAACGTCCAGTTGTACCAGGAACCTAAACGATTCGGTAAGAAAGAAAGAAACAAGCAAAGAACGTAATAAAAGAGTAAGACACAAAAAATTAATGAAGTTAAGAAATTAAACGAATAAAATAGAATAGGTAGAAATAAACTGCGACAGGGAAGGGGAAGGCACAGTAGTAATGAAAATGCTGTCTGTCACAACACAAAACACCAACACAAAATTTCGGAAATTGCCTGTAACAGGTGTTTTCCGAACTACCTGTAACAGGCAGTTTCCGAAACGTTGTATTGGTGTTTTGCGTTGACACAACGAAAGAAATCTTCATGAATATAAACGATAAAACCTACGTGAAACCATTGTCAGAAATTCACATGATTCAAAAAGCTGTCCTTTTGCTTTAACCTTTTAAAGCTTAGCGGTAACTTTACGTACCGCGAGGTTTAACATTAAAAAATTCTACGTGGTGCCCACATTGCGTTTATGTGTTTTGTACGGATCTCAGAACAAACAGCAACTTTTGCTTTATAAAACATTAAGAGACTGGTTTTTATAACCAAAGTGGAGAGTGTTTACAGCGCGGTAAGCACTGAGTCCTTATATAAAACAGATACGCATCGTCTTTAACCTTTTAAAGCCTAGCGGTAACTTTACGTACCACCAGGTTTAACATTAAAAAATTCCACGTGGTGCCCACATTGCGTTTGTGTGTTTTGTACGGATCTCAGAACAAACAGCAACTTTTGCTTTATAAAACATTAAGAGACTGGTTTTTATAACCGAAGTGGAGTGTTTACAGCGCGGTACGCACTGAGTCCTTATATAAAACAGACACGCTTCGTCTTTAAAGGGTTAAGTACGCACCACTTCATGAGGACATGGGACGGAGTGGAGGTACAGCTTCAGACATTAACCTCGGCTTTATGTCAGTGTCATTTTAAGCTTCACACACGGCCGCTCTATCTCCGGGGAAAGAGACCCCAGTGGTCGGTAAATACTGTAGTTGTCTGTGTGGGTCCCACAGAGACCCCAGTAGCCAGTAAAGAGTTGTCTGTGTGGGCCCCCAAGAGACCCCAGTAGCCAGTAAACAGTTGTCTGTGTGGGCCCCACAGAGACCCCACTAGCCAGTAAACTGTCTGTGTGGGCCCCACAGGAGCCGCAGTAGCCAGTAAATAGTTGTCTGTGTGGGCCCCACAGAGACCCCAGTAACTACTAAATTGTCTGTGTGGGCCCTACATAGACCCCACTAGACAGTAAATAGTTGTCTGTGTGGGACTCTCAAAGACACCAGTAGCCGGTAAATTGTTGTCTGTGTGGGCACCACAGAGACCCCAATAGCTAGTAAATTGTTGTCTGTGTGGGACCCACATAGACCCCAGTAGCTAGTAAACTGTTTGTGTGGGCCTCACATAGACCCCAATAGCCAGTAAATAGCTGTCTGTGTGGGACCCACAAAGACACCAGTAGCCGGTAAATTGTTGTCTGTGTGGGCCCCACAGCCGGTCAGAAAACTTCGGAGAAAAATTATCTTGCCCCTTCCGGGAACCGAACGACAGTTCCTCGGGTGTCTATTCCGTAACCTAGTCGCTGTACTGGCTAAGCTATCTATGGACAAAGAAACGTATAAAAGAAACAAAGAAGTAAAGGAAGAAAATACCTAGCCGACGGATGGATGTACCTTCCTCCGGTCGGACAAGGTGGAAACATTCCGCTGCAGAGAAGTTCCTCATAGTGTCACGGCTATTTTAAGTCAGCAGCACGATCAGAATTAAACTCGGTTCTGCTACAGCTCAGATCAGCAACGATCCAAGTGACAACTACCTAATAATGGTTACGGATTCAATACGATGAATTTCATGCACTGGAGGTGGCAGTCCAACGCACTTGCTGTTCTGATGGCGTAGGAGGAAGCAGGTATCGATCCAAGTACATATCGATTACTTCAATAATTTCTTCCCCCACACTTCCAGCCCCACTCACAGTTAGACATCTGTATATAATAAGTATGAGAATGTGTTAATAAACTTCAGGTTATTTGAAGACGGTTTCTTAGTTGAGGTCATTAATTTTATGAATTATTGATGTACGTACCCAGCCTCCTGCACACTGGGTACCGGGTCTCTTTGCCTGGGGTAAAGCGGCCGGGGCGTGAGGCTAGCCACCCCATCTAAAGAAAGAGTACAGCTATACCTCTACTCCCCCTTTGGGCCTTCATGGTCTGTTATAGGGTGAAATTTACCTTAGTCTTTCAAGTGTTCCAATCCGTTATCTCGAATACCGTAACACGTACGACAAAAAATTATTGAACATAAAACGAGTACTTCACTCTTCCCTGCAAAATTTGTCCGAAGCATTTTCCGGTTTGTGCACATTTACGGACTTGCGCCCGACAGTCGCGCAGGAACGCACATAGATTTCTCTACATTGCCGGCAACTACTTGCTGAAGACTAGCTACCCTGTCTGTACCACCCTATTCGACGGTAAACACAGCTGGGACATCTGCCTATATGGAGCATTCCAAATAGGCAGAGGTCCAAGGACTGGGCGAGGCTACAAATACGCACTTGAGCCTTTCTACCAAAAGATGCGAGGTGCAAGTTAGAACAGGTGTCGGGGGTTACGCAATGCCGTACCTGCGGTGTCCGGCACAGACTGCCCGAGGCCAGCGTGGATATAGGCTCACTCCAGCCTTCATCCGCTCAATGGAACACATTATAGCTAACCAGGTGGTCAAAATGAATTACTTGTGGGATTTGGAGTTATTATGGACATGACTACGAAAACCGTGACCTTCTGGTATATGACGCCGTGAACTTTAACCCTTTAAAGACGAAGCGTATCTGTTTCATGTAAGGACTCAGTGCGTACCGCGCTGTAAACACTCTCCACTTCGGTTATAAAAACCAGTCTCTTAATATTTTATAAGGAAAAAGTCGCTGTTTGTTCTGAGATCCGTACAAAACACATAAATGCGATGTGAGCACCACGTAGAATTTTTTAATGTTAAACCTGGTCATATGTAAAGTTACCGCTGGGCTGTAAAAGTTTAACAAACGAAAAACACCATGCGTTCCGTCCGACACAACCTGTATTTAGTAATTATTTATACACTACAGGATTCAATCTTTCGATCATCATCCGTTGTACAACACAAAAACTTAAAACCCAAGGTAAAAGTTTAAAAATTTTTGTCAGATCCCACAAAAAAAATTTTTACACTTTTACCGAGGTACGATTAATACAAAATCTACGTGGAATTTGTAATAAACAAACTGTCATTAGGGCAGTTATTTCTAGCAGTACTTCTATTTACCCGCCTCTTGTCATTTTAATCATGGGTTCACAAATTCCGCGCTCCAGATTACCCGGGTTACAAAATCTTGTACAGCGGTGCCTAATATCTATAGGCCCTCAGGAGTCAACGTCGCTGAACACCTTTCTTGTGCCTAGAATTTTGAGGCAGCTCCTTCATTTTCGGAAAACTGTGCATCCTTAATTTTAGTGACGGTTCATGTTCATTCATCTATCATCAAACCCTATTACAATAGGTCCATTAGTGGCCCCAGTACCAATGGACTCAATGCCACCCCAATAGGTTTACAGTTAACACCACCTGAAGGTTCTTCACTCCCCTCCTTAACAAATGGGGGCCGCGGTGGCGCAGTTGGTTGAGGCACTGCGCTACAAACCGGAAGGTCGCGGGTTCGATTTTTCATTGATCATAATCCTTTCGGTCGCACTATGGCCCTAGGGTCGACTCAGCCTCTAACAGAAATGAGTACCAGGAATATGCCGATTGTCTAGAAATCTGGGAGCCTCGACCTACTGGAACCCTGTAGGCCTGTCCAGGCCTGTAATGGGACTGATTTACCTTTTACCTTAACAAATGAGCAGAGCTCACTGGCGGATCATGGACAACAACTGTACTTCCAACTGTAAATGCTGAAAAAATACCGTGCTGATGTGAATCACAACTGGAGGATGGCACAAAAGCTTGACGCGGTCCGTTATGCATCACTAGCATAAATAATAAGAAACAACTACGAAAGCATCTAAGATGAAGGCGATACGTTCGTTCGAATCGTCCGGAACCATTTACCCTGCACTGCAGTATGCCGTCCCGGAAGAACGGAAACCCTAATTAATTAAATAAGTAATTAATGCCTCTCCGGGACGAGGCGACAGGGGAGTGGTGAAGACGACATAATGGGGAACTTAATGATCTGTACTCATCACTAAATATGATTCGGATAACCAAATCAAGAAGAATGAGATGGGCGGGGCATGTAGCACGTATGGGGGAAAAGAGAGGTGCATACAGGATTTTGGTGGGGAGACCTGAGGGAAGGCGACCACTTGGAAGACCCAGGCATAGATGGGTGGATAATATTAAAATGGATCTTCAAGAAGTGGGATCGGGCATGGACTGGATTGAGCTGGTTCAGGATAGGGACAGGTGGCGGGCTCTTGTGAATGCGGTAATGAACCTCTGGGTTCCATAAAATGCGGGGAATTTGTTGACTAGCTGAGAAACTGCTAGCTTCTCAAGAAGGCCTCTGCTCCATGGAGTTAGTCAGTCAGTCAGTCAGTCAGTTAGTTAGTCAGTCAGTCAGTCAGTTAGTTAGTTAGTTAGTTAGTTAGTTAGTTAGTTAGTTAGTTAGTTAGTTAGTTAGTTAGTTAATGCCTCTCCTTAACACACCAGTCTTCTTAAGACCTATTTTGTTGCTTTCCCATCTACACCTAAATCCTACAACTGATTCCCTTCACTTTAGATTTCCCCACAAAAATGTGTATGCATTTTTCACTTTCCTCTTGCATGTTACATGTCCCGCTCATCTCATTCTTCATGATGTCATAATCCAAACAATAAACGCCAAAAGCATAAACCAAGAAACCCCTCGTTACCAACGTTCCCTCTAATTTCTTTACAGCTGCGCGGACCTGCTACAGCTTTGAGTAGAAAATTTTTACACGACCTGACGGCTGCGCGGCACTTTAAAAGTTTTTTTTGTAATACGTATAATAAGAATATTTACAATGAAAATTAAAAAATTCCAGCTGCGCGGCAACAATTCAGTGTGCGCGGAAGCATTTCAGTTACTGCGCGGCCGCGCACCCGCGCAGCTTAGAGGGAACACTGCTTGTTACCTAACTTTTCTGCATCACGCAACATCTAGCTCTTTCTGACGCAACACACTGTCTTCCTACCTTTCCACCTGAGGATGGAAATGGATCAAGTTTTCGAAACGTTATGTTCTGTTTGCTACAGCAGAATAACCCACCGTACGTCATTCATCATAACCTTACAGAATTATATCTACAAATTCTCTTCGACCTGTTTTTGGATCCCCAGTATACTGCCACTTAACGACTTTGGATAAGATAGAGACGCCTGCAAAATCGTAGACAGTTCTACGTCTTCCTGCAGACTGTCCGTATTAACGTCCGGTTTTAATGACGTCCGAATACTTGGACAAAACTCATCCCAAATTCCCCAAATAACAAATTTAACAACATCAGCAGTGTAGACAATAACAAGGCAAGTAAGAAGATTAATTATGCTAAGCGTACATTCCTAACTTGTTACAAACTGAAATGAGGAAGAATTTGTCTACCCATAGAAGAAGACGCTATATCGATCTGTGTCATCAGTAGATAAATCAATCGAGATATGTCGATATGTTGGTAGAAAATCGGCGTATGTCGCAAGTTCAAGATGCAGGTCGAAAGGTGAATTATACGGGTTTACCTTGTGTCCTTTCTAGGAAATTACCACAGCACGAAGAATTAGAACAAACAAACAATTAGAACAAACAAACAAACAAACAAACAAACAAGCTGAAACGTCGCACAGAACACATTCAGCCTAACCACGCATTCCACGCGTTTTGTACCTGTATGGCGTTCCACAGGTGTAGCGCCACTGTAGTTTTACTGTATTCTGTGTTTCTGAAAAACTTTATTGCATAAATACAGAGACTCTGTCAACCTGAGGTCTGCCAGTTAATAATCTCCATGCGTCTTTATCAGTGCCTCATAAAAAACGAAAAATTCTTTCTGTTAATACAAGACAACCCCGTTGTTATACAGCTTACAGAAGTATATTCATTCTTATTAATTCTACAGTTAGATGCAACACTTCGTTTCTAAATACGTATTTAGGCTACTATTATCGGTCCTTAAGAGCCATCATCACACCATCGGTAGCATTCCAATTTTTATTTAATTTTAACATTTTACTTAGCCTATATATATATATACACACGACATTATTATATACATTTGTAATGTACAGTCAAAACCGGTTATAACGACATCGGCTTATAAGACACCTCGCCTATAGCGTCAGATATTCTGTAGTACCAATCAATTCGTCATAGTTACACATAACATTATTTTCCTCGGTTATAACAACACTCGTTTATAACGACTCAAAATATTCAGTCCCTTTCATAAGGTTATAACCGCGTTCCACTGCATTTACTTTTGAAAAAGGGGGGCATCTCCTGCTTACAAAACACATGGAGTTTTCCAGATTCCAGTTTCTGTTACGGCCTTATGATAGCTCTTATCAGCCGAAACTTGTAGCCGAAAACATATTTTTAATAACGACGTGCCGGATGTGACTGTAGAATTAATAAGAGTAAATTACTTTTATAAAATATATATTACATATATATTATATATTATATTGTGTAGGTATATTGTATTTGGGTAGGTATGTTGTATTTTATGGGTATATCATATGTGTGAAAGTATTTAGTAATGTGTGGGTGTATGGTTTTTGTGTAGGTATATTGTACTTATGTAGGCATATTGTATTAGTGTAGGCACATTGTATTGTGTGGGTGAACTGCCAGTACGTGTACTGCAATTTGTGCTGTTCCGTTTATGTATGTGTTATTGTATTGTGGTGTCTGTACTGGTGTAAGACTGCTGCCACCGGCTGAAAACCCAATTGCAGTAAGAAATAATAATAATAATAATAATAATAATAATAATAATTTCATTTGCAGGCCATGAAGACACAGACGGAGTAGACATACAGCTACACGCTTTCTTACCTCGGCACTAGATGGAGCTTGGTGGCTAAACTCACGCCCCGGTCACTTGAATCGCAGAAAAGGTCACCCGGATTCCTGCTCTGCATGAGGCCGGGTGGACTCAGAGACGGTCTGGACGTTTCGGAAAAGATAGTATCTCGTGCCCCTAAAGGGAATCGAACCCCAGGTCCAGCCTGTAACCTAATCACTATATTGACCACGCTAGTCCGGTTCCGACATGATGACGTACATACCCGTTCACTTAGTACTCACACACAACGTGTAGTTCTGTATATGTTCTACCACACACTAAGTTGCACATCCCTAGCGCCAATGGTTACACCCATCGAACTGACACCTAAAAAAAATATTTTTTCACCACAGCCGTGCAGTTATTTTGCATTTTATAAAAAAACGGTATTGTTTTTAAATATATTACCAAATATGGACAGGTCGGGGGGGGGGGGAGAGAAGGTTCATACAGGATGTTGGTGGGGAAACCTGAAAGAAAGAGCAACTTGTAAGACCTAAGCGTAGATGGGACGATAATATTAAAATGGATATTAAATAAGTCGGTTGGGATGGTGTGGACTGGATTGATTCGGCTCGGGATAGGAACAACTGGCGGACGCTTTTGAGAGCAGTAAAGCACCCGCGGGCTCCGCAAAATTCGAGGAATGTCTACACAATTTGACGAACCGAGGCCTTTCAAGAAGGACACTGCTGCGTGTAGTTAGTTACGTATTTAGTTAGTTAGTTACGTATTTAGTTCGTTATGTAATTAGTTGTGTATTTAGTTAGTTGGTCCGCTACCTAGTTACTTAGTTATGTATTTGGTTATGTATTTATTTATTTATCTATTTATTTATTTATTTAGTTAGTTATTTACGTATATCCTTTCCGGACACTGACGTACGTCGTACTGCTGTCGCTTCCATCAGCATAACGTTCACACCGACCTTCGTAAAAATTGGTCAAAGGTGAACACACACACACACATGCACACACACAGCATGGTGAGCTCAAGGGCCAGTATACTTCCTAATGAAAAGAAAGTATGCTTAACTGGAAGAGGACGAAGTGAAACAGCCACATCAGCACCTTGACAGGATTCCATCTGAAAGGTTCAGCCTGTTTTTGGCAGTGAGTGGGTCATCAACACTGTGCGTAGTCACTGTTTCACTACAACTCAAGGAAACAAAAACGTGCTCCCTGCGGTTTACCTACTTGTACAATTCACTCCATTCTCTACATATAACGTGTTATTTCTAACATCGTTCCATCAGGTTCACATAAGGGCAGTGTTTAACAAATGATGCTATACAATCCGCAGGTCTGTGGGCTACTTTGAATGAAGGCGGTGTGACCTCTTGCGGTACAAGGCTTGAAGATGTGATGCTGACATCACAGGGATGTATCGTCCGAAGTGACATTTATGGTAGAAGGGGAAGAGGAGAGAGGTACTCTCCATCAGCGGGTCATCCATGTCACACGGGGCCGTGTTTTACCAATACAAAGCTCCCACTTTGCTACCAGGACATACTATACTGCCTAATCGCACATCAGTCCCGATTTTGATAATGAGTCCAGGCGAATATCTAATCTGTAACACAAGCCCAATTACCGGATGCGAATTTGCTGCAGCTTTAACAAGTCTCGTCTCATCCCATGCTGAGGTCTAGAATGAATGGAGCTTTACCTCCTAGCTCCAACAAACAACACTACGCCGTAAAATATTATATACTTTCTGTCAATTAATTTTCCGTATGAAACCAAAAAGGGTACATTATTACTAATAATGGAACATAATTTTGAAAAAAATTCAAAACATGAAGAAAAGAAATTAATTCTAGTAATTACCGTAAATAATAGTAATGCAGTTGGTATTCAAAGCCTATATAGGATATCAATCTTTACTTCCATGTCCACCAGGTGTCATTACTGGTCTCTACCTTGAACCATTTCAATATATTCCACATACTAACACCTTACACATTTTTTATTCATCTTCGTCTTTCTCTTTCTTCTATTATTTGCTTTAGGGTTTCATGTGTGCGCCGACTTCAGGTTCCATGGACCAGGCCTAGAAACGATGGGGAAGGGAAAAGTCTGTTGTCTCTGCCACGACTCAAGTGCCGTCAGCTAACACACAGTCACTGTATTGATTTATATGGGGGAAAAGGAAGCAACGCATCAAGTCCGACACAATTCCATAATTCAGTTACGAGAACTACAAAACGGTTCAACTACAGGCTACAAAAAGGTACAAACCAAACACTCACGTCGGAAATAAAGTTTTCAGTTCCCAGTGGAATAAAATGTTTTGAAAGACATCGCAATAAAAGAGACAGAATTTTCAAAATACGCGAAAAACACTAAATGGGCAACGATGATAAGAAAAACTAGAGAAAGTAGGATAAATTCTAGACAATAGATTTGTTGATTAGAAAGTTGGTAATTATAAAACAAGACAGTCAGGGATATATTAAAATGAAGTACTGCGATTAGGCAGTATGAGAGAGAAAAAAAGAGAGTTTCTCGACAGTAATGAATATATCAGCATGGATCTCACGGAAGCTGGAAGACAAATACTGATACGTTGGTGCCATCTGTGTGCCAAATATTGCAGTATGCATCTTCGTCAGCTGAAACAACCTATAAAAATTTATGTAACCCACAAACCTTCAAAAAATGTATATACTGCCGTGTGGGTAGCAACTACCTTCAAACACCCCCACACTAGTCACTCGTGTTGCATGTTTGTCTAAAACACTGGATGATCTCACTTTATGATCAGCTTCTGGGTTCTTGTCATCGCCTTACAAACCGGATAAAGTGAAAGCATAATGGAGAGGCTGCCTATGTGTCAGTTCGCATATGTCAGTACCGAGATTACTGAACAGACGTCGATTAAATTAACCCTTTAAAGACGAAGCGTATCTGTTTTATATAAGGACTCAGTGCGTACCGCGCTGTAAACACTCTCCACTTCGGTTATAAAAACCAGTCTCTTAATGTTTTATAAGGCAAAAGCTGCTGTTTGTTCTGAGATCCGTACAAAACACATAAACGCAATGTGGGCACCACGTAGAATTTTTTAATGTTAAACCTGGTCGTATGTAAAGTTACCGCTAGGCTTTAAAAGGTTAAACACCTGTGGTGCACAAAACCAAAACGTGTTTGTAGACGTGAAATCTGGGTCGTACATGACCAATATAAACACAGGGTTACACAGAACCAAAAAATAACGTGGCGATGATGCGGAAATTTGAGGTTATGTCTGAACAAGACCTAAGAGGGACGAGGCGACAGGGGAGTGGAGAAGACTACATAACGAGGAACTTAATGACCTGTACTCATCACCAAATATTATTCGGGTGATCAAATCGAGAAGAATGAGATGGGCGGGGCATGTGGCAAGTATGGAGGAGGAGAGAGGTGCATACCGGATTTTGGTGGGGAGAACCGACGGAAGGCGACCACTTAGGAGACCCAGGCGTAGATGGGAGAATAATATTAAGACGGATCTTCGGCAAGTGGGATGGGGGGCATGCACTGGATTGAGCTGGCTCAGGATAGGGACAGGTGGCGGGCTGTTGTGAATGCGGTAATGAACTTCCGGGTTCCATAAAATGCGGGAAATTTTTTGACTAGCTGACGAACTGTTAGCTTCTCAAGAAGGCCTCTGCTCCATGGAGTTAGTTATGTTTGAACAAGATATGCGACGTACGTATAACGCCGTGGCGTTTCCGTGTAGCCACTGTTGCCATGTACGTGCAATAATGAATTTCCCTTTGTCTTTCTGAGCGACGTACTCCGCGGCCAGCAACAGACAATAACAAAAGTGTTGCTGCCATGGAAAGGCAACAGAGACGTATCGTTTGTACTGCGACCGACCTACACATATCGCTATCAAGAATACAAAATGCACCTACGTATTCACGTAAGGTGTGTGATATTCTTTGACCGACTTTAACCAAATTTGGATTTTCTCGACAGATTTTAACTCAAGTCTCAAACATAAAATTGACGCAAGACTGTCCGGTGGGACCCGAGTTGATACATACGGACGGACGGACGGACGGACGGACGGATATACGGAAGGAAAAGCCGCGCTTTTCGCGACTTACACAAGCGTGACTAAAAACTAACCACGCTGGCTCAAGTAGCGACGCTTCTGATCTGTATTCGGAAGGCGCCAGGTTGGAAAATACCCAGACGTCGACCACCTTCAAACCTTTTCTCGTAATATTCCTCTGTTGTCCACGTAAATTCAGGGCCTGCAACTACATCCGAAACCACGACTACCTCTTTTCAGTTCCTACCAACGTCGATATTCGTAAGCCATCTCACCATTAGTCGTTCTATAGTTCGTGAAAGTGAGACATTTGTGAAGCAACGTGTAATAAATACAAACACCTGCCACGTACAACGTATTCGATACACCCAGCCTACATTAGTAGAAATTCTGCATATATATTTTTTCCAGTGGCTCGACAGCCCCCACTGGGCAAGGGCCTCTTCATTATCGAGGCTTCGAAATCACACTCAGTTACACAACATTCGTGGGACTCTTCTGGACAAGCGATCAGCCCGACGCAGAGACTTCTACCCGACAACTCACAACACTCACAATAGACAGATATCCATGCCCCGGCGGGATTCGAACCCGCAATCCTAGCAAGCGAGCGACCGCAGACCCATGCCTTAGACGGCGCGGCCACTGAGATCGGCGTAAATTATATACATAAATAAATATGAATCACATAATAATTAATTTGTAATTATTAATAATCTGACGATAAACATGGAGCATATGAATACAAACTCCGAAGTGAGAATAAATTCTTACCAGACTACATGACGTCATGGTCCAGAAGGCAGTATTTTTAACTGCTTAGCACAGGCAGTGCATGTGCAGTGTTTCAGCAAGCCTACGCAGCCAAGCATACTGCTTCTCTTTGAATTCCGCCAGCTCTTTACTGCATCCCCACGATTTCAAACTGCATGTTAGCTCAGGTTACAAGCTCCAATATCGAATGTTCTTTGGGGTTTTAAATAACAGAAGAACTTCCGGTCAAACTTCCGGTCTCACCCACACCTTGACGTGTTCTCGATTTTCCAATCATTAACCTCTGAAGTAAATATCGCGGTTTTGGCAGACATGGGTCAATTCGCGAACAAGGTGTGAGAAGCGGAGGGAAGCTTCAACAGTGGCAAAGGTGGTGTTTGAGAGGTGACACCGCGTAGCTTGGTTGAAGGTACCAACGTTTCGGAGAGACTTTCTGCCCCCTTTATCAGGGCATAAGAGCAAGCCGATAGTGCAAATAAATTATGACCAGGATTGGGAACATAGACAGTGGCATTATGAATTTCTTGTGGATCAAAAGCAGAAGTTGAAGAGTCAAGTATTCTGAAAAGTTACACCACATCGACTGTTATTTCTGATGGAGAAGTGCTCTGTCTCTATCTTCAAGGTCACTCCCTTTGGACTTGAGACCATGAAGATGAATGCGGCAGCCTTTTCCGAAACGTCGGTTCTTTCCCAGCCAACATGGTCAAACATCCGGGACGAACTGGATCTTCATCAACGCCGCTATGAGATCTTCAAATCTCCCAAGAGCAGGTGTTGTGAGAATAAAAGCGTTTATATTTACCAAACTACACGGCGTCAAGCGCGAGAACACAGGAATCTTTTAATCCTCGCAGCAAAGTACAGCCTGTGTACTGAATTTCACGCTGTTCTCTTGCTGACCAAATTCTTCCGAACCTGCTCTTACCACATAAAAGTATGAGGAGGCATGCAATAAATAACAGGAGAGTAAGAGATATGCCGTATTTTCAAAACTCAGTGATCGACTATTCCCTTTGTGCAGAGAGAATACGATTCAGCCATTATCACTAATAGCATGGGCACAATAAAGCGAAGCAACAAAATATGCCATTTTGAAAGGTCTGAAAGGGAGGCAGAGGGTTATAATTATCGGCTGCCATGTGGCGACAAACAACGAAGAACGTGTATCCGCAAAATCAAGTAGCCTAATAGCAGACATTAAGCAGAACCAGACGTGTTACAGCTCCGTACAACAAGGATGCACAAGCAAATCGCACAATCGCAGGTATTGCTCCACTCATTCTTAACCTCGGTATTATGCAGTGGTCAGCCTCACGCCTTGCCCGCTTTACCTCTGGGGAAATAACCTCAGTACTCATTAAGTGGGGGGAAAGCGGTGGCGCAGTTGGTTGAGGCACTGTGCTACAAGCCGGTAGGTCGCGGGTTCGATTCTCGATGGTGTCATTGGAAATTTTCATTGACATAATCCTACCGGTCGCACTATGGCCCTGGGGTCGACTCAGCCTCTAACAGAAATGAGTACCAGAAATACTCCCTGGGGTTAAAGGTGGCCGGTGCGTAGGGCTGACAACTTTTTCCACCTTCATGTGCCGACTGTTTTGAAATCTGGGAGCCTCAACCTTCGGGAAAACTCTGGGCCTGTCCAGGCCTGTACAGGGATCGCTTTACCTTTTTATCCATGAAACAGGAGGGCAGATGGGCCCCCAAAACCCTCTGAAAGTTTTAGAGAACAGAAAATCTCTTTTCCCACCGATGACGCAAACCCCCGATGATCCAGTCCGTATCCTGTTCGCGACACCGACTGAGTTACCCCAGCTCAAACAAAAACGAGGAGTTTTCGTTCTTCTCGAGTGTTACGTGGTGTAGACTGGTGGTTGGACCCTCGCCGACAGGACGGGTAGGATGTCCCGAAACGTCGGCAACCAACTACCACCCAACGTTGCGTAACATTCCAAGGGAGTAAACCTCAAGCAAAGCGCCGCGGAAAAATTATCAAACATGACAGGAAGACAGGGAGAAACATGAAAACAGAATGAAAGCGATAGAAACAAATTAACCCTTTAAAGACGAAGCGTATCTGTTTTATATAAGGACTCAGTGCATACCGCGCTGTAAACACTCTCCACTTCGGTTATAAAAACCAGTCTCTTAATGTTTTATAAGGCAAAAGTTGCTGTTTGTTCTGAGATCCGTACAAAACACATAAACGCAATGTGGGCACCACGTAGAATTTTTTAATTTTTAAACCTGGTGGTACGTAAAGTTACCGCTAGGCTTTAAACGGTTAAGGATAGGAAGAACGAAATAAGAAAAGCTTCCTTTCTCAACCGCAAACTGCAGGCTACAAAATGAATCATCTTGTCCCTTGTCAATGCACTACTCATACCACACCAAATACCAGGAAACACGAACAAAAAAGTCCCTTCTCACCCTACTAATCTAAGATGCCCTTAGCGCCAGCATGTACAAATATTATGCAGCAGCACGCACCCTCATTTACAAAAATTCCGAATTTTAGAACCACGTGCGGCATCGAGCAGCAGGCTGGGACATGCCCAACCTTTCTGTCTACACCACTTTTGCTTCGGAGGCTCAAACATTTTGAGGTGAACGACAGTCATTACACCGTGCAGGGTAAGTGTGCTCCGACGTTTCAGAGGACATCAATTTTCCCTCTAAGCTGCGCGGATACGCGGCCGCGCAGTAACTGAAATGCTTCCGCGCACATTGAATTGTTGCCGCGCAGCTGGAATTTTTCAGTTTTCATTGTAAGTATTCTTATTATGCATAAATATTACAAGGAACTTTTGAAGTGTCGCGCAGTCGTGAGGTTGTGTAAAAATTCTCTGCTCAGAGCCGAAGCAGGTCCGAGCAGCTGTAAAAAAAAATTTAGAGGGAAGGCCGGTGGATAGTGTTGCCTCTATCTTTAGGGTGCATCTACTTAATACACAGCACGGTCTTCTGGAATGCTGGAAAAAACTTACGGTCTCACAGGGTGCAGAAAACCAGAACACCGTCGCTTCAGAAACACCCGCCATGACAGCCCGAAACTTGTAAATCTGAAGCAACTCCCCGTACTCATTCCACATCCGACCCGCCTACGGGATCCTCAACTGAGGAAACAGCGAACGATTCCGCTTGGCGCCAGCAGATGTTACCCTTGGGGACGGTTTTCACACCGACTGTGGCCCCTTTCCCCTTCACTCAACGGAAACTAAGGGCGATTTGACCGGATGTAAAACGGCCGGAGGTGTCATTCTGACCGCTCATCTCCAACTGGCACCGAAGTCAAAAATACGTCCAGCTGTACCTCTCTCCCCCCCCCCCCCTCCCCATGTCAAACAGCGCGATGCTTAAGCACACAGGCAAATTTACACTTACCTTTATATACCACCTTATATACCTATATACCACCTTCATGTGCCGATTGTCTAGAAATCTGGGAGCCTCGATCTCCTGGAACCCTTAAGGCCTGTCCAGGCCTGTAATGGGACGGATTTTACTCCATCCCACATTGTATTGGGAGACAACACGTTTCGTATATAAAGTATAGAAACGCCACTTCTAAACAAATTACAGTAACTCGATGCCACCAAATACACTACATGGAGTTGAGGGATATCACACCGCGTCACTGGGTAATCGCTTCCCGACATTCCTTTGACGCGGCACCTATTCCAGAAAAATTGAGGCAGCTGCACAGAGCTGGTTTATTGTACGTGTGACCATTCGTTTCAGCAAAAGACCCTTTCAAAAATACGAATGCTGACTAACTAGCAGCCACTGGAATTTTGTATTTCTTTCAATGCACTTGAGATAATATGTAAAAGCACTGTGATTATTTTTGCCCCTAAACTTACAACAGGCTCGCAGCACGTGCAGTTATAACAGGAAGCCATAAATAAATCAAAACAGACCCTCCATTGTGTTTAGGATTTTTGGGGTAATTTGTGAAGGTCAGCAATACTCCCTGAACATGGTCTCTGAAAACACACACAACCGGAGAGAAACAGGATATGCAAGCCTACCTGCCCTTCCCCTATCATCTTTTCTACACTAAAGAGAGAGGCCACACGTTCCTCCGAAACGTCAGTAAATTTATAGCTGACTCAACGATGTCATAACCCAGAACACTGTAATGTTCACAGTCACCACACAAAAAGACCCTATAATAGAATACAAGTTTCACGGTTTTACGCTGAAGGTGGAGGTAGCACGTTCCTACGAAACGTCGTTAACCTTCTAAAGCCTAGCGGTAACTTTACATACCACCAGGTTTAACATTAAAAAATTCTACGTGGTGCCCACATTGCGTTTATGTGTTTTGTACGGATCTCAGAACAAACAGCAACTTTTGCCTTATAAAACATTTTATAACCGACGTGGAGAGTGTTTACAGCGCGGTACGCTCTGAGTCCTTATATAAAACAGATACGCTTCGCCTTTAAAGAGTTAAAGTTATACCGGACCACAAGGCAACACACACCAGATAATTCTTGTTACTGCGCAGCACCCACCCACCCGCCATACTCTTTGAATCCTACAGTAGTAGATCATGTACTTATCCCATTCTCGCACTTACGTATGGACAGACACTTCACAAAGCACCGCGCTCGGGCGCATTACCTCGGCTTGAGTGCACTCACATTAAACGGCCCGTGGAGAAAGTATGCTCTGCTAATTATCATTTTGCACTGAAAAAGGAAGCAAGAATAGAACAAGACTAGGAATAATGAAGACCTACTTCAGGCACGTGGGCCCGTGGGCTGCAAAGAACAATAACGGGTGTAAAATTAATTACTGGGTTAAAACAGACACAGAATTTAAACAAAATTCCATTCGGAAACTTCTTCTCAAGGACCGAGAAAACATCAGTATCGATTATAAGACCACTTTATCGGACTGTAGGCTGTTAGAGTGGGCAAGCAACGTCACAAAACGTGTTGGAGTAAGTGTAATGACATTCGAGAGCTTCTATTTGCAGCTTGTGTGTTTGTTCAACGACGCCGACAGTGCCTCAGAATATAAAAAGTCAAATGCAAGAATGATTAATGAGTAATAAAATGGGAAAGGCGTGGAAGACAGCGGTCGTGGTTTAAACGCTGCACTATTGCAACATCTGCTTGGACAGACTGAGGAAAAGCACGACAGCCGGCCTCGGGATCGAGGTTATACCCAGGTACCGCCGGAACAGAGGGACTTTTCATAGTGATGATGATTCATACTGTGATCATACTGGTTTTGTCATAATGCTGTAGCCTGGCAGCTGGCTATCAGCGTTGCGGAGTGATATACTGCCTCCTTGCTCATGGTAAAAGATCACAACATAAAATACAGAACAGTTTCTAGTGTCTCCTCTTCTGGAAGGAAATTTTAGACATATAACTAACTAACTAACTAACTAACTAACTAACTAACTAACTCCATGGAGCAGAGGCCTTCTTGAGAAGCTAACAGTTCCTCAGCTAGTCAAAAAACTTCCCGCATTTTATGGAAGCCGGAGGTTCATTACCGCATTCACAAGAGCCCGCCACCTGTCCCTATCCTGAGCCAGCTCAATCCAGTCCATGCTCCCATCCCACTCCTTGAAGATCGGTTTTAATATTATCCCCATCTACGCCTGGGTCTCCCAAGTGGCCGCCTTCCCTCAGGTCTCCCTACCAAAATCCTGTATGCACCTCCCTTTTCCCCCCATACGTGCTGTATGCCCCATCCACCTGTCTCAAGACATATTTTGCAGTAAACTGTCTAACCCAGGTAAAGTTATTTTTACTGAGGTCTTGCGTGATTTTTTTCCCACTAGTAGGCCTATGACCAGCACAAGCTGAGGCAGTTCCTCAAACAAACCATAACTGCTTCCTTCAGTACTACTCCAACCTACACTCAGCTTCAGAAACCATCGATAACAGAAACATCCGGTTGCCGAAATTTTGTAAATGACTACACCTCATTTTAGGGAAGACAACAACCGGTTACTCAGAAACAACTACACTCACCGATACAACACCATGCTAACTGTAAGTACAAGCATTTAAAATGTGTAATGATTTACTGTAAATCACTCAGGCTGTTCCTTGCTTCTCAATAAAACCATTTTGTGATGAAGATTTAACAATAAACAAATACTTTTAAATCAGCCACGACCGTCTTCCCCCCTCATACATTTCAATTCATAATCACCGTGCCAGGCTGCGTGACAACACGCGTTACACTAGAGACACGTTGTTTCTCTCTACTTCAATATAGCAGGGTACTATGGAGGTGGAATCCGGATGATGATTACTTAGAGTTTAGCCCCATGAACCTTAACATCCATGAGGATGGAGTGACTGGGTAGGCCTCGAGGGACGGTGTAAACCATACGCAACACAGAAAAGTTTCCGCCCTTGTATGGAATCGAAACTCGATTTTCCTGTTTTCCAGCCTATACAACAGTCCCTACACTAACTGAACTATTCTGCCCCCCCCCCCCCCCATATGCATCTAAGAGTTTGACAAAGCATTAGATAAACTGACAAAGTGACTGAACTCGTGGGGCTTCCTGTACGGCTACTGTGTCTTTGGTAGCCGCCGGGGGACAGGTAAAAGTGTGTCACTGAAATCGCTAAGGCGAGTTTATGGATGATACCACTTTGTTACGTCACTTTCGGATGAAACGAAAGGGAGTCTGCTTGACCTTTCATTCCAAGTACCCTTGTTTGGTGCCCAAAACTGGCCACAGACAGCCGCACGCTGCAGCTCTCTTATTGCTAAGAGATACACTTTACCGCATCCCTTCTGTAACAACTCACAGCTATGCCCCCTCCTGTGTTTCCGTCTTTCACTCCCAGATTTAAATCTCATAATTTATTCATCTTTCTCGATTTTCGTTTGCCTTCTTCCGGTTTTCTTCTCTGTTTAATTCTCCTAATTAACGTTGTAAAATTTCCTTCTCCCGTCCTCCCTTAAGCTTCATCCTCCTTTTATTAAACTCATTTCTTTCCTTCTCTTCATCTTCTTCCAATTTTGCTTTCTTCTTCTTCTCCTCCTCCCCCTTCTTTTTCTTCCGAAGCTCTACGGTCCCCTGTGGCCCTTGGCTCCCAGCGAAGTCCTTCCACACTCCTTCCGATCCCTGGCCACTGTACGTCAGTTCGAGCACTACAGCCGCTTGTGCACCTTGGCTTGCAATACGATCTTCCTCCGTGCCTTCCGATCTCTGGCCATTGCCTGCCTGGTTTTCGTTCCCATTACAATTAAATTCCCTTCAACCTCGTCCCTCCATGTGTCATTCATTTTCCCAGGTTGCAATTTGTATATAAATTTTATTTTTCCTAGATCTATGTTCGAGTCGTGATCCTAAGGATGAAAAGGGAATGGTCGACGGCGGAATGAAATTTAATTTTTTAAAATAAGATAAATATATTTTTAAAAATGTCACATATTCCAAAGTAACTCATCTTGCAGCGCATTCAACTTTCATTACAGCGTGTAAAATATGTTAGAAAACTACATCCCGTATTCTTGTCTATGACCCGTATGTACTAAAATATGTTTAACCCTTTAAAGACGAAGCGTATCTGTTGTATATAGGGACTCAGTGCGTACCGCGCTGTAAACACTCTCCACTTCGGTTATAAAAACCAGTCTCTTAGTGTTTTATAAGGCAAAAGTTGCTGTTTGTTCTGAGATCCGTACAAAACACATAAACGCAATATGGGCAACACGTAGAATTTTTTATCTTAAACCTGGTCCTATGTAAAGTTACCGCTAGGATTTAAAAGGTTAAATCAAATTTTTAAAATTTGATCCTTCTTTCCTTCCTACTGTTTCTCACATCTATTCATCATTTATTTCTTTTCAGTGTCCTTCCCTCTCCTCCTAGTTTCTTTTCCTCTCTTCACTTCTTCCAATTTCTCTTCCGCATTTCTCCCCTTAAAGTTAAGTTTGACTCTTACAAACATGTGCATACAGTCGAATACAGACACTCCAATCAATCACTCATCAAACTGCGGTATCTTATATGCAATCGCGGACAACTCTCAAGAAATAACGGCTTCATAAACAGAACCAACTCCCGAGTGTGTCTCTCCACAAACCACGTACGGACCGGTTTGTGCATCAAGCTCCTATCTTGTGCTCATTTACCAGTGGATAGCCCCGCGGCATTTTCAGCTTCACCATCAGCTCTTCCACTAATTGTTACCTAACAGTCTGCTGGCAGCATAACGTGTGAACTAATGGAACAGAGAGGCAGGCCGACTGGTTAACCGCTTTGAGTAAAGCAACTATACGCTCCTCTTATACCCCATTAATTAGATATCAAAATGCGTACCTGATTTATCTAGCAATTGGTTTATCTTTACATGAATCTTTAATTCCATGATTAAGAAACCCCTAAAAGTATAGCCACGCATTTAAAACAGTTACAATTAAAATGTAGTGTTTACTTATCTGTTTGTTGCAAGGAACCCAGTACGACCAGGCGTATAGTGATTGGACTATACAAGCTGGGTTACCGGGGAATTTGGGTTCGATCCCTGACAGCGGCAAGTGATATCTACTCCAGAGTGTCCAAACCCACTCTAAACTCACCCTGCCCCCCCCCCCCCGCGATAAAATGGGCTGCGGTGGCTTATTCTGGAAAGCTGATATCCACCGATGAGATTATACTGTTCCAACGGGGTGTAAATAAGGCCCCAATCGTACAGGGCAATAAGAACATCATGACCTCCTTCTGACAGAAGGCAGTGCTCTGGATCCTTGTTATGAGATACGGCGGTAAACTTTATACTGTTCATACCGCGCACTGTCGATAATCAAATCACAATAACCAGTCCAACAAAATGCACTGTACTGCCCACATACATTCTATATTAAATACCTTGTTAATCGATTCTCCATATGTCGGTCCCCCATGGGATCATCATCAGGGGTTCATATCAAAGTATCATTTCACAAAACCAAACCAGCAACGCACATACGTTACAAAACAAATGGCTTACATCGTAAGTGTTTGATTTTTACATCTTTTTAATATGCACATAGATTATAGCAAACTACAAAAGGCCGTACAGCACAACGTTAATCTTTCAAGATGTATTTAAATATTAAAATTACACACTACATGTTTCGACACTTTTACTGTGCCATCATAAGGTGTGACTTTTACAGCACCTCTTTTATACTGGTCGTTATTGCAGTATCTCGTATCTCAAGTGAGATCTCATGAGATATCGTAATAACGACCTGTATAAAAGAGGTTCTGTAAAAGCCACACCTGATGATGGCACACTAAAAGTGTCGAAACATGTAGTGTGTAATTTTAATATTTAAATATATCTTGAAAAATTAATGTTGCACTGTGCGGCCTTTTGTATTTTCCTGTAATTTATTCTCAACGCAAAACGGGACGGCTTACTTTACAAAAAATATGTATAGACTGCTAGTTTAGTTATGTGAAATGAAACTTTGATATGAATCCCTGATGATGATCCCATCGCGGATCGAAACATGTAGTATCGCTTAACAAGATACTGTAATGCAAAGTATCTGGAGAAAATACAGTGCATTTTGTTGGGCTAAACACTGTGCGACCTGGCGTTAACTTCGCTAACAATTACAGACAGAAAAGGGGGGCAACCTTTTATTTTACACAACTGCTATTTCAAAACCCGAAATATCTCAACATTCTATGAATCTTCACAGTTTTCAAAACTTCAAATCTCAATATCCATTTAGTACACTCAGAGACGAACAACGTGCAGAGACGGAAAAACAGATACGACCTTCCATACTGTATTTCGTGCGAAGAAGCTTACAGATGCTCCACTTTCAGACACGAAGCACCAGACGTGGTGATAATATAGATACAGTGCCACTTTTCGAGATGAAATGCAGCTTCGAAGCCTCAACAGCACACCTTAATACGTGACGGAACTGGTATTGTGAAACGGCATTACGATGAAGTGTCCTATTTGCAAAGATAAACAATAACTTTTGTGCTGAGTGATCACGTGACATTTATAATCTGCTACCTGTAGCCCCTGTAACCATTACTTTCTAACGGCAGACCTTGCAGGCTAGGCAGCTCATCCTACACAACGTCACCCACCTCGCTTCTTCTTAGACGCGTCCGCATATCAGAGGAGCGCCTACAAGGTACTTCCATTTATCCATCTGTAAGCATGAAAAAGCCCGAGAAGTTCTGAAAAAGATTTTCATGAAATTTTATACTGGGAAATTTCACTAATTTTGTCAGTATGTTCTGCGTTTGTTTAAAATCGTATTAAAATAATGGGAAATTTAAACGAGTATGTGCTGGCGTGTCTGCCGCGCATCTAGAGCGTATCTTGGTAAACATCTGTCAGAGCAAACAATTTGCGGACAAAACTGTAACGAAAAGAAAGCAAAGTTATATATTCTATACACTTTTCGAGACGTTTTACGATTTATGAGATAACAAACTTGTTTAAGAACGAAACGTAATGTTTCATTTACAGACTTAGCTCCTACCGCGCAGTAAACACTCTCCGTCTCAGTTGTAAAAATCCGTCAGTTAATGATGTATAGGGGAAAAAATCGCTGTCTGTTCTGAGATCCATATAAAACACATATATGCACCCTGTGAACAAAACGAATAATTTTTGTGTGTTAAACACGATGATATGTAAAGTAACCACTGGCTTTAAAACGTTAAAGAAATTCAAGCGAACGCCGTTGAATTTTCATGTTGTGTATGTGAATTCCATAATTTCTAACATTACAATTCAATTTATCTTTATTAACGTGCTGAGTTAACGGCCTAATGTTCAATAATACAGTCACCCACAAACAAAGACACAAAAGCATACCTATAAAACAATGATAAAAGAACGATGACAGAAAAAATAAATTAAAAAATATACACTTAAACAAATTGACACCAGAATTCTAACAATTAACCCTTTAAACACGAAGCGTATCTGTTTTATATAAGGACTCAGTGCGTACCGCGCTGTAAACACTCTCCACTTCGGTTATAAAAACCAGTCTCTTAATGTTTTATAAGGCAAAAGTTGCTGTTTGTTCTGAGATCCACACAAAACACATAAACGCAATGTGGGCACCACGTAGAATTTTTTTATGTTAAACCTGGTAGTATGTAAAGTTACCGCTAGGCTTTAAAAGGTTACAGCGAGGTCTGATAACACGTAACAGCCTGCGTCGTAAAGATATGGACATCTTTACAAACCCGATTTGTGGCTAGTGGCACATCTGGCATAAGGACGGTTTTCACAGGACAAGCTGACGTGTACCACAGAAAGGCCTTTGACATTCAGAATGGAATCTTAAAGACTTACAAGATCCATAGTAGAAGGACAAAGTTTGAAACACACACAAAAAAAATTAAATACAAATACTGCGTTAAGTTGAAGCCTTCTCTTTTGTAAGGTATGTAAGTTACGAAGCAGAAGAACAATAATGTAACTATAGCCATAATCGTCACGGTGGGAAAAACGGTTATAACAAAGAACTGCAAAACTTTCGCTGTTTGATTTCAATATACAATAATAACAATACTTCATGCTGAAGAAGAGGTGTTTTTATTTATGCACGGTGAAGAATGGAATCACTGTCATGTAGGTTGGACTGCGGCAAAGGGATTTACGACTTGACTCTCACGTAATGACCAACTGCAATTCTTACACAGTGGGGTCTGCCTGCAGGCGAGAATTCGTGGGAAGGAATTTAAATTGTTGATTCAACAGTGGTCATGACGCAGTGATTAAAAGAGAAATTAAATTAAAATAAATCACAAATGTGAAATTAAAACATGTCCGAACAAGCCATAGTGAAGAAGACAACAAGCTAGACCTGTCCATCAAAATAAATTTAATTAAATAAAAATATTAATAATGTGAAGAAGAGGTAATAAAAATTATGTCATACTAAATAATAGAAAATAAACAGCTGCATGATTCAGGTTTTAAGACACACACTGCGCCATCTACAGACGTACAGACAACCGCCACATTTACAAACAGTATCGCTGAGTGAGATTTGACGTCTCCATGGTGGTAAACACGAATGTTGTCATATTTAGAGACTGTGGGACACCGCATAGCGTGGTAAAATTATACCGACGTTTCATACGAATCGTCAGTGATCATGGAGGCAGCAGGTTCTTCAGAAACGCCGGTAACTCATTAAATTTCGCCAAGCACAAAATATCACACTGTTCAGACTACGATATTTTGGTATGTGACACCGTACATTGTAGCAGACAAGTACGTAACCTACATGACGTCACATTTCTAAAACAGCACCCTTCACAGTTAAGACAGTGAGAACGTCAAAGTTCATCACCACAGTTATGAAAACTCCTTCAACATGGGTTTACATTCACCCTACTTTTGCTACAACTTCACCTAATACTGTTATAACTGAATTGTCGTTGTGCGTAATAAAGCGGCACACCGTGAAGGCATATGGAGAAGTGGAGGTATAGCTCCACACACTCTTAACTTCACCATTTGGCGATGGACAGCGGTTAGTTTCACGCTCCTGTTCGCTTTTCCTCCAGAAACTATACTCCGTATCCACTGAATAAGAGGCTGGGTGACCAACCGAGCCGCTCTCTTCGCCTTGGAAAAAAGAAAAACCTCTTACCCCTTTCGGGAATCGAACCTCGATCCCTCGGTTGTCCAGCCCGTTCGCGTAGTCGTTATATTCAGTTAAAAAAAAAAGATGAAAAAAAAAAAAGCAGATGCGAAGTGTTTACAAAAATCTCAAGTAGAAACTTCCAACCATGGGATAAGAGATAGTGGATTGAACTGAGCTGGCTCAGAACTGCATCCGGTAGCCGACTACTAGAACTTCAGGTTCCAAAAAACCGCCGAAATTTTCAAGCAAGTAGGCGACTACAAATTTCTTAAATATCGCTACACAAAATTCAGGAAGCAATTAAACGTGTTTGTCAGTCAGTTAGCTGATCAGCTAACGGCCACAGCAGCCCTTCTCTTTTTTCTTCTCCCCCTGAATTCCTGAACAGCGAAAACTATCGGTCCGCATTGCACAGACTACATTGTTCTGCACCAGACGGTCATCCGACACGCAAGAGAGCAGTTTCCTGTGATTACGCCTACCCACTGGAATGATGTCATCACACATCCAGCACACACGCCGATCTGTACCAACATCCCTTTCGACACTAGCTAAAGAAAGAGTAGAAGCAGTACAGAGTGTAATAACAGTCATTAGACCTACTGCTGTGAAGGTTCCTAGGCTGTGTCGCCTCGTCCTTCTGCTAAAGGCAGGTTTGGAGCAAGATAGGGCAATAGGAAATGTGCTGTTGGAAATGAGCTGTTGGAATCTGCAGCAGAGACAACAAATTGAGTACCCGGGCTACATTTTGTTCAATTTTTCATTTGGAGAGCTGCAATATGAGGTCATCTTGATAAAGTTCGGAGTTCTATGATCAGGCGGAAATTCCGTACTAAACGATTCTAAGGGCAGCACAAGAAACGTGGAATTTATGTCCTAACCGAGCATTTACTGTAGGGCCGAGGAAAAATCCGGAAAACCTTGATCGAATTGGCTTCAACACTGACAATCATCTAAATTATATACGGAACTTCAGTTCCTACCTCACAGAAAACGGTCTGTGTCCTTTATAAGGACCAATCAGTTAATGTTTTTGGAGAAAAATGGTTATTTATGGTGACTGTGAGAAACATATGGAACGCATAAATATAACCCTTTAAAGACGAAGCGTATTTGTTTTATATAAGAACTTAGTGCGTACCGCGCTGTAAACACTCTCCACTTCGGTTATAAAAACCAGTCTCTTAATGTTTTATAAGGCAAAAGTTTCTGTTTGTCCTGAGATCCGTACAAAACACATAAACGCAATGTGGGCACCACGTAGAATTTTTTAATGTTAAACCTGGTCGTACGTAAAGTTACCGCTAGGCTTTAAACGGATAATATGTGGACAAAACGCAGTTTTCTAACGTTCCAACGGACACACACACACACACACACACACACACACATAGTTACCAGCTTTTTCTTCGTCTAGATTTCCAAGCACCTGTCTTTACATCCTTCAAAATTTCCCCTTTCGTATTTACAAAATGCTGTACTTTTAACCTTGTGCGTTGCCCTTTTTCATTCCGCACACTACGCAAAGGATACAAAATAAATTTAGAACATGAATAATCTAAACATATGTTTCGTAAAGATACGAGAAACAAGCAGGCGAATTTGCAAGTGTGCTTGGTGCCTAAGCAACCCGCCTGATGAGCTGGACAAATACGTACCAAATAAGGAAAGCCGTCTGGCCACATGCCATCATTTTCAGCAAATCTCGTCCCGCGTGTTCCGTCATAACGACGCTTTCGCTGAAGGAATTTAACGAGATAACATTACGGTGGACCGATCCCGGTGGCCGTGTGGTCTAGGGCGAAGGTCTGCAACGACTTCATTGCTGGGATTGCGGGTTCGAATCCCGCCAGGGGCATGGATGTCTGTCTCTTGTGAGTGTTTGTGTTGTCAGGTAGAGGTTTTTGCGTCGGGCTGATCACTCGTCCAGAGGAGACCTACCGAGTGTGGTGTGTCTGAGTATGATCGTGAAGCTTCGATAATGAGGAGGTTCTGGCCCACTAGGACTGTTCGGCCAGTGGGGGGGGGGGGGGAAGTATTACTGAAACGGCCTTACAAACTTGAATACGTGGGTTTATGTAATCATTATAAATCACGGATTTTCTACACTGAAAAGGGGCACATCAATTTGATGCGAAACGTTGGAAACCAGTTACCAGACTGCACGGTGTCACATCTCACAAGGCTGTAATCTTGACATTTACTGCGACAAGAACGTCACGTCTTATTACAAACCACATTCACGAAGATCCGTTCTGAAATCCGGGTTCGCATCACAAAAAGAAACGGCTCCAGCAAGCTGTACGTAACGAAACCTAACAGCAGTAATGCTGCGGTCGGTCGGTTTGAACCAGTCATGCTGTAGCAGTCGCTATACCGCTGTGCTGCCCATTTTAGACGGCTACTTCTGAGCGAACGAAATGCCCGTAGTGGCTACGGCAGCGTATTTATTACCCTACCGTGACATAACAACCGCACAATTTTAGACCCTAAATGCATAACTGAATATTTCATGGCCTGTACGAGTGTTAACATGTGCCGCCTGTTAGTCCGTTTGTAACGCGGGTACTACATCCCTGAAAAATTGTTAATGTGTGACCAGAACTTGTTACAAAGTAATTACTGGAGATAGAAACTCAGTACGTTGAAGACTCTGGCCACGCATACAAATACGAAGTCAGTCCTGGACAGCAGCAAAACTGGAAGAGTCCATTCGAGTCTCGCTGGGGCACAAATGTGATATCCTGGAGGCCTTTGGATAGAACAACACATCGTCAACAGTTTTCTGTACCAGCAGCTACACAGAAACAGATGGAAAGGTGAAGGGAAAAAAAGAGCCGAAGAATGTAGAAGGGACAAGAGAAGGGTAAACGACTGGGAAGAAAGAAATAATGAAAGAAAGAATGCGAAACAGACAGAAAATACGCACAGAGTTACTTGCAGCAGGCTGCCAGCAGATCAGCAGAGTAACAACACGACCGGCGTCGGGCGCTCTCAACCGTGAAGAGAGGAAGGCCGCCCGCCTGCCAGTCTGTCCGTACGTCCGAGGAATTCCACGTCTGCACTGTAGCTTCTTTGTGTGTGAGGCCGTCGTCAGTATATGGTACATACAGTCGTGCTCCAGATTTGCAAGACACGGTGTATTCATAATGTGTACCGCAGGGTTACGTAACTCCATGCCGACGGTGTCACAGCCCATGTCAGTAGGACCGCTGCACCCCTGGCAGCTTCTCGATGATTTACAGGCATATTTACGGACTTCGTATTGTCAGTCAGTCCTCTAAAGACCAAAAAAAGTGACAGTACTTTTCTTGTCCAATGCCCCACAATTTCTGAAAGACCGCTGCTCTTTGAAACATTTGCAGGCTTCGCCCGTTTGTCCTTCTGGTAAGAGTAATGTGGAGATGAAGATGAGTATGGAGCATTGGTGGAATGATACTGACAGGGGAAACCGAAGTACTGGGAGGGAAACCTGTCCCAGCCTCAGCCCATTTAAAGATTAAATATACAAAGATTCAGCCCGTACCGCGCAGTAAACACACTCCGTCTCGGTTATAAAAATCAATCAGTTAATGCTGTGTAGGGAAATAATCGCTGTTTGTTCTGAGATCCACACAAAACACATAAATACACTGTGTGGGCAGAACGTATATTTAAAGATTCAGTCCGTACCGCGCAGTAAACACACTCCGTCTGTGTTATAAAAACCAGTCAGTTAATGCTGTGTAGGGAAATAATCGCTGTTTGTTCTGAGATCCACACAAACACATAAATACACTGTGTGGGCAGAACGTGGAATTTTGTAGTATATAAGACAACCACTCGGCTTTAAACGGTTAATTTGAGACAATATAAAAAAGCGATTAAAGAAGACGGTGTCCATGAACGACATATTAAAACCTGTGCGTTCGCAGAGGAACAAGTGTTAGGACACAAACTCGAAGACCATCAAATCAATCTCGGGACACTGAGTTCACAGCAGGCACGTCTTATAGACAGGAAAATTAAAACTAACATTCTCTACTGAGTACATTCATAGTTACTTGGTGACCTTCTTTCAGCTACTGCATTACTTAGCTTTGAAAGACATACAAAACAAATTCCTTTCTTAGAAGCTAAATTTTACAGAAATCGAAGGTTCATTACCGTGTGTTCCTATCCTGGGCCAGATAAATTCAATTCACACCCGCATTCTATTTCTTGGAGACCCACTTTAACATTAGTTTTCCATCTACGCCTAGGTCTTCCAAGCGGTCTCTTACCCTCATGCTTCCCCATTAAAAGCCTGTATGCACCTCTCCTCTCCCCATACGTACCACATGTCCTGCTCATCTCATTACCCTTGATTTAATATCTGATAATACCCGATGAGCAGTACAGGTCATAACGCAGTCAGAATCAATGAAAACAAGCCAGACCCACCTGTCAAGACACTTGCTGATGGAACCAAAAGCTGACATAATTGGTTCATCTCTTCAACGAGAATGAAAACACATTTAACCTTTATGAGCCCCTCGGAGCTACGGTCTGCGTTCTCACGCCATGTTTACAAAAGAAGAAGTATTCGCTAAAATCGTGACCAGAGGCTATTACAGTGCAGACGGTGCCAAAACAACAACAGCCTGTCTCACACAATAAGGTGCACTGGTCTCCACACCTTGACAGGCGGGATACTGACTAGGCTACGGGACGGAGCACCGATGGAGCGTAGCTCGATCCCCTGCAACCACAAGAGATTCTTCTCTTCTCCAAAGCGTCCAGAATGATTCTTGAACCCACCCACCCTTCTATTCAACGAGGAGTGGAAGGCTCCACCCCGGAGTAAGGCGGCTGGAGTGTGAAACTGACAGCCTGCAAACCTCCACTCCACCACATGCCTTCACACAGTGGGGCTTAATTAACCCTTTAAAGACGAAGCGTATCTGTTTTATATAAGGACTCAGCGCGTACCGCGCTGTAAACACTCTCCACTTCGGTTATAAAAACCAGTCTCTTAATGTGTTATAAGGCAAAAGTTGCTGTTTGTTCTGAGATCCGTACAAAACACATAAACGCAATGTGGGCACCACGTAGAATTTTTTAATGTTAAACCTGGTGGTATGTAAAGTTACCGCTAGGCTTTAAATTGTTAATGACAGTACAACCCAACTTCTACCTTACCCCATCATCCTCCTCCCTCCCTACTTTTTCCACCTCGTTGTCATCAGAATCATGCTGCTTTTTCCCTTCCTCCCCATCCTTCTGCTTCTTTAAATCATCTGTCACTCTGTGTTACACTTTTAGTCTTTCTCTCACTAATTACTACTCTCCTACCCTCTTCTATTCACCAACTACGTACTTCAATCATTTGTCTAATTTTCTACTTTAATTCCAAACCTACCTACACGTGCCGTTCACACGTTATCGTATGTGAGGCCTCACTAATCAAGCCTTGACTGTAATGCATAATCATTACACCTAACACAGAGAAAATGCCAGTACCCACTTACAAGTTCGGTTAGTTACAGTTTTCTTTAAGTTCTCAGACCTCATCTGGCTACATGCGTCCACACTTGCAAACAGCAAAATTTTAATTCGATCTTAACTTCCCAAAGCATGATATTAAGTAATATTCATATATCCTTTTTCCAAAACGTCCAAATTGGCTCTGCGGCCCACCAAGTCTGCTGTTCAACGAGTACCAAACACTTTGCCTAGAGTAAAGCGGCTGAGGGATGAACCTGACCACACACCTTCAACTAATGCAGAGGTTAAGATCGAGTGGAGTTGTGTCTCTATTCTCCCTGCTTCACTTCATGGCATAGTAAGGGAAAACTTCGGCCGTGCCATGGCTCAGGCGGTTAGCCGCCGGCCTCCCACCGCGGAGGACCGGGTTTGATCCCGGGTCAGTCCATGTGGGATTTGTGGTGGACAAAGTGGCACTGGGACAAATTTTTCTCCGAGTACTTCGGTTTTCCCCTGTCATTTTCATTCCACTGGTGCTCCATTACTAGGAAAAGGACAAAACATAATAATCATCATCGTCATCTTCATCACAGGGTTGCACAATAAGCCTCAATGCTGCAGTGCGTCCGTAGCGTCTGCTGCGGGGCCCTTCACCACTAAAAAAAAGGGAAAACTTTACGTTTTCTTTTCCTTCCTCACTGCAGACATAACTGTCTCCATCACAGCTACCAACCGATTAATGCTGTATAGATAAACAGTCGTCATCTATTTTAGCACTGGCATGAAACACACAAATAAAACTGTGTGGGCAAAAAGCTGAGTGTCTTTGTACTGAACCAAGTATGTATACGGTATATATACAGGGTTAAGCGCTTTTAAAAATTACTCGGCTACATGAACGGCAGGCGTGGAAAGGTGGGTGTCTTACAGAAACGTACAGAGCAAATGATTCCATTTTCGTGACATACATTATGTAGTGGTACAACGGGCATAGCTGGTGGGAGGGATGGACAAGTGGTGCAGCCGTCCCCAGGCTGCAGAATCCAAGGAGCGTAAAAAAGAATATTTTAAATTTAAAAATCTGATTTTTTTCGCTCTAAAAATTTTAAATTACTGAGCCAAATAAAACGAAACTCAATACATGACTACAAATTATTTAAACTTCAGAATTTCTGTTAGGAGTGGCCATTGTGATGATATTCGCCCCGGACGCCAAAAAAAAAATCTAGCAACGTCACTGCGTTATACACCACAAATTAGCCACGAAATTTGGTATGTGTCCCACACTGAATTTCGCCATTTGTGCGTACAGGTTGCGTACCGAATAACTGTTCAAACCAACTGAAGAACGCATACCTAACGAATCCAATTTTGCGCCACAGCACCCGTTATGTCCCATAATTGGATAAGGTAACCCTACTGACACCAACTGTTCAAGTTGCAATATAATTTACGTGTACAAACACAACTTGTCGTAATTTCAATTTATCATGTTTGTCCCATTTCTTTATACGCCTGGTGCAAAAACAGAAGAAACAGGCAACGTTTAGCCGTCCAATGATGCTAATTAATGCAGTGTCCACGCTTTTATGAAGTCATAAAAAGAGAATGGCTTTTAAAATGTTAGCAAAGCAGTTTCGGATTAATTATATCTACCATGTAAACGTACTGAAATAGGTGCTGTAGTTTTGCGAACGCGATTTCGTGGTTCCTATGGTTATTGCACATTGTTTTGTTCCCTATTTTATTAGCAGCAAAGCAACTATGGAGATGGTTACTACAGATCAGGTTTCAAGTTTACAGTCGCCTTATAAAATGGTCAGCATCTTTCTCTCGTCTATATATATAATAATCTTTACCAGATGACTAACACAGCATTCAACTACTGAGAATTGCTGACTCCATATTTTACACAATCTTCCTTTTTATTTTTACGTGCAGCTTTAGCATCGTCACCATTAATTTTATGATCTGTTGTCAGGAGGCAGTACGCAAGCTCTTTACTGCTGTCTCCAGCATTCCACACTACGGGCACAACCCACATACCGCGTGTCACTGAGAATTCTTAACGAGAGATGTTTCCCAAGTTACAGTTTTAGACCGGCTGTGGGGCCCACCCACCTTCCTATTCGATGGACACCGGCAGATTTTTACCCACAGGTAAAGCGGATAGAACGTGGAGCTGATCATTCACCTCATAGGCGTAACTTGGGGAGGCTATGGGGGGCAAATGCCCCCCCCCAATATTTTTTCTCAACTTAGGAATAGTTCATTTGGTTACTGAATTGAATAAAGGTAAATAAAAAATAAAGCGGAAAAAGAAAACGAAAAACTTGCATTTTATGGGACAAATTTGCCCGTCTTTCAAATTTGACTCCTTTGTAAAATAGTTCCTAATACCCATGGTCATTTTTGCCCCCCCCCCCCCACCCAATGTTATGAGGCAAGTTACGCTTATGACTTACCTACATCTAGTACCAAGGCTAAGAACTTGTGGGGGCTATGCCTCCACTCACACTCGCGCCATATGACATCATGGCGTGGCCAGACGAAGATCTGCCGCTGTATACAGGAATAATTTATCACACACTATTGTAACAGGCACAAAATATTATTCTGAGCACACTCTTTACCTTAAATAACACGGCATATGACGCCGTGTATACTAACAGAAATTTACAAACATTTCGGAATAACGTACTGCCTCCATCTTCACGGTGGAAGCAGAAGATTATACAGCAAAGGATGGATTAATACGGAAGAAGGAGGCAGTGTTTCTTCGAAATTTACGGGACTTTCTAGCAAAGTACAAGACATCATACCACAGGAATAAGGTATCTGAATGACACTGTGATAAGAACCCCAATTTCACATTTTTAAACTCAAGAACAAAAAATTGATTTCTTTCTATCCAATACTCCCTGATTTCTGACAGAGGACTGTCTTTTGAAAGGTTCCTAGGCCTTTCCCATTTGTCCTTCAGGTGACAGCAACGTGTAGATGAATATAGTATGGAGCACTGGTTCTTCAACCGCGACATATTGAAGAAGGAATGTTAGATGAATAATATTCGAACATTTAGTTCCTACCTCAACGTAAACAAACTGGACATCTACTACAAAGATCAATCGGTTGAATTTCTGTAGGGATAAAACCACTGCTTATTCTGAGAATTACGCGGGACGCATAAATACGCTGAGTTTCTTTAAACTTTCAAAGCCTAGCGGTAACTTTACGTACCACTAGCTTTTAAAATTTAAAAAAATACTACGGGGTGCCCACATTGCGTTTATGTGTTTTGTACGGATCTCAGAACAAACAGCAACTTTTGCCTTATAAAACATTAAGAGACTGGTTTTTATAACCGAAGTGGAGAGTGTTCACAGCGCGGTATGCACTGAGTCCTTATATAAAACAGATACGCTTCGTCTTTAAAGGGTTAATGTCAGAACAGGCGATGCAGTACACATAAGTTGCCACCGTTAAGAAAATAATATCTGCAGTCGAACTCGGTTATAACGTCATTACGGGGACTGAATAACTGTTGTCGTTATAAACGAGTGTTGTTATAACCGAGCAGTATAATGTTATGGTTAGCAGTGTGGAATTAATTTGTACCACAGAATATCTGACGCTATAGACGAGGTGTGGCATAAACCGATGTCGTTATAACCGGGTTCCACTGGGGTAGGGTTCAGATGGTCGACAAATCGGGGTTCGATTCTTTGCATAGCAAGGTGTTTTTTCTTCTCCAAAGCATCCAGACCGATCCTGTAGCCCTCCTGTTAAAAATGTACTTTTCCGGGGGTAAAGTGACAGAGGCAAGAAGCTGACCACTCACTTAGATCTAGTGCCGAAGTTTAAGAATACATGGGGTTTTACCACTACCCCATGCGTCTTAATGTCACAGTGCTCTATTAAGCACCAGGACAATTTTACCTTGCTTGAACACATGAAGAGTCGTCGGAGCGCGCGCGACTTGGATGTAAGGGAAGATAAATACATAGTGTCCAGGTAACGGACAAGGGTTGTTTGTAAAAAGTGTAGCGTGTGAAAGGGATGAAACATCTCCATGTCGTAGACAGATAACTTCAACGGAGGGTAGACAGACAAACAACTCCCCACTGGTTTCCTAATTGTTCGGCGTCTTGCTGTAATGCGCGGCTACAAAAACAGCCGGTGTGAAATAGGGCCCTCACGAGCTTGGTGTAAGGAAGCAGTTCTGTTACAAAAGGACAGAGGCGGGCAAGAATGCAGTTTCTCACGACGACGACTATAGAGATTGCTGTGTTCTGGGATGTGACACCGTGTAGTCTGGTTTAAATTTACCGGCGTTTCGTAGGAATGCACGGCCTCTATCTCTTTATCTCTTCTATCCCACAGGTGCTGGCAGTACGGCTGTACGAAAGGCCGGTTAAGATTCTACTGCAAAACACGACGTCTTATATCAGAAGACAGCAAAAACGGGGTTGCGTGACGGTAGAGAATATTACGTAATAACAGCTGCATACTTTGTAATATACTACTTTCGCACGAAATATTACGAAGAGTAATAAAATGAAAAAGTATGATATGGGTAAGATATGTAGCACAAATGAGTCTAGAAATGCGCACAACTTATTAACCTTTTAAAGCCTAGCGGTAACTTTACGTAGCACCAGGTTTAACATTAAAAAATTCTACGTGGTGCCCACATTGCGTTTATGTGTTTTGTACGGATCTCAGAACAAACAGCAACTTTTGCCTTATAAAACATTAAGAGACTGGTTTTTATAACCGAAGTGGAGAGTGTTTACAGCGCGGTAAGCACTGAGTCCTTATATAAAACAGATACGCTTCGTCTTTGAAGGGTTAATTTGGAAATACGAACAGGGGCTCGGGCTTAGATATAAGAATACTATTCGAACTACTGTATGCGAGGTTAAAGGTCCTCACAGCGGTGTTGCTGAAGGGTCTAAGACTTCTGGGACATAAATGCGTTTACATCGGTAAATAGTTACCAGTAACTAACAGCAATCAACACGGTCTCGTATTCCAAAAAACCTGAGCTGTCAGACCTTCAGTAACTACCGTTAAAAACTGCACCACAGTTTACTGGGTTAAAGGCGAAGGTAATTCTACAACCTTGGCATTCATTGCTGGATCCGTCTGCTTCTGCTTAAGATTTTGGAGACACTCACGGGCTAAGAGCCTGATACTCACACAATATCAGACAGCCTAAAACTCACAGGCTATCACACAGCCTAACACTGACGGGCTAGCAGACGGCCTGACACTCACGGGCTATCAGATAGCCTGACATTCATGGGCTTTCAGAAAATCTGACACTCAGGGGCTATCACACAACCTGACACTCACGGGCTATCAGACAACCTGACACTCACGGGCTATCAGACAGCCTGACACTCACGGGCTATCAGACAGCCTAACACTCATGGGCTTTCAGAAAATCTGACACTCAGGGGCTATCAGACAGCCTGACACTCAGGGGCTATCAGACAATCTGACACTCACGGGCTATCGGACAACCTGACACTCGCGGGCTATCAGACAACCTGACACACACGGGCTATCAGACAGCCTAACACTCATGGGCTTTCAGAAAATCTCACACTCAGGGGATACCAGACAGCCTAACACTCGCAGGGTGTCAAACAGCCTAACACTCACAGACTACCAGACTGCCCATCTACCCGCAAACACTTGTAATACTAACTTACTTAACCGTGAGAATAAAAGAGAATGACTTCTTGTATGTACCAGAACGAAACTAAGGGAGAGACTTCAATGCCAGAAGAAGCGCAGAACTCAATGTGTTATTACATAATACAGGATTTCTGTGGCAGATATCTGTGGAATCCTCTTTGTTATACACGCACCTCAACGCCAAATAAATTTTGACGCGACGCACTCCGTTTTCACAAATGAGGCTGGAGGAAATCACAACTTGGCAGTACATATCTTTCAGTGGCTGGGCGTGCAATGACGTTGCTCAGGAATGTGAAGGAGGCGGGGCAGGGCGGGGCGGGGCGGGGGGAATCGAATGTAGGAGAAAGAAAATCTGAAGATGTGCAACGACGAGAAGATACATGTGTTATCAGCGTATAAGGAGGGTCACGTACTAAGGACGTAAACGCAAGGGAAAAATAACCCACTTCTTCCTTCCCTATTCCATGCTAAGGGCAAAATTTTAATGACTCCATTTCACTGCCTCAATTTCTCCCCAGAACATATTAACTTGAAGATGACTGTCTTCAAGGATGTGACACCGTGTGATCTGGTAAAGTTTCGGAGGAACTTTCTGCCTTCATTACGAAAGTAGATAATGCAAGCAGCAGGTTCGTCTAAACGTCCGTATTTTTCTACCAGACTAAACGGCGTCACATCCCAGAACAGCATATTACAGTACAGGGTTTGAGACTGGACAGTATTAAAGCGACCGCCTGCAAGAGGACATAACACAGTGAGAAGCCGATGTTAACTCTGGTGGGTCACTGAAGTGCGTACCGCTAATGGTGAAAGCCAAATCTACCCTGCCAGCACCGACCTTTCACACCGTCGGAGTGCTGCCGTCTGTTCCTACAGACTTACAGACCTGCTTCACTATAATTCGTACATCAACCAACTTACGCACTTAATAAAGTACATTCACGAACAAGCATACGTGTATAAGTTGGTTCATATATTAACCCTTTAAAGACGAAGCATATCTGTTTTATATAAGGACTCAGTCCGTACCGCGCTGTGAACACTGTCCACTTCGGTTATAAAAACCAGTCTCTTAATGTTTTATAAGACAAAGTTGCTGTTTGTTCTGAGATCCGAACAAAACACATAAACGCAATGTGGGCACCATGTAGAATGTTTTAACCCTTTAAAGACGAAGCGCATCTGTTTTATATAAGGACTGAGTGCGTACCGCGCTGTAAACACTCTCCACCTCGGTTATAAAAACCAATCTCTTAATGTTTTATAAGGCAAAAGTTGCTGTTTGTTCTGAGGTCCGTACAAAACACATAAACGCAATGTGAGCACCACGTAGAATTTTTTAATGTTAAAACCTGGTCGTATGTAAAAGGTTAATTGTAAGAATACGCACGGTATGGATAACACACAAATTCTTTTTAGTGGTGAAGGGCCCCGCAGCAGACGCTACGGACACACTACAGCCATGAGGCTTATTGTGCAACCCTGTGATGAAGATGACGATGATGATTATTATTTTTTGTCCTTTTCCTAGTAATGGAGCACCGGTGGAATGAAATTGACAGGGGTAAACCGAAGTACTCGGAGAAAAACCTGTCCCAGTGCCACTTTGTCTACCATAAATCCCACATGGACCGAGCCGGGATCGAACCCGGGTCTCCGCGGTGGGAGACCGGCGGCTAACCGCCTGAGCCATGGCACACACACAATTTACTTCACTATAAAACGGAAGAGGCTCCTTTTGAGGTGTATCGGTATGTAAGACTGCTTTCTTCCGGGTCGTGACAACGTGTATCTTGATAGACGGAAACCGACGTTTCGGGGGCACGTTCTGTTTCCATTTTTAGTGTAAGTCACTCTTCTGTGGTGAAGATGGAGGCAACGCCCTTCACCCGAAACGGTGGTACCTATCTGCCTAGCCACACGGCGCTAGTTCCCCTAATTCCACAATCTTTACTGACACCGCTGTGTTACCCTCAAATATCATATTCTTCCCTTACAGCCATTACAATACGGTCCTCCAATTTCCTGTATATCCGAAGTGGCAGTTTACCAACAAATTTCCCACGTGAAATTTCTGTTAGCATTTCTTGTTTTCGACGTCCTTGGCGTATACGAATGCCACCGTCATCTTCTATATTTCACTGTCTTCACAATATTAGGCACCTGCATGACTCACACACTTCCTGGTTATAACACCTGATCTGGCCACATAACCGAGCCATTGTAAAATCCTACGTTTCACCACCCTTAACCTTTTAAAGCCTAGCGGTAACTTTACATACGACCAGGTTTAACATTAAAAAATTCTACGTGGTGCCCACATTGCGTTTATGTGTTTTGTACGGATCTCAGAACAAACAGCAACTTTTGCCTTATAAAGCATTAACAGACTGGTTTTTATAACCGAAATGGAGAGTGTTTACAGCGCGGTACGCACTGAGTCCTTACATAAAACAGATACGCTTTGTCTTTAAAGGGTTAAACAGCAGGTGACCACTAAGTTCTCAGTTGTGTCATATTGGTATCCAGAAAGGTAAGTGCACAGGGGTCCCTGTGCACGTCAGGAAAGCATATGGGGGAGTGATGGTATAACTCCATCCATTCTTAACCTCAGAAGTGAGTGCGACGACGGGTGGGGGTGGTCAAATTGACTTCACCACGTACGGAACATCTCACGGTACCCACCGAATAGCACACTGGGTGGGTTCTAGGGTAGTTCTGGATGGACTAGAGAAAAGGGATAATATCCTACGCGTGTTGGAAATCGAACCACGATTCGTCGGTTGTCAAGCTCGTGGCCTACTCACTACATTGACTACGTAATCCAAAATCCAAATAAAATAAATATTATGTGATTAATAAAATGCAAAATTTAATATCGCCCTTTGTCTACATCACAGGCCTACAAGAACGTAAACACAAATTTATATTGCGTCTAAATACTGCAGCTAGCTCTGTCAGACAGGTCACTACTAAAGTCCAGACAGGCCACGGTATTTTGTGATGTGACGCCGTATAATATGGTAGGTAATTACCAACATTTTGAGGAGTCCTGCTACTTCCGTCTGCCTGGTAGAAAAGGGATGTATAAAACTACACGGCGTCATATCTCAAAATACCGTAAACACAATTAATACCTGCTTCTGTGAAAACATCAAATTGCGGTCAAAATAACCGGAGTTCGGATCCAGAGGAAGGCACTTCACTGCCACATCAAGACCGATTCTAAAAACCTCATAACCTTCAACCCAACAGCACCGGAATTCCTTTCGCAGGGACTAAGTCGGCTGGAATGTGAAACTAAATATACTTTTCCACGCACTGCCATGACAGAGAATGTACGACGCTTTACCTGCATCCTTTTATGATTTAGACAACTGTTTGATCGTTGTACGAGTTGCGCTTTAAGAAAGCCTCGAAGACGTTCCTGAATTCATACAGACGAGAAAAAGGCGAAGCGTTGGTTAGTAGATGAACGACGCTTTATTATATGCAGTGACGAGGCTGATCCTTCCTTCCGCGTGTACCTGTCTCTATACTGCAGCTATGCATGAAACACCATGTGACCACAATTACGTCATAAGCCAGTCCACGCGGGGAGAAGAGTGACCTATGGCACCACGCTTCACTGCGTTCTTTAGATGAAATATTTGAAATGTACGGGCTGCTGAGAGCTTACTGCTTATGTCTGCGGGTTTTACCTACGACACTACTGGACGTATCTGGATTAGCCCTTTAAAGACGAAGCGTATCTGTTTTATATAAGGACTCAGTGCGTACCGTGCTGTAAACACTCTCCACTTCGGTTACAAAAACCAATCTCTTAATGTTTTATAAGGCAAAAGTTGCTGTTTGTTCTGAGATCCGTACAAAACACATAAACGCAATGTGGGCACCATGTAGAATGTTTTAACCCTTTAAAGACGAAGCGTGTCTGTTTTATATAAGGACTCAGTGCGTACCGCGCTGTAAACACTCTCCACTTCGGTTATAAAAACCAGTCTCTTAATGTTTTATAAGGCAAAAGTTGCTGTTTGTTCTGAGATCCGTACAAAACACATAAACGTAATGTGGGCACCATGCAGAATTTTGTAATGTTAAACCTGGTCGTATGTGAAGTTACCGCTAGGCTTTAAAAGGTTAAATTTCATACCAGCAGCATACGTACACTACACTTTGTGGAGAAAATTTAATTTGTGGTTAATATCTGCTCAGCATAGCCAACTAAGACATTGCAAGTAACGCCAGGTACAGGTGTTTGGTACATACGTGCAAACGTTTCGGCTAAATCTGCTGCCTCTGTCTTCAGGGTAGAATATCTTTAAGGAGGACTCCATTCTATGAAGTCAGCCAACCTGGGAGTACAGCAGGCAAACATGGTGCACAGCCACACATGCACTCTCGCCGGGTGTTATCGTTGTGTGACATGTAATAAAGCACAGGGAAATAACACACCACATTTACCTTTCTTTACCCCACCAGATACGGGTGCCTGCCTTTTATGAACAAAACTCGTATTCAATAGAAGCTGAGAATTTCTTGGTCACGCCAGAAGGTAATAAATTCGAGGGAGATCTTAACACGGTTTAAAGAAATAGTACGCTGTCCCTGTCCACTCCATGAAGGCATATAAGGGCAGTACGGTTATAGCTCCACTCATTCCTAACCTCGGCACTAGACAGAGGCGAGTGGTCAACTTCATGACCCGGCCGCTTTACCCCGGCACACACTGATAGGAGGATGGTTAGGACCCAGAGCCCGTCTGGGTGTTTTTTGAAGAAGCGGAAAACAATAAAGATACCCGGGTTTAGGCGTCCGACAGTAGATTCAAGAAGAGCCTGCCACACCAGCAATCCAAGTTATGCAGAGTTTACCAAGCAATTTTACAACGAGTTATCACTAGTGTTAATGGCAAGCCGAAACTGAACAGGAAATCGTACGAGATAAAAGCTTTGTCTGATGACCAGTCGCGTCTTGCACATCGACTCCGACGCGAAGGCAGCTATTTCGCCTGATAAGACTCTATACCTCTCACTTTTCACAGCTGCCGCGAAAGCTTTGAGTCTTGTTTAGCCTGCAGGCTAATAATTTGTTTCAACGCCTACATCTGTCACCACATTCATTATTTTCCTTCATCCCTTTCGTGCCTTTATCATCTTCCTTCCTGTAGCCGTTCATGCAATGAACATAAGCGACATCTACGCCTTTCAGTTAAAATATGTTTGGAAAACAGTGCTACCTCTTGGATAACTGCGTGAATACCACGCGTTTCCGTGGAAACGGCGAAGGAATAACACAACACAATCGACCACAAACTGTCCCTAATTACATACGTTCTCAAGTTTAAAATCTAACACGTAGCCGTGTTACAAAATATGATTATAATAACGTACCATAGACTAACGGTTCTGTAACACTGTGCTCAAATTAGACAGGTAACTCATTTATAAATACGGCCAATTTGTTTGGAATTCGCAATCCAAGGACATTCTTGTGATTCATAGATAACGTCACGTAGCTCGTTTTAGCGCGGATTTGAAGAGGTCTGCATTCCATTGACGAGACTCTCACGACTGCGGGACGAAGGTGGGCGATTCACAGTTTTTAATTTGGCGGTCGTTTCTATGACGTCACATGATGTTTACTCCTACGATGTACCTATAAACTGGCTGCTGAAATTTCTTCATTTACATGTTCATCTTCGCTTCTACATGTCTGTGATTCACTCTTTCAAAGCAATGTTTCTCAGCTGGGGGTCCGCGAATTGAATACTTTCTAACGAGAACATAAGGGGATTTCTTATTTACCCTTTACCTAATCTCAGGTTTTGGCGTTACTGATCGAAAAATTACTGTTTTTTTTAACTAATTTCTATACTGACTTATAATGAAGCGCATAACTTTTGAGTGTGTATCTTATTTGTAAATATTCCAGCCCTAAATGTTAACGTGAGTTGTGCCTAGGAAGCCCACGAGTTACGACAAATTTGGGGTTGGGGGTCGCAGAATTAGACTTTGTAAGGGGCCTGCGAATACCAGAAAGTTTGAGGAACACTGCTCTAGAGAGAAGCGTTAAAACAGAACTGCGTCCTGTGAATCGTCAAACTCAGCCCAAGAGGTATAACATGTCTTTCAGAAATGCAGAATCTGGTGATTTGTAATCTGTTCCTTTAATTTGCGTATGTTACTGAAGCCGATCCCAGTGGCCGCGCGGTCTAAAGTGTGAGTCTGCGGCCGCTCGCTTGCTGGGATTGCGGGTTCGAAACCCGCCGGTGGCATGGATGTCTGTCTCTTGTGAGTGCTGTGTGTTGCCAGGTAGAGGTCCCTACGTCGGGCTGATCACTCGTCCAGAGGAGTCCTACCGAATGTGGTGTGTGTCTGAGTGTGATTGTGAAACCTCGATAATGAAGAGACCCTGGCCCACTAGGGGCTGTCCAGCCAGGGACAAAAATGTTATTACTGTTATTATTGCCCTCGACATCATTATCTTTATCATCATCGTCATCGTCGTCGTCATTATCATCACCACCACCACCACCACCACCACCACCACCACCACCACCGCCACCGCCGCCGCCACGGCCACCACCACCAGTACGAACTCGACTGACAAATGACAAGTTAATGTAATACGCATGCGCCAATTACCCTGTCTATCAACAGCCATTTCTTGATTCATGATGATGTATGAAGTCATTATAATACTTCATATTAAATATTACAAATATCAGCAGGAATGTAAAATGTCCCCTAAAGTCTACTTAAGACATCTCAATTGTGCTCACCTCTCCACCAGCCTTACATTTTATCATTTCTTTCAACATTTCAATTAAGCTTAATCACTTCAATATCACTGCTGAAGGGAATTCCGAATCAGTCGAATGAAATGTTTTGTCAGTCATGATTCTGCACAGTACAGACGACAAAAACAGGGACGGGAGATACATATATATAACTGATATATTGATAATGATAACCCCCTGTGTGACTTCAATCACAAACCAAAAGTTTTTATACTGCAATTAACACCAACACTGGTCGCACACTCCTACTTCCAAAATTAAAAACACGAGACATTCGTCAGAGCTAAGGTGACGTGTTTCTGCATAAATCCATTGGGCTAGATCCGGCGAGAATGCGTGGCCAATAAGACGGAGGCAATTCACAGTAGTTTTAGCTTCATTTTGTATATGAATTAGGAGAGTCTGCTGATGTAAAAGCCGGTGAGTAAATAACATCTCGGGAAAGATATATCAGAAAACTGACGGGGACATTAAAAGAAAATAATAAAAAGGAAGGAAAAAGAAGGACTGGAATTCAATTCCAACGTCGCAGATTTAAATAACTAGAGACAGGAACATCTGTACGCTTCTCATATTGGTATGCACTGGGTGTTACGTAAAATTTGTAACCCATACTATGTTTCGAAATATTGTACAATATTTGCGCCCAATTTTTATGATGTCTTAACCCCCTTCTGAATAACATTTAAATTTGTTTCCACATCATAGAAAACCCACTGTACTTCCATTACAAGGATTAATCGGTTAATGTTATTAACGGCAATACCTGCCGGTTATCCTACTTGAGGGCTTTCGTGGTTTACCTCACCAACTACAGGCAAATGCCAAATCATTAATTCAGACTAGGCCAGGACCGCAAGCTGCATATTTGTACAAAGTCATTATTAATGAAAACTCAGCCTTTAACCCTATATAGTCCGGGCAATTTACAGTGTCCTTGAACGCACAATAAATAATTCTGATACCCACTGCCTTTCATATATTATTAATATAATAGAGAAATACATTTTACCACAGATATTTTATTCCTCTTTATATATTTTATAAGCCTGATGATGATCCCATCGGGTCGAAACTTGTAGCTACTTTACAAAAACAAAATGTATTGTTGCACACTAAAAAAGTTAATTAGACTGTGTTTATCAATTATATTAATACACCACCAAAAGTAATAAATAAATAAATAAATAAATATCGTAATCAGAATTAGAGGCTTTTTTAAAACTAAGCATTATAGCTTCAGTAACAAACAACCGAAAAATGAGATCACAACAGGTAGACGAATAAAGAAATACATAAATCAAATCAAGGGTAGTTTTGGAACACACTGTGATGATCAGCCAGGTACCTGCAGTACCTTGCCTAGCTACATGAGAGTTTATAAACTCACAGGAGTCGCTAAAAATATGACTGTCGATTCATCAATGTCACTGTCCTTTCAAAAAAAGCATTTAGAGGTCTTATTTGACTTTTAACGTTCCACTTCTCCTTTTTTATTCAAATCCTACACCTTGTTTGGTAAACACAGTATGTTTCAAAACAACTTGCTCATTCTCTTACCAATTAGCATTATTTAATAACATGATTCCCATTCTAATTGCTCCTGTCTTCTAAGTAACACCTGACACCGGAGATTTACCTGCTAAATCATCAATCAAGACTACTGACAGCTTCAATCATTACATTTTTAGCTTCATCATCGCTTCTTGAAAGAACACACTCTGCCGGCACAGGCCTGTAGGGGCCTGACGCCGCACACTGACGAATGTCTATATTTTGAACTTGATCATCAGCACGGATTAAGCCCTTACCTTCCCTCGATTACTAACTCCATGGAGCAGAGTCCTTCTCGAGAAGCTAACAGTTCCTCAGTTAGTCAAGAAATTACCTGAATGTTACTGAACCCAAACGTTCCTTACCTTATAACAAAACAGATCCAACTTATGCACAATACTGTCTATTTATTTTCTATTTATTTTTTATATTTTATATTTTAACACTTTTAACAAATTTTTAACAAATTTTAATATTTTGTAGTCACATTCATGCACATTTTATGTAATTATGATATGGCCCCCTTGATAATGGCATAGCTACTTGCCGAAACATGTCGGGGAAAAGATAAATACAAAAAATAAACAGACAATATTGTCCAGAAGTTGGCCCTGTTTTGTTATACTGATCATATGCACGGAAATGAGTAACATAAAAGTTCATTACCTTGTCCACAAAAGCCCGCCACTTGTTCATATCCTGAGCCTGATGAACCCACTCCATGCCCGTCCATCTTATTTAAGATCAATTTTAATATACTCTCATGTGCACGTAGGATTTCCAAGGTATCCCCACACGTATTTCAACCACATCCCTCTTTGCATTCCTGTACTCTCCCATACGTGTCACATCCCTGCCCATCTCATCAGCTGCCAAACCAAAACAGCAAAAGATACGACCACTAACCACATCAACTGATCATGCTATTGCATAGGTAACCATTCATATACTACCTGTCATGACACAAACACAGTAAAAGACCGTTCAAGATTCCAGTTAGTTTTATTTATTTAAGAGGAACGTTTTCAAAAAAACATTAAACACCAACAAATGCACAAAGAGTTTTTTCGTCAATTAGAACCCACTCCTACATGTTTCGACCCTGCTGGGTCATCTTCAGGGAGAAACTTTACGTTGTCGTTACACTAGGTTGCACTATACAGTTGAGCGAAAATGTGCTGTTGACTGTGCACTGCGCCGCTTATGGAGGCCTGAAGCCGAGACAACAAAGAGTTCACGCCTCCATAAGCGGCATAGTGCACAGTCAACAGCACATTTTCGCTCAACTGTATAGTGCAACCTAGTGTAACAACGTAAAGTTTCTCCCTGAAGATGACCCAGCAGGGTCGAAACATGTAGGAGTGTGTTACAATTGACGAAAAAACTCATTGTGCATTTGTTGGTGTTTAATGTTTTTTGTACAATATAGTGCACGGACATGGAACGCATTAAAGAACGTTTTCATTTGAGACGTGAAATTGTGTGGCTTCGTAGTGGCCATCAAAGCTTCTACCCTCAAGACAGAGGCACGCGTTCCTCCAAAACGTCAGTACCTATCTATCAAACTAGAGAGTTTCATATTCCAGAAGAAGCCAACCTCTACGGTCACAGCCACCAGAACCTCGAATCTTTCTTTCTTTCTCAAGTACGGTTTGTTTAAAAGTTGTTTATTTCAACACCTACAACTCAGCTCTATGATACAGGAGTTATCTCAGGACGTTTGGGCACTTCAGGATTTTTTGTTTTCACTGAACCCGAAGGTCCATGACAGCAATAACAGAAGTCCGTCTCTGGAGCCTATCCCTACTGTATTAATTCAGTGTAAATATTCTCAAAATATTTCCAAGTGATCCATTTTTAATTTGAGGCTCGTTTCACTAGATTCTCCTACAAAATATTCATACACCTATTTTTCTTACGGCTTGCTACACGTCCAGCCTACTTCTAAATTCTTGATTAAGAATACTAGCGATAAGGGAAAGTAAAAATAACGATGCTTCTAACTGCGAATTTTCTCCATTATTCTAAGTAGCTCTCAATTCTAAAACTAAAGTGTTCTGTTCGGTAATGTGTTTCTGATCACCTTAAATGAATGTTTAACAATGCAACAACGTATACGACATTTTGACGGTCACGGATTAAAAATGCAACAACGTATACATTTTGACGGTCACGGACTAACCTTTTAAAGCCTAGCGGTAACTTTACACACCACCAGGTTTAACATTAAAAAATTCTACGTGGTGCTCACATTGCGTTTATGTGTTTTGTACGGATCTCAGAACAAACAGCAACTTTTGCCTTATAAAACATTAAGAGACTGGTTTTTATAAGCGAAGTGGAGAGTGTTCACAGCGCGGTACGGACTGAGTCATTATATAAAACAGATACGCTTCGTCTTTAAAGGGTTAATAATGCAGCAATGTATACGATACTTTGACGGTCACGGGTCAATAACTGTGAGTTAACATGGCTGCAGAATTAACAACATTCAGACTTTCAGTGCGTCTCAACATGACGTTTTGAGTTTTCGTTAAACGACTGCATAACCTGCTTTAGAGGATATTAAAACGCACCGTATCAGACACTAATATTTATTAAGTTGAAGTTCTGATTTAATTCCATTTTACAAAACTCGTTTAAGTTTTATTTAGTCATGAGTTTTAAAGAGGAATATAAACACTTCTTGGCATAGAAAGGAATGTAATTACAGACGTAATTTACTGAGAAATAAAACGTTCAGCTCTCTACTCCGTTATGAGAAGTACTGGTTTTATTTTGGTGGTTTATACAGATTGATAGCCTAGATACGTGCAACTAAAATAAAAACAACATAAAAAAGACAAGACAGTAAATTTTATAACATAAATGACGTTTATTTACCTTACAGCATGAATGCAGTTCGAGTTTAAACTGCCAAACGCAACTAGAAAATTGCTCATGAATGATACGGAAAAAAGCGAATTAAAAAAAAAGGGAAAAGAAGACAAGGAAATAGCAGCAGCAAAATCGGAGGAGAAGAAAGCAGCACATCTAAATCCTTGTTCTGAAAACAGATATGAATCTGATTACAGTATAACAGCATAAGAGAAATTCTGACGAAATTTAAAACAAGAAGCACCAGTACCGGCTCGATAATTTCATAGTTCCCCTAATACTGGTGAAATAAAAATACCGTCAAAATAGAATCATTACTAATAGACACTGATGGAAAGGTTTATCTGCGACAAGTGAAAACCTAGTTACCAGTCTTACACTGCAGAAATTAAAAAATTATTGGCCATTATATTTCGCTAAATTTCCCCAAATTCTATACTGTTTCAAGCAAAAATCATAATCTTATGAGGGTACAAGTTTTTCTGTCATGCAGGATAAACATTGGTTTAGTTACGACAACTAATTTTTTAACTCACGCAGTTCTGCTGCAGCTTCATACAGAAATAAGACAACGATTCTACATCACAAACACCAGCCCGTTACTGCAGTTTACAAATTAGTCACTGTTTATTAGAAGCATAATAAAAACATACGCGTAACGTGGTAGGAGGCAAGTGGGAGAAAATGCCTCTCCAAAATATTTTTTTACCCCAAGAATACTTTACTCAGCCGGGGGGAGGGGGGCCGCGGTGGCACAGTTGGTTGAGGCACTGTGCTACAAACCGGCAGGTCGCGGGCTCGATTCCCGATGGTGTCGCTGGAATTTTTCATTGGCATAATCCTGTCGGTCGCACTATGGCACTATGAGTCGACTCAGCCTCTAACAGAAATGAGTACCAGGAATATTTCCTGGGCGGTAAACGCGGCCGGTGCGTATGGCTGCCAACCTTACCACCTTCATGTGCCGATTGTCTAGAAATCTGGGAGCCTCAACCTCCTGGAAACCTAAGGGCCTGTCCAGGCCTGTAATGGGACTGCTTTTATTATATAGGCTTATGTTTATAAACGTGTGTACGTACATGAATCCGCACTGGACGCTTCTGCACCCACTGTGCTCACGGTCTAGCTACGTACCTGAATAAATGCAATATGTTACAGCTGTTTAAAAACCACCTTTCACGGTCCATTGGAATACCTTCACGGATTCTAAAAGAATCCAAATCTTTGCTCCTAATTCAAAACACTGGCACTAATAACATCGAAACAAACGCTGTATCCTAACCACACACTAAATGACGTTTACATGAAGCCACACATAACAGTTTCGTTTCGCGTGACCGGTAGAAAATTGTTTAGATTAAACATATCACGAGTCGAACCCAGAATCATCCGAACAATGCGGAAGGCATCAGCAGTTACGATTTATAGAACTGTTTCACATAACTGACACACAGAGCGGCCGGTAATGAATTATTACCAACTAAACATTCAAGTCATGTAATACTGTTACCATGGAAATGACATGAGGAATCATGAACACTCACCTCCTGGCAGCAGTCCGATCACCTCCTCCACCTCCTGCAACAACAGAATGATGTCTTAGTGGTCTGTGGATTATTGTACAGAGCTGAAAGAGTGACGGATAAATGATGAACTGCTAAGGATTTTGAAGGAAACAGTCATGGTCTAATCAAACTATGATACGGATACATGTCTCGAGGAACACATGAATACCACGTAAGTTTAAAGAATCCAGATCAGGATATCTGGTGTCGGGATAGAGAATCGAACCAGGCACCTCCGATATATATGTCGTACATGACACCAAAAACTTCAATACGTCATACTTATAAATGCCGATAACATACAAACAGGATAACATGACGTACAGATGTCTATAAAACTAAAATTTTTGCCATTTGGAAAAACACCAACTGTAAATTTCTCTCTTCTGGGCTATTAATTAGCAATACGTTAACATAATTTGTTTTTTCCAGTGGCGCAACAGCCCCAGTGGGCCAGGGCCACCTCATTATCAAGGCTTCACGATCACACTCAGACACACCACACTCGGTAGGACTCCTCTGGACGAGTGATCAGCCTGACGCAGAGATCTCTGCTTGACAGCACACCACACTCACATGAGACAGACATCCATGCCCGTGGCGGGATTTGAACCCGCAATCCCAGCAAGCGAGCGGCTGCGAACCTACGACTCCGACAGCGCGGCCACTGGGATCGGCATATTTTAACACATGCTGATGGAATAATTATATATTTCACACTTTGTGACTTGTGTTACAGGATTATTACTCAACCGTCATGACAGACCGCGTTCATTAACCCTTTAAAGACGAAGCGTGTCTGTTTTATATAAGGACTCAGCGCGTACCGTGCTGTGAACACTCTCCACTTCGGTTATAAAAACCAGTCTCTTAATGTTTTATAAGGCAAAAGTTGCTGTTTGTTCTGAGATCCGTACAAAACACATAAACGATATGTGGGCACCACGCAGAATTTTTTAATGTTAAACCTGGTGGTATGTAAAGTTACCGCTAGGCTTTAAAAGGTTAAATATCACGTGTCACACAACAGCATATTCAAATATATAAGGGACTCAACGAAGCAGTGTCGCTCCTTCTTGGGAAGCTGACCTTTTCTCACATAGTAACGACTCTTTAAGTGACCAACTCCATCGAGCAGAGTCCTTCCTGAGAAGCTAACAGTTCCTCAGCTAGTCAAGAAATTCCCCGCATCTTATGGAACCCAAAGGTTCATTACTGCATTCACAAGCGCCCGCCACCTGTCCCTAACAATCCAGGCCATGCCTCCCCAACCCACTTCTTCAAGATCCATTTCTATATTAACCTTCCATCTACGCGTACATCTTCCAAATGGTCTCTTTCCCTCAGGTCTCCGCACCAAAGCCCTCCATGCACCAATCCTGCCCCTCATACATGCCACATGCCCCACCCATCTCATTCCTCTTCATTTGATCATCCGAATAATATTCTCTGACGAGTACAGGTCATAAGGTTCCTCGTTATATATTCTCCCTACTTCCCTGTTACCTCGCCCCTCTTAGTGCCCAAATATCTTCCTCAGCACTCCATGCAGTAAAGTGTTTAGTGAATCCGATATTTTGTTAACCTTGCCACTGGTCCCTATCCTAAGCCTTATATCCTATTCCTTTACGAGCGAATTTAATATTATTGTTCCACCTATCCCTAGATCTCCGAACTCGCATCTTTGTCTATATTTTCCTATGCAAACTGCACATAATACAGAACTGCCCAGTAACAGACAGTAGCACGCCGATCGTGTGTGAGATATCTCATTTCTCCTCGCAGTTGAATGACATAGATACTACAATCACGAGCAAGATGCAACCGCCAGTAGCAGTTCACAGTCGTAGGTATGCGATCGGCACGTTTCGCCCCAGTTCATCTTTCACCGACCTAAACAGGCGATAAATTTCTTGGCAGACCGGCGCACCGATTTTACGCTTGGCCAGCAGTTTGCTATCAGAAGGTTGGCTATGCGCGCCCAAGCCACTTACAAACTTGCGGTTTCGGTTTCCGGTGCATCCGCCTTCTCGCGTTATACAGCTTTTGTTCAAACAGTTTTCTAACGTTCAGACTAGCTCTCGGGCCGACGCCGCCGCCTCATTCATTGGGCATCGGGAGTTCTCATTCGCCAAGGGGGATAAAGTGGCCGGAGCGTGAAGCCCGCAACTTACATTCATCAAAGTGCCTTTGTTATGCATCAGTAAAGCTGTAACTTCACCAACAACATACGCCTTTATGGCGTGCACACGGACACGCTGCATTTATTGTATTTTACTTCACTCAGAATGTTGGGGATGCAGACTCCCACCTCTTGTAGATATAATTCCTTCCTGTAAACCACTGTCACATTGGTGAGTCGAGTGGAAACAAGAGAGAAATGTACGTATGACGTAACAATGACGTGCGTTCGCGTAACTATTGTTGCCGTGGAAAAGCAATAAGTATTACATATTCTGAATGTATGTTTGTAACATTAGTTACCGGGCTTCCAAAGGCCGGGAACCTTCCAAAAAGCAATGCTCTGTCGGAAATCTGGGAGCATTGGATAGAAATTCAAAACTTCTGCCCACACAATGTATTTATGTGCTTTGTATGGATCTCAGAACAAACAGCGATTATTTCACTGCAGCTGATTGGTATTTATAACAAAGATGTAGTGTGTTTATTTATTCACCCTGTAGCACCCGCTCCGTGTTTTGAAGCCACCGGCAAAATCTAACAATGACACTGCAATCTGAGAGCGAACGGAACAAACCTTGGAACTGTCAACTGCGTGTCACTGTGAGGATCGAACTACGCTCCCACAAACGAGAACTTGACGTCCTTCTGCCCCCGTCAACTGCGAGGCACCCGTTGTAAACAGCATCACTGGAATCCTTGAAATATTTACTTGCGTTCTCTTTGCATCAGTCACAACCTCTGGCCACTCTTCAAACAATTCTTTACTGCTATATGTGGTGGATGCCCAATCCGACACGCCGTAACGTTCAATGACGTAAGATGATCGTAACTTAACCCTTTAAAGGCGAAGCGTATCTGTTTTATATAAGGACATAGTGCGTACCGCGCTGTAAACACTCTCCACTTCCGTTATAAAAACCAGTCTCTTAATGTTTTATAAGGCAAAAGTTGCTGTTTGTTCTGAGATCCGTACAAAACACATAAACGCAATGTGGGCACCACGTAGAATTTTTTAATGTTAAACCTGGTGGTATGTAAAGTTACCGCTAGGCTTTAAAAGGTGAACTCTCTTTACCTGATGATGTCGTCTGAAACACCGATCGTATGTTCCACCCTTCCGGATTGACTTACACAGGCAGATACTATTAAAAAAAGTAAGATTTCCCTTGTCCACGCCATGAAGGCATACGGGAGGGTAGATGCATAGCTTCGGCACTAGATGGAGGGGAGTGGTTAACTTCACACGGCGGCCGCTTTACCTCCGGGAAAGAATATCAGTTCCCATTGAATAGGAAAATGGATGGGTTCCAGAGCCGGTCTGGACGTTTTAGAAAGGAGAAAAATTTCTTGTCCCTACCGGTATTGAAACCCCGGACATTTCAGCCCGTTGCCTAGTTGCTGTGCCTACCACAATATTTTGGCTTTCGTCATCTCTCTATTTGTGTTCTCGTTTCTTACAGTATTAGTGCTATTGCGGAGGGGAGTTCGATATGAGTACGGTAGGAAGATGGCCGCCGACTCGAGCTCACACCACCCGTGTTAATGCTTTCCCTGACCCGACTTCAAAAGACAACATTAAAGAACGTGTTTTAGGGCCTGTTTAAAAACAACAGTACACGTTTCGCCTTGCTGTGTCTCTACTTCCAACAAAGTAGATGACGGCAATCAAATAAATTAACAAAGTAGATGGTCAAGTTAGAATGAAAGGTGTAAATGTTATTTCGTTATACGTTCAAAGCTCGAAGTGTTTGTGATCAACACAGTGCAATTCTTAAACACCTGCGAACGTGTTTAGACTTTGAAACGTCAGAAATGACCCTCGTGGATTTCTCAATGGCTGGTTCAGAGACGATGATGTATTAGTCGGCATGTCAAAATGCAGCTAAACTTACAGTGCTGCGGCAATGGGAAAAAGTCGAAACACAGAGAAGAAGAACAAGAACAAGGAAAAGAAACGAACAAAACCTCTGTAATAGGAGTGCAATTGTAATTTTTCAATTTACATCACAAACGTGTTCACAGAAAATATGAAGAAATTAAACGCAAACACCTATTTTCCGGTTTCCCCAGAAACCTAAAAGAAATACCGTTACAGCGTGACAAGTGAGGATGGAACGTATGCTAATTTGTTCTGAGCCGCTACAGTTTTACCATTATGCTTCTTCACGATGCAAAGCCGCAGGCGTAATTAACCTTTCATGGAATTGGGGGGTGTGCGAGGAAGTGAGATTGAGACCGAGTGGCTGAGTGAATAAATGGGTGAGTGGTGGCGTTACTAGGCTAATTAAGGAATAATTCATTGAATCAGCAACCATGTAACTCGTTAAGTGATTCAGAAACCGATTTCAGAATGTGGTTGCACGCTAAATATCATTATTGAGAATCGGATCGGTAGTCTACATAGCTACCAAAACATCGTGGATGACGTTCCGGGAGTTGCTAGATCGTACGATGGCGGCAAGCTAGTTACTACTCTTTAGAATCTTGTTGGTAACATGACCACCAGAAGATGGCTGCACGCCACTGATGACTATTTAGAAGCATACTGATAACACGACCACCAGAAGATGACTGCACGCCACTAATTACTATTTAGAAACGTACTGGTAACATGGCCACCAGGAGATGGCTGCATGCCACTGATGACTATTTAGAAACATACTGATAACACGACCACCAGAAGATGACTGCACGCCACTGATTACTATTTAGAAACGTACTGGTAACGTGGCCACCAGGAGATGGCTGCACACCACTGGTTACTATTTACAAGCATACTGGTAACATGACCACCAGAAGACGGCTGCACGCCACTGATTACTATTGAGACGCCTACTGATGACATGACTACACGAAGTTGGCTGCACGCCACTGATTACCGGCAACCTAGCCACCAAAACAGAATGATGTTTTCGGGCGCAAGGCGGAGAAACTTGTCAGCACAAAAAGAAGGCTGTGGGAGGACAGTTCGGGCCTCTTAATTACTCGGTTTCTGAAGAATTAATTGTACTACGTGTCCAGAATGACGTTCTAGATCCTGTGATCCAGAAGGTGATACCGCCACTGAAAAGTGGAAAGTTCCCGGTGAAAATTAAACCTGCTCTTATTTCACTCACTAGCAACCCTCCGCACTAGGTCACTCACAGAAAAAAACCGTCCAGACTTAGAGTTACAACAACAACAACAAAACTAACAAAAACAAAAATAGTAACACGCAAAGAAGGGATCACTTGGGAGACGATACAAAAAGGTGTTGCAAGGTTGTCAACCCTACGCACTGGCCGCCTTTACCCCCCAGGAAATATTCCTGGTACTCATTTCTGTTAGAGGCTGAGTCGACTCCAGGGCCATAGTGCGGCAGGAAGGATTATGTCAATGAGAAATTCCAATGACACCATCGGGAATCGAACCCGCGACCTTCCAGTTTTATCTCAATGCCTCAAACAACTGCGCCACTGCGTGGCCCTAGGCGTAGACGGGAGGAAAATATCAAAATGGATCTTCAATAAATTGGCTGGGGGGACATGGACTGGATTGATCTCGCTCAGGATAAGGGACAACTGATGAACATTCCGTCTATTAAAACGCATAGGCTACTTCACACCAGGGAAGCCATGAATGCCCTTACATCAGAACTTGAAATTATCTTAAACCCTAGTTACCTCCAATACGAGGTCATGATTCGAACGGACAGGAAGTGATACACAATTTCCTGTGCACTTCATATCTTATTAGACCTGCAGCTTACATGCAGCAAGTGTTTGGTTACAAACTGCGGTCCGCATGTCGGACTCAAGCACAGTGCGGCTCTTTCCTACAAAACAATTAGATGTTTGTGACGTCCAAATTTACCGCACAGAATAAATGATTCTAACACAGTTCGAAAGAGGACGGTTAAAATCAGACCTTACACGGTATGCCAGAGACAGGCTCTGTGATTTCCTTTACATCGTGATGGACTCTAATGGGATCGGCAAACGAAATCTTACAAGATTACTGAATAATGCCGTCTTATCGCCTGTGTAGTCTGATATAAATCTGTCAGCATTTCGGAGAAAGCTGCTGCCTCCATATTCTGAATACAAGAAACCACAGAACATCATATGTCCCCATCTAACATATCATGTTACGAGTTGCAGCGTAAATATTTGATAAAACAAAAGATAATTTGAAAAAGCTTAAAACTGTACACGTGTTCAATCCTTTTAATGATTAAAATTAACGTGAATCAATTTAAGGACTCAGTGCGTACCGTGCAGTAAATACTCTCCGTTTCCGTTATAAAAACCAATCAGTTAATGCTGTATAGGGACATAATCGCTGTTTGTTCTGAGATCCACACGAAACACATACATACACTGTGTAGGCAGAACGTGGAATTTGTGAATGTTAAACCTGGTGGTACGTATAGTAACCACTGGGCTGTAAAGGTTAATTAAACACCACGCCGTGAAGTAAGTGCATAATTCCAAGCTTTCTTAATCCTGTGTTAGACGGAATTTGTTGGTCAGTGTCACGACTCCCTATACTAAAGTAGAGGGTACGCGGCTAGGAGAACCCCACTGTTAGTCTGAATGCTGTTAAGAAGCCAGAAAACTCTATCCCTGTCGGGAATCGAACCAAGATTCCCCGGTCTTCCATCCTGTAATCTAACGCTGGTCTGTGTCATGCAAAATCTTAACAGACTTGCTTCGCGGTGTTCAGTCATAATCGGTGTTAAATCAGGGGAAAGTCTGCAATCGTCGCCAGGAAACGCATTTAGTTGTGCCGTCCGAAGCAATGGAAATATAGGCTTCACCGCATTCGGCATGCACAGTGGGACGTCAAATGCGGTATTAAATGCTGAATTTGTATTCGAAACGTAACGCAAAACTACAAACTGTAAAGTAAATGCTTCAGAGAGAAATAAGTCTGCGACCGTAACCAATTATGTATCTGCACTTAAACAAACTCTTGATCAAATAGCATAAAATCAGGTACTAAGGAGACAAGGATACAGTAATAGGAGAAAGTTTGTGCAAAGCGGAGGAGACAGTGAGAAACCGGAATTTGGGAAGTTGCAGTCATAGTACTAAGAAAGAGAGAAACAAGGAAACAAGCAGAAAGGAGAAGGAAGTAGATAAAGATGAAAGAAGCAAAATAAATACAGAAAGGCGGACGGAAGAAATGAAATAGTGAGTCAGGAAAACGGAGAACGAAAGAGAGCAGACGACAAACAGACGAAAGTTCAAAGACAGAGAGAAAGAAACAAGAAGTGAATCAAAGAAAATGCAAAGAAACAAAGAGGAAAAATGGAAAAGAAAACAATTAACGATTAAAATTATAGAAATAGGCAAACACGCAAGAAGAAACCAAGAAAGGAGGCAAAAAAAACATCCAAGTGTTCGTTCAGTAGTCTATGTGAAGACTCCCTCAGAACACGCTAACTCTTATGAGGTCAAATCAGTTAATTGCCTTTTAAGTAAGTAGGCCTAAACGCTGCTGACATCGAGAACCTTGGGAAACACATAAACACGCTGTTATGGGGACAATCAGGGTGTTTTAAAGATCAAACAGGTAGTGAAGTTATAATGCTGTCTCGTGAATTTAAAGAGAAAATGACAAAGTTGTCCCCGAGCTGGACTACGTAGCGAGCCATCAGGACGTATGCCGAGTTGGAGGACAGCTCCTAGCTTCTTATTCCCGGCACCAGATCGCAGCAAATGGTCAGCTTGAAGCTCCAGCCGCTATATTCTCCGAGAAAGAGTCCCGACTAACGTGGTTGCAGGGCCACCGACAGCGGGTCCGGCCCCAGTGAATAAAATTTTGCCCCCTCCCCCTCCCCCGCTCCAGCATTGTTACACCTACTAAAAATCTTTCCTCTAAATCAGGAAGACTGACGCTTAATTCCAAAGTGATTTGGGACTGGTCTGAAAGGGTTAATTTGTACAATTGACAAATAATACTACCGAGAAAGACAAAAATATATGTAACACAATCAGGCCAGGTAGTTTTTACCTGCTTCCCTCCTCCCCTTCCCCCGATCGGCACGGGGTGGGTGTGCTCCGGAGGCAGCCTGGACGCTGTGGAGGAAATAAAAATTTCTGCGCCTGTTGGGATGCAGTCCGCATTATCCGGTCGTCCAACCCGTCGGCCACACTAAGCTATCTGACTCCGTTACAGCGGGTGGTACATATAGCTACCACGCTACTTTAACCTTTTAAAGCCTAGCGGTAACTTTACGTACCACCAGGTTTAACATTAAAAAATTCTACGTGGTGCCCACATTGCGTTTATGTGTTTTGTACGGATCTCGGAACAAACAGCAACTTTTGCCTTATAAAACATTAAGAGACTGGTTTTTATAACCGAAGTGGAGAGTGTTTACAGCGCGGTACGCACTGAGTCCTTATATAAAATAGATAAGCTTCGTCTTTAAAGGGTTAAAGCTACGACAACTCAATCACAGTAGCTGCTACGGTGTTTTAAAATTATGCAGCTGCGAACATGCTTGCGAAAGCAAGCAGGCCAAGACTACTTCAGTGTTGACGCTGGTCTTACGCAGCGTCATATGGTGAAACGTATCGCCACATTGCACATTAAAAAACTCTGCATTTCCCCACAGAGAAGTTGGTGTACGGTCATTCTGACAATAAACGTAGACAGTCTTGCTAAACAACATCAAAAGTTTGGTTTTTTAACGGACATGGAGTGAACCTTCTATGCTGTGGCCACTCAATTATTAATTTTCCTCACACGAACTTCATGCTCCATGCATCGCCATGAACAAACTACGTACTGACTTAAAATCTGATTCAGATTCTGAGTACCGTGCGTGTTCACCCGGGCGCTGTTAACACAAGGAACAAGCTACGACATGCTCTTGAGACAAGCGACGACAAAAAAGCATGCCTGCAGAGAGTGCGAGAAGGTAGTATGTTGTTAATGGAGTGGAGCCGCCCCCCCAATACGCTCTGATGTAATAGACACGAAGGGCCTTTTCCACAGACACACCCGTCTGTTAGTTGAGGTCACCAGTTCGAAAATGATTCTGAAATGCTAACCTACTGCTCAACTTTCCTCGTTGGAAAGATTCTATTCCCCGCCCTTACCAACTCTGTGTTTTTATTTTATTTCCCATCTAACTAAATAAACAGCCAACCAACCAACGGGCAGAACCCTGTATGACAACCGTACATATTCTCAGATAATCAACAAATTTGACGAATCATTGAACCCGATGATTGATTACCTAAATACTAGAGGATGGTTTCACCATACAGGAAGACGGAATATACGCGTATAACGTAACATCGAGACGCGTTCGCGTAATCATGGTTGCCGTGCAAAAGCCATGAGCATTACATATTCTGAGTGTGTATCTGTAGCCTTCGTTATCCAGCAGGCAACGCGCATGCGCCATACTATACTGTCATCTGTGGCCTGTGTGGCTCTACAATATTTTTCCACATTATCTTATAAACGGCACGATTTTCGGAAAAAAGTTACTGAACATAAAATGTGTGTGTTTTGATTTCCCCTACAACTTTTGTCTGAAACATTTCTCATTCTAAGAATAATTCAGCGAGATATTATCATATGCATACGTCTTCATGTAAAGTACCTGTTATTCTTGTCAGATTGTAATAAAATTTGAATTTTCTCAATAGATTTTCGGAAAGTATTCAAATACCAGAGTTCATGAAAGCCTATCCAGTAGGATCCGAGCTATTCCATGCGGACGGACATATGGACAGATACTATGAAGCTCATAGTCGCTTTCCGCAAATTTGCAAAGGCGCCCAAAAATAAAATAATCTCCCAGTCAACATTATACCTAGGCGCATATATATATAGATATATATATATAATATATACTCACTTATATTGAATGAGCGTTAGAAATTGACACAGTTGCGAGAACCAACAGTGCGTTTTCATTTAAACAGAGGTGGTGCAAGTGCGCTCGGAAATTACTCTGCTAAATTCGAACTAGCTTCTGTTTTCTGAACGACTACAATGAAGCTATTGTCGCCCATCTAGATAAGCCGCTGCTGCTACTGTCATGTTATTATAATTGTAACCATGCGGGGCTGTTGGCAGGTGCGCGCGCAACCACAGTCTGCTCAGAGCTCCGGACGAATTTCACTTCTAGAAAATAGAAAATAATAATGCCGATTCCACTGGCCGCGTGGTCTAAGGCGTAGGCCTGCGGCCGAGCGATTGCTGGGATAGTGGGTTCGAATCCCGCCGGGGGCATGGATGTTTGTCTTTTGTGAGTGTTTGTGTTGTCAGGTAAAGGTCTCTGCGACGGGCCGATCCCTCGTCCAGAGGAGTCCTACCGACTGTGGTGTGTGCTTGATTGTGATCAAATGAAATCACAAAAACCCTCGACACCTACTGTGAACAAGTAGGTAGGAGAGGGAAGGACTAAGAAAGAAAGAAAGAAAGAAAGAAAGAAAGAAAGAAAGAAAGAAAGGAAGGAAGGAAGGAAGCGGAAGGAAGGACGGAAATAATAATAATAATAATAATAATAATAATAATAAACAGAAAAGGTGCCTACTGATGCGGCAATACCGGCGGACAGGAATGTCACGCGAAAAGGAGCAGAAAAGAAACTAAATAAAAGATGACTTCAGGTGGCACACGCCTGTTGACTTATTCAGTACAAATGAAAATTACAGCCAGTCAACACAACATTATATTCAGGAAGAATAAAGTCTACATGTTTCGGCTACGAATGTTTAGCCATCATGAGGCCTAATTACGAGAATACAAAACGGGTATTTTTACAGCTGTATTTCAGCTTGAGCTCTCAAACCTGAAATACTGACGTTATTTCCACAGAGCTAAAATATTAACACAGCTTACATTAAAACTTATCTAAAACGGACCAATTTCTAAACGAAAACCGTCCTCTCGCAACACTTTGCCGGTTCCATTAGCGTACAGCGAAAACGAATGCAACATTACTTGTAATAAGAGGAAACCCTTCGACATGGAGATGGACTGGAAAAGCAAGCAATGTCGATCTGTCCCTGTGTTTAACAAACTTCCAGTTCGTTCACCTTTTCTCACATTCAGTGTCCCCATACGAAACGTTTCCATTTATGTTTTGCTACTGACCTTGTCTCGTTAAATTTAAATAAACATTCCGTCTGCTCCATTTGTCCATTTTACCACAATGACCAGATTACTACATTGTCAAGGTGTGATAATCAGTGAAACATCATTAACCCTGTAAAGACGAAGCCTGTCTGTTTTATATAAGGACTCAGTGCGTACCGCGCTGTAAACACTCTCCACTTCGGTTATAAAAACCAGTCCCTTACTGTGTTATAAGGCAAAAGTTGCTGTTTGTTCTGAGATCCGTACAAAACACACAAACGCAATGTGGGCACCACGTAGAGTTTTTTAATGTTAAACCTGGTCGTATGGAAAGTTACCGCTATGCTTTAAAAGGTTCAGGATAAAATCACCATTTATTGTGAGAACGAAACGAAACCCGTCATATCCTCTGTGACCAAAGCAGGGCTGTTGAGTCGATACACAAAAGCTCCGACTCCGACTCCTCCATAAAAGCTCAATATGTATTAATAACGGTAAACCTATAAGACATTTGATCGCCACCACGTGAATCATCAGGCTACTTTTTAGACTTATAACCTATATTTAAGTATAAGTCTAATGGTTACTGTAGCTATCAGGGCTCTGGAGTTGAAGTATCTAGTTAAGATTTTAGACTGAAGTCGGAGTCGGAGTCGGCACATTTTTACCGACTCCGACTCCACCTAAAAATTCGTTCCGACTCCGAATCCACCTAAAATTCCTTCCGAATCCGACTCCGACTTCACAGCCCTGGACCAAAGTTCTGAGTTGTTTGGTGTTAAATCATGTGGCACTACTACGTACAGTCACCATTGTGATTTAAAGGATTCATTACTGGCATTAACGTTTAACGTGAGGTGGTGCAGTCGGCCGGTAACTGTGTGAGATAGAGCTATGGCGGGACTGCGGGTTCAAGTTCTGATTATGATATTAAGGCCCTTCCCACAGGAGCACAAAGAAACGGTAGCTAAGATTCACACAGGAAGTCACTGATCTATATTCTGACGGTTGTTTCCTGTCTGAAGCGTGTACCAACCGCATCCGCTCGGCAGGACCGCTACGTAACGAGGACCGCAAATGGATAACCTTTGAAGCATGAAGAAGGAAGAATATGCGACGCACTGAGACACTATATTGGTTACAGGGAAGCAGAAAACTGAGGATTCAGGTCTTCTGGGGGGTCAAAATGAGTAGCAGGGTTACTGACTTCCAGTGTTTTGAAGGGTCGTTACCGCATTCACCTTCACTTGCTGAGACCACCGTAACAACCCACAAGCAACGAATTTACAATTTCAAAATTTCTGAAAACCTGAAGTCTTAAAACAGAAAAAAATGTTTGGCTTTGATTTCAGGCTTCCGCCGCAGTATTGATGAGATCTGCGATGTTCTAGGATATTACGCGGCGTTGTGTGGTAAATGTCTTCCGACGTTTCGGGACAACGTATCGGTCCCATCTTTAGGAGTCCAAGAAGAAAAAATGGGACCGATACGTTGTCCCGAAACGTCGGTAAACAATTACCACACGACACTGCGTATTTTCCCAGAAGACGGCAGATCTCAAAACGTTTGGCTGTTCTGGTGGCTCTGAGGCAGTGCCCGCTCATCCTTTTGGTACATGTAAATTAGAGACAAGGCAGAACGTCGGTAAGTGAAGAAGGTAAAGTGACGGGAAATGGACTGTTTTGAGTATCAAGCAGAAGAGAATTTAGGCAATATTTGGGTTTGAATTTTGATATTAGTATTGGGAGGGCCCTCTTCCCTGGAGCTAATGCCATTGTATCCTGTAGCTACATATTTATTTCCATGTAGAGACAAAGGTTAAGAATGACTGCAGACTATCACGGATCTTACTACCACCACAACCACTACCACTACTACTACTACTACTACTACTACTACTACTACTACTACAGTTCAACTAAATTTAACAGGTATTTATTGACCCTTTAAAGACGAAGCTTATCTGTTTTATATAAGGACTCAGTGCGTACCGCGCTGTAAACACTTTCCACTTCGGTTATAAAAACCAATCTCTTAATGTTTTATACGGCAAAAGTTGCTGTTTGTTCTGAGATCCGTACAAAACACATAAACGCAATGTGAGCACCACGTAGAATTTTTTAATGTTAAACCTGGTGGTACGTAAAGTTACCGCTAGGCTTTAAAAGGTTAACTTGCTGGGTTAACAGCACAAGTGCCAATTATAAAGGAAGCCCAAAAATATAAATACAATATAGTAGTAGTAGTAATAATAATAATAATAATAATAATAATAATAAGGCTGTATTCTTAACACAACGGACACGTATGATGAAACAGGAATAGCTCCACGCATTCCTAACCACAAGTACTTAATGAAGACGAGGATTCAGCTTCACGCATTGGCCGTTGTACCCTCGGGGAAACTGCTGCAATCACCCTTTGGAAAGAAGGCTGCTTGAGCCCCAATATTTTTTTAATTTGTTATTTTATTGGCTAGTTGTTCCACCATTAGGTAGTTGAACAGTCAGGCTGGTTTGTTAGTTACACTGTCTTAGTTGGATACGAAGGTAAATTAGTTAATTCACTTGCTTAGAAATAACCCGACTCCTTCCTCCTCTAAGATTCCTATCTTCTGGGATGTCAGGCCGTGTCATTTTGTAGATTGATACCGAAGTGTCGGCGGATTTCTGCAGTCTGTTCTACCCTAGAGGCATGCAACAGGTTCCTTCGAAACGTCAGTAACACCTACCTAATTACACGGTGTCACATCCCAACAGATAGTAATCTGAACCCTCATTAACTTCCTATCAACCTCACAGCCTGTAGGCCTCCTTGTCACCAGATTTACGTATTTACCTTTATTTATTTATTTGTTTGTTTATTTACATATTCAGATAATCTCGTAAGTAGGTAGTTACGCACATGGGTGGGTAGGCTGATTAACTTTTAAAGCCTAGAGGTAACTTTACATACCACCAGGTTTAACACTAAAACATTCTACGTGGTGCCCACACTGCGTTTATGTGTTTTGTACGGATCTCAGAACAAACAGCAACTTTTGCCTTATAAAACATTAAGAGACTGGTTTTTATAACCGAAGTGGAGAGTGTTTACTGCGCGGTACGCACTGAGTCCTTATATAAAACAGATATGCTTCGTCTTTAAAGGGTTAATAGATCATTTGGTCATTAAAGTTAATTAGTATCAAGTCCTGTACATTTCAAGATTGAAGACACTTGGAAACCATCTTCGAAAAACTTTCACTTCCCTGCAGAAAGATTTACATGGTGTTTCATTTGTCCCACAGAAAGAGATGTTATGGCATTACGTAACGAGAAGCAAGTGAATGCACAAACACTTTCTTCAATCGAAACGCTTCACGATCGATTAATCGAGTCATACGATGGGAAAACAGTGAGCTGGTATCCGGTCCAGCGGTTCAAGCCGTGTAACCGCAAACAGTTCGGTAGCGGCCAAGTGATTCAGATACAGACAGATGCTGCATCAACTACTGCAGTCATGGAATTTATTTGCAGCGTCCGTTCTTATGGTACAGATGAGTCCTGTAATTATTTTAAGGGAACTACAAAAAAAGGAAGCCTCATGCGTCTGTCGTATCTTTGAGATACGCACTTGAGAGATTTTCGTTTGTTTGTTTCGTTAGATGTTCTTTCTTTCTTTCTTTCTTTCTTTCTTTCTTTCTTACTTTCCTTCTTTCTTTCTTTCTTTCTTTCTTTCTTTCTTTCTTTCTTTCTTTCTTTCTTTCTTTCTTTCTTTCTTTCTTTCTTTCTTCCTTCCTTCCTTCCTTCCTTCCTTCCTTCCTTAGCTACTTATTCTGTCCTTATTCCTACGGTCATATAGCGCACCAAGATCTCTACGACAGACACCCATTCCCCTCTATTATTTAACTTTCGCCTTTATTTCTTCACACTGAACTCTCTTAAATCATTTCTACATCTACCATTTATCTCAATCTGGGCCTTCACATTTTTTTCGCTTTGTGGTTTCCTTTCACAAATTTTCTTAACCACCCATGCTTGGTCCATTCTAGTCACATTTCACAGTAACTCCGAACTCACCCATTTAACATCCGCTATCAGATCAGGGGTGTTTTAGAGACAGTTCGTGTTCTTTTTAACGCGGTACAGCTCGCCGTACAGCGGACGACATCGTTGCTGCATAGAGATAGATGTTGCCACACGCCCTTCAGTTCTCATTCGCCCCTCTGAAACACCCTGTATAATTCCATTGAGATCCTTACTAAATGTGAATGAACAAGTGACCCTTACTGTTCAATTAGGAATGGTACATGAAGGTCTTTGAACAATTTTTATGCTTTTTGGATCAGCAAGTACTTGATTGAAAATTCTTAAAAGAACTGGAAAAATTATTATGTACTATCATTTGTGTACGTATGCGTGGGGCCTGCGTATATGTGTGTGCGTGCGTGTGCGTGTTGGAAGGCAGGCACGACAATTATTTATATAATTCTCGTCATCGCGGGATTTCTGTCTTCGCAAACATGACAACAGACACAGTCGCTTCGCGGACCTAACTTCATGATGTTCCCCCTATTGTGTCCCTGCGCAAGAGACGTCGCGGCTGACACACGTGTTCTATGCGATAAAGCTGTCTTGCTCAGGAACGCGATAAAAGGGACGCAATTTAACCTTTTAAAGCCTAGCGGTAACTTTACATACCACCAGGTTTAACATTAAAAAATTCTACGTGGTGCCCACATTGCGTTTATGTGTTTTGTACGGATCTCAGAATAAACAGCAACTTTTGCCTTATAACACATTAAGAGACTGGTTTTTATAACCGAAGTGGAGAGTGTTTACAGCGCGGTACGCACTGAGTCCTTATATAAAACAGATACGCTTCGTCTTTAAAGGGTTAATATCAGGTCCAATGGGCACTTGGCGTTTTTACCCACATGACAGAACCCTGAAGGTAAGCACTCATTTCTATGTAATCGATATGCGGAGTTTTATCACCACGACCACCATACGCGAACACGGCGTAGTACTTCAGCCCAGAGGCAATTTTACCTTTACCTTTACCGCGTTGACTCTCATTTTTCCACTCTTTTCTTTCAGTAACAACTTTCAATGTTAATTTTTTTGAACATTCACTGATTCGGACATACTGGAGGAACATGGTTCTCCTGTGTTACAAAACCACAATAACAATGCTTCACTTTTTCATATTATACCGTTAGATTGCTTACAGGGACGTGTTAAGTTTACCGGAAGATGTCGTCTAAATTGGCGGCCAGTGACAGAGGGATTTGCCGGGAGTTACACTACTCCGCCTGCGGATATTTATCAGCAAAGACACTGCCGACTGGCGCCACAGGGCGATGAAAGCACCACCGCCTCCCCCCCCACCCCCTCCCCGCCGCACTTCACCAATTTCTAGGCGCCGGACGATATGTGATCCTCTGTACGTGACATTCACGTACAAATGCTGCCAAATACTAAGATCTGTATCTTGTTTAATGAATGTGTGCGTGTTTCGAATGCTGCCCATCCCTATGTGCCGTACAATCCTTAAATTTGCATCTAATTAGCCTTATGACAATCGCTGGTTGCATGCGTGTGGTTTCGGGGGTCGTTGTGCATATCGTTGTGTTCGGGAATCTTAATTAACCCTTTAAAGAATAATAGTAACCTGACTTATATTTAAATATCCAATCCGTACCGCGCAGTAAACACACTCCATCTCGGTTATAAAAACCGATCCGTTAATACTGTATAGGGAAATAATCGCTCTTTGTTCTGAGATCCACAAAAAACACGTAAATACACTGTGTGGGCAGAATGTAGAATTTGTGAATGTTAAACCTGGTGGTACGTATAGTAACCACTGAGGTTTACACGGTTAACAGACTAACCCCGAAGCCACTCCGTCCGTACCGTGCAGTAAACACACTCCGTCTCGGTTATAAAAACCAATCAGTTAATACTGTATAGGGAAATAATCGCTGTTTGTTCTGAGATCCATACAAAACACATACATACACTGTGTGGGCGGAAAGTGAAATTTTTAATGGTGTACCTGGTGGTACGTACATATAGTAACCGCTGGGCTTTAAAAGGTTAAACTCAACAAAGTAAGATGTCCTTCTGCAGCAGTCAATACTTCCTCAGCAAGTCAAGAAATCTCCCCACCTCTCACGAAACGCCACGGTTCATTACCGTATTCACGACAGTTCTCCAGTGATCTGTATCCTGAGCAACATCCATCCATTTCAAAACCACAAACCCAAATTTCCATCTACACCTAGGTTTACCCGCAGACTTCTTCAGTGATTGCTATAGAAGTAAGGAATCTCTTAACTAGCTCAAAATAGCCTACTTAGTAGTCTGAGTGCCTCATTTATTTATTTATTTATGGTTTACTTAATGATCCTGTCAGTAATATAAAGTGGGCTGCAAAGCGTGGCGCAATAATTAATAGCACACTAATGTTTTAACAACAGAAACGGCAATGATGACAACAGGCAGCTTGAAGAGACTGCACGTGCAAGCGCGCCGGCAAGACTTGGACGAAGTGTCAGTGTCAATGGCTCAACGTGTCAATGGGTTTTAATTTGAGGTACGTAGTTAAATCTCAGTTTTCACACATTCAGCCATTGGAAGCCCATCCTGAGACAGATAAAGGCAATCAACATTTTCTCTACCTCCCATCTTCCCTTTTTGCTTCGAAGCATAAGTTTCTATACGTAAGTATTTTGAGACCTTTACAGAAAACTGGCACAGCTACATATTTAGGCCTACTGCTATCCCATTTCATTCTACATTTAGGCACCTAACAATTAACCTTTATCCTGCTAATGTGGAATATATGGTGAGCTGCTAATAATGCCAGCACCACTAATGTGTAATATTTGGTGACCTACATTTGGCAACGCTGAAAGGAGCCTCTTTGTCTCTCTCTCTCTCTCTCTCTCTCTGCACAATGTCTCAAGACTGAATCAATCGTGAATGACGTCCTATTCAGTGTTGAGACATTGTGCAGAGAGAGAGAGAGAGAGAGAGAGACAAAGAGGCTCCTTTCAGCGTTGCCAAATGTAGGTCACCAAATATTACACATTAGTGGTGCTGGCATTATTAGCAGCTCACCATATATTTCACATTAGCAGGATAAAGGTTAAAGGTACGCGTAGGAATGAAGAAGTTCCATCTTTCCACTTCCCCTTTCGTATTTCTAAATAAATCCACGGACAGAACACTTTTTTCTAAAACTACCTCAAGCAGGAAAAAGAAGAAATTCAAAATAAAATGGTACAAAGGACACAAAAATATCTACCAAACAAAACCACACACATTAGTTTTCAAAACTTCCTGGCACAAGGAACTAAATAAATAACAGTGACTTTTTGACCTGATTTTAAAATATTTAATCTGTACTTCTGAAATACAAGAAAACAACAAAGGGTTCCATTCCAGTTAGCAGCGGCCGGCTACCCGATAAGCGGAATACAAAATTGTTCCCAGCTGAAGAATGCCATTAAATATTTGGCAAAGCAGCAGGAACAGTTCAGACAAAGGACATGCATCACTAAACCAGTTTAGACAGACAAATACCGCTAGGTTCTATACAAAGTGATTCCACTGTAAAACACTTGTGGACAGCAGATTAAGCACAAAGGCATAAATACAGGCTTGGGGAAAGAGAAAGTCTGGGTCCACGCTATCGTAGCCTTGGTACTAGGTGGGTGTCAGTAGTCAGCTTCATACTCCGGGCGTTTTAAACCCGAAAGAGAGACTGGAACACTTGGGGTAGCAGGCGGGATGGACCAGAGCTTTCTGGTTACGGGCAAGAGAGGAACCCTACCCTAGCCGGGAATTAAACCACTATTACCCCGCTGTCCAAACCACAGCATGATCGCGGTACGCCGCCCTGTTTGCCCACCATAACGGATGCATGTATTTCTGTCAACACATGCACCACTTACATATTTCCTTTACGTGACCTGTCGAAATCTGCACTCTTGTGGGATAACAGGCAGCTTTTCTTCTTGGACTGTTTGACGCTTGAAGATGGTACCGATACGTTGTCCCGAAACGTCGGTAAAGGATTACCATTCGACGCTGCGTAACATCCCAGAACAGCGCAGATCTCATCAACATCGCGGCGGAAGCCTGAAATCACGGGAAGTGTTCTGTTTTTCTGGCTGTAAGGTGATCAGAAAATAGCAGGTTCCAAAAATGATTTTACGCGACTGTACATGAATCTTGGCACGGCAGACCGGAAGTACAATGTCGGTAAGAAGCACATTACGTTCTAGTTCGCTTCCTCTTGGAGCTTCTGCCGTACAAGATGACTAAAAATAAAATCGCCCAAATATAACAAATTATATACTGACAATTTATACAACAGAAACGCTAGATTCGGCGCTGTTACTATGAGAAATCGCCTCGAAATAAACTGTGTAGTTAAAACAGCATCGTTAAATGAACGAACAAAAAGAGGACGTAATTTTCGAGGCATGTGAACCCAGTTAGGATAATTATAAAATGTATTTCCAAAATATTATACCTACTTCATTCTTGGCCTTAAATGTGGCTGATTTTCCACTCTCAGTTTTTTAAATTATTTCTTGTTTCCAGGTATATTTTCAACCACTTACATCCTACTTACACTGACAGCTCTGCAAGACACAAAAAGCAATTTTGAATAAAGCAGTCAAGATACCACCTACTGCCTTTTAAAGAAACATAGCGGCTCATCACCGTGTAAAAACCAGCCTGCCACTGATCTCTATTCAAAGCCGTTTGAATCCAATTATGCTACTCACAATTTCTTTAAAACCAATTCCATCTACGCCTAGTTCTCCCACGTACCCTCTTCATTTCTGTTTTTTAACAAAATTTTTATATTATATTTCGCATCGCACCTATGCGTGCTATATTTTCGCCTACTTTTTCTGTTTTATACACGACCATTCTAATATTTGGCAACGACTACTTATTGTGAAGCTATTGGAAGTTATGCTGCGTATTTTTTCACCAAAGGTAGACACTGCGATACCGACTCAAACATTACTTTCACTGCCGTTGTTTGTTACTATCTTCAGCTGCTACTAGTAACTACCAAAAACGTTGATAACTGCTAACATATTGATCATGACGACAATACAGGAAGCCTTAGTCTTTCGTTATGAATTGAGAGAAAGGCATTTTCTCGTCTTTTTTGAGTCAGTGGAAGCAGATAGCAAATATACCTTAATTCATGCTTTGACCTCTGCCTTTCATATCCCTTCCGCTTCATCATTCGACGCCATACCTACCGATTTACCAAAAGAATTGTTAAATAAACTACAAAACAGAACAGAATCATCTTTGTTATATTGGTTTGCACATGGTGGAAAAGAATGTCAGCGCTTTTGAGTCTCTCGCTACAGTCGTAAAATCCGCTTCTACGCGGTACTACAGTTGACAGCTAGCTGCAAAGAAAGACAGAGCATCTCTAGCTAACTTCATGAATTATTCAACTGACAGTAACCTCAAAGGATTAGTAAAGGGCCCCCACCCCACACAGAGGCAATACAAATTAACAGTGTGTAGACAGCACTGTATATACGTCTTCGTTTAACCACTGCAGAAGACACCATCTTTATGTGGCGCGCAACTCTCGCCCCTTCGTCTAACCACTGCAAAAGACACCGGCTTTAAGTGGCGCGCGACTCTCACCCCTTCGTCTAACCACTACAAAAGACACCGTCTTTAAGTGGCGCGCAACTCTCACGCCTTCGTCTAACCACCGCAGAACACACCATCTTTAAGTGGCGCGGAATTCTTACTTCCTCGTCTAACCACCACAGAAGACACCGTCTTGGTGTGGCGCGCGACTATCACCCCTTCGTCTAACCATTGCAAAAGACACCGTCTTTCAGTGGCGCGCGACTCTCATCCCTTCGTCTAACCACCACAAAAGACACCGTCTTTAAGTGGCGCACGATTCTCAGGCCTTCGTCTAACCACTGCAGAACACACAATCTTTAAGTGGCGCGGAATTCTTACTTCCTCGTCTAACCACCACAGAAGACACCGTCTTAGTGTGGCGCGCGACTATCACCCCTTCGTCTAACCACTGCAAAAGACACCGTCTTTCAGTTGCGCGCGACTCTTACGCCTTCGTCTAATCACTACAAAAGACACTGTCTTTAAGTGGCGCGCGACTCTCACGCCTTCATCTAACCACCGCAGAAGACACCGTCTCAGAATGGCGCGCGACTCTCACCCCTTCGTCTAAGCACTGCAAAAGACACCGTCTTTCAGTGGCGCGCGACTCTTACGCCTTCGTCTAATCACTACAAAAGACACTGTCTTTAAGTGGCGCGCGACTCTCACGCCTTCGTCTAACCACCGCAGAAGACACCGTCTCAGAATGGCGACTCTCATCTTAATCATTCATTTATGTTCAAGAGACACACAAAACCGGATGCGACGTTAATTCCGTTAACAACATCGAGGAAAAAAATTGTGAGATTTGAGGCGGTACCCAGATAATGGTCCTTATGAGATGTGACTCCTTGTAGTACGGCAGGTAGCCACAGACGTTTCGGAGGAACCTTCTGTCTACTCTCGTAGACTTTTGAGAGTTCTGCAATTCTTCCTCAGTCACAAGGAAAACAGAAAACCACATCCAAAGAACTGAGGTAAAGCACGCAATCCATATATAGGACTGGACAGGCCCTGAGGATTCAATGACGGCGAGGCTCCCAGAATTTCCAGACCGGTCCCCCCCCCCCCAAAAGGGGTCCTGGGACTCATTTCAGTTAAAGCACGGGTCTTCGCCGGGGGCATTGTGCGGGCGGAAGGATTAACCCTTTAAAGACGAATCGTATCTGTTTTATATAAGGATTCAGTGCGTACCGCGCTGTAAACACTCTCCACTAGGCTTTAAAAGGTTAAAGCAGGTGGTGCCCGTATTAGCCAAAGTGGTTTAAATGGCTGATAATGCCGCGACTTATTTGCACGCTGTATTTAGTCACCGGCGAGTGTCAAGTGAGTGTCGTTAACTCTGTTCTTGTGACTTCTGTGACTCAGACTCTAGTTGTCATGGCGACAAATTCTTCCTTTATATGTGAAACAGATGAGTGTGCCGATTAGCGCCGTCCCAAGGAGTGTCATTGTTCTACACAGTTCATTCCGCTTTAAGAACTCGGAACTCCATTATTATGTAAATGCATACCAGTTTGTGCGGTCGAAACTCGCGCTTTATTATTTTCAGGACGTGTAAAATAATCCGTATAGCGTAGTCTGCCTAGTGACTGAGCTACGGACTGGGCGATCTGAGGTTTGAATTCCGGGCGGCATGCAGTGGTGCAGTTGGTTGAGGCACTGAGCTACAAGGCACAAGGTCACGGGTTCGATTCCCGATGGGATCAGTGGGATTTTTCATTGACTTGACCTTTTAAAGCTTAGCGGTAACTTTACGTACCACCAGGTTTAACATTAAAACATTCTACGTGGTGCCCACATTGCGTTTATGTGTTTTGTACGGATCTCAGAACAAACAGCAACTTTTGCCTTATAAAACATTAAGAGACTGGTTTTTATAACCGAAGTGGAGAGTGTTTACAGCGCGGTACGCACTGAGTCCTTATATAAAACAGATATGCTCCGCCTTTAAAGGGTTAATATAAGAAAACCCTGCATTTCGCCTACGTGCGTTGCATACGGTTTCCGTACGATTCTCGCAGTAAATACCGTTTATTTCCCTAAAGAGCGTTAAACGATTGGTCTGTGCGTGATTTCAGGCTTCCGCCGCGATGTACACGTGTAGATAAGATCTGTTCTCTTTTCGGATATTACGCAGAGTTGAGCGGTAATTCTGTACCGACGTACGTAACTATAGCATCTAAATTACCATTATTTACACTGCAACGGAATTTTCTTACAGAACCCTTATTTTCACTTCCCAGATTCCGCAAACATCATTTGGGAACACCGTTCTAAATAAAAAACAAAAAATACATAAAGACAAACACACACTGTATATACAATATGTTAGATTGGGGCTTCTCACGGCAGTAAATACTAAAATCACGGTATTCTGCAATGTGACGCTCTTTCCCTTTATAACAAAATGTCGACGTTTTGGAGGAACGTGCTGCTTGCGTCTTCAGGGTACACAGAAAGCCGCGCGGCGAGAAACAGTACTTTTATAGGACACGGAAAACCGGAACTGAGACTATAAGCGGTGGTAGCGGATAAGACTGGCGATAACCTGAAGATGGAGGCAACACGTTCCTTCGAAACTTTGGTATATATCTACCTACCAAAACACAGCCTCACATGCCACAAGAAACTAATCTTTATTTGTACGCATAATATATATTAAAATAACTGTCCTGAAATGTGACGTGATGCAATTTAGGAGAAGCTGATTGCCTCGGTCGTCAGGACAGTAAGTCGCATTATTGATCCCCCCCCCCCCCCGTCCCAAATTACGCCCCATATACGCCACTAGACAGCCAACGCTTTCATACTGAAGGTAAAGTCGGCCAATAATTTCGTTAGAAACCTTCCGCTAACATGGCCAGTAGACTAAAAGGGAAACACATAATGGTTTTCTACGTGGCAGTAGGTGTGTCTGTCAGGGAAGATCACAGTATTTGAAGGCTTTAAATTCACAGAAAGCAACTACCAATACGAGTCCTGCTTCGTAACCATCAACAGGCACAGGCAAACCGCAAACTTGCAACAACTTACTTGCTGCGTAGCTGATTATTTGCCTGCAACAGACACTACCTGGTTGTTCACTGAGTTCGTATAACTTAATAATAACCTTCTATTCTTATTTATAAAACAGGGGTGTCCAATGATTGACTAGAAATCCACTTGTGACTCAAGAAGGAAGAGAGGACCTGGAGACGAAGGTAAGAAATATAATAATATCATCAAATAAACGTAACACTTAACCTTTTAAAGCCTAGCGGTAACTTTACGTGCCACCAGGTTTAACATTAAAAAATTCTACGTTGTGCCCACATTGCGTTTATGTGTTTTGTACGGATCTCAGAACAAACAGCAACTTTTGCCTTATAAAACATTAAGAGATTGGTTTTTATAACCGAAGTGGAGAGTGTTTACAGCGCGGTACGCACTGAGTCCTTATATAAAACAGACACGCTTCGTCTTTAAAGGGCCAAGGTTCTCACAGCGATGACTGTGCAAATCAAGGTCTTCTGCAATGTAAGATGCTGCAGTCTGGTGTGTGTGCTTATGTGTACATATATAGGGATCGCCAACGGGAAGAAGAGATAACCCTATGCAGCAGAATCCTTCTTGAGAAGCTAGTAGTCACTCAGCCGCTCAAGAAATTTCATGCCTCTTAAGGAAACCTAAGGTTCGTTACTTGTCTTTATCGTAAGCCAGATGAGTCCAATCCACATAGTTCTAATCTGACAACAGAACCAACAAGGTACACTTTATACCAATACACAAATTTATTTATTTATCCCAACATTTTTCGGCCTGTTCGCCACCTTCAGGTATACCATTTAGCACAAAACCCCACGACACATACCCTGCCACAATAATTAAATCAGGTAAATAGAAAATATAAAATGTTCTGATGTGACAATAAAAATAATAAAATATTAACAGATCCTTAAATAAGATAATATTAAAACAGAACGTTAAAATAGGCGTTCAGTGTTGCTAATCTGGAATAAAAGGTAAAGGTAGAGTTCACCCTGGAACAGACCACGAAGGCTCAGAGGGGGAGTACAGGTATAGCTCTACTCTTTCTTTAACCTTGTTGTTAGGTGGGGTGGGTGGTCAACGCCACGCCCCGGCCCCTTTACCCCCGGGAATGAGCCGGTAGCCACCGTACAGGAGGCTCAGTGGGATCCAGTGCAGTTCTGCGGAAAACCTCGCCCCCGCTGGAACTCCATCCGCGGACCGTCCAGCCCGTAGCGAGTCGCTATACCGACAACGCCTTATCTGGAGCACGCGGTAATAAATATTGCAAAATTCACAAGCTCTTCCTTGCAGATCCGGTATAATAAATAATATAGGACTTTTATCCTACGCCGGGATAGCACCTCTATTAGGCCACAACGGCCTGGTTCCAAATTATTTCAAATTTATCGGCCACAGTTTACCCCCCCCCCCCCATATTCTTTAACCGGATCAGTAGTCACACTCTGCTAATTGTGTGCTTTGTAGAAATGCATTTAACACGAATTAATTACAGAACGGAACTTAATTATAACGAAACATCGGTAATTACTCCTCTCCTGCCGTGATTGCTAAGGTTATATCAATAGGTTGGACGTGTAGATCGAACAGAAAAATTAAAAAAAAAAACGCTATAACTTTTATACGGGAATGCATCACTTAAAAGGTCCAAAACCGATGGAACGTTATAAAATTTAATCTCAAAGAAGTATATTTCGACTATGCAGGTCGTCGACTTCATTAGTTTCTTCAGCCAAATGTTACAGTTAGCTGAAAACATACCAAGACCACTTCCACCCACGTATTTTCCTATTTACCACTCAGACAACATCGCATTTGAGATGCCACGTAAAATATTCGATTGAGAAAGCGTTGTTAAACTAACAATAATAAGCAACATGGTAACAAAACCAAAACTTTACAATAGCTATAGAACTTTTCAAATTGTCACATTTATTGAAAGCGTCAATTCTATAACCTTCAAGGGCATATGCCAATCATATTTACATTGGTCAGCCCTACACAACCAGGCGGAAACTCTGTCCCGGACGTCTGTAAGCGCAGGCTGTAATGACAGACACCCGACGCGTCACCTCTGACCTCGTGACGTCACATCAACTGTGGTTTACCTGCGTATTCCCCATTAGCACAAGGAGACCTCAGAGACGGAGTGGTATATACACAGGGCTACAACGCTGACCCTAAGGTGTCTTATGGGTACATCGACGTAAGAAATATTAAGAAAAGTACTACAAAGTGTTTTCTTGTAAGATAATTTTATTTGAAGAAACACTGTCGTGAAGCTTTTGAAGACTAAAATTTAACTAACTAAGCTAGCAGTTCCTCAGCTAGTCAAGAAATGCCCCCCCCCCCGCATTTTATGGAACTGCAATGTTCATCACCGTGTCCAAAAAAGATCACCACTTGTCCTATGCAGAGCCAGATCAATCCAGTCCACGCCCTCCCAACCGACATTTTTAAGATCCATTTCAATATTATCCTCCAATCTACTAAAATTAATCCACGTTACAAAAAGATTCAGTTCGTACCTCGAACAGAACACTGTGTTTACGTCAGAAAGACCAGTCGGTTAAGTTGTACAGGGAAACAATCAGTGTTTAGTGTGTGAGTCACACAGAAGTCATAACTGTGGACAGAATACAAAGTTTTTAATGGCTACCATGCCGGTAACCACATGGCTTTAAAAGACTAATAAGTGATTTCACTTGCAAGGCCTAACTCCATCAAGCAGTGTCCTTATTAAGCAGGTGACAGCTCTTTGCTTATTAAAGTCATGCCTCCAACGTGTTAGGAAATTAAAAATTTATTACTGATTTCAAAACAGCCCGCCAATGGGACCTATCCTAACTAACTAACTAACTAACTAACTAACTAACTAACCAACCAACCTAAGCCAGATAAATCCAGTCTGCATGCTTTAAAAATTTATTACTGATTTCACAACAGCCCGCCAATGGGACCTATCCTAACTAACTAACTAACTAACTAACTAACTAACTAACTAACTAACTATCCTAAGCCAGCTAAATCCAGTCTGCATGCTTTTCCCTCCACACAATTTATTTAATATCAATTTCATTTGTAATCTTCTATTTACGCCTGGGTTTGCCAAATTGTCTCTTTGCTTCAGGTTGTAAAACGAATAATTTGTGTGTAATTCTGACCTCTGTCATGCGTGTTAGAAGTCTCGCCCATCTCACGCTCTCTGATTTACTTATCGTAACACTGTCCAGAAAAAGACCCCAACAATTCAGCCCTTTGTTACTCCATTTTCTCCTGCCTAATATGTCGTAACGGCAGGATTTTTGGCTTAATGAGCGGCAGAAAAGTAAGGAAAAGAAGAATAAAAATAAAGCACTGCACACACACACACACACACACACACACACACACACACACACAAGCATACAAAAAATACAAAATGAAACAATAATTTAAAACTCTCCCTTATCTGTTCACCTAGCAACTCCGCTTTTTAATACTCTTATAGACTATACCTGCGACTATGAGGAAAGACGTCCCACGGATGGCAGCAGTTTACAGCGCGAGTCATATGAAACCCATAATGACACTCTATGAAAAGGAATTTAAAAAAATATATGTTAAAGCATGTGATATACAAAGTGTAACCACTGCGCTTTAAATGGCTAATCTGCAGTGTCTCTGAAAACCAGCTGACACCATAATAACATCTAAGGCAGCTAAGCTACCGTAGCCACTAAGAACTGCCACAAGTACAGTATGATGAATGAAACAGGGAATAAAGAACGCTTCGTTAGAAGTAAATCTCTCACATTATCTCTTATAGTCCCCATACGTCAAGATGATGCAAAGACCTCATCTACTGTGAACAAGGCATTAGTACCCGTTACAACCGCTGGAAGCCGCTACTGTACTGCCCTGAGTTCGTTTCGATATCAGATGACATAAAACTTACTGCCTCCATGTCAAACAACACACAAGTTGCTAGTCTTTCATCGTCTGCAGTCTTCTCTTCATGTTTTTTCGGTATATGAACTTGCTCTTTGACTCGTATCTTTCGCGTAATGACGGAACATTATGCCACTGTTGACAAAAAACAGTTACTGCATTCCAATTGCAGCACTAAGTTGTTGACGTTGGAGAATTAAACACCGTTAGCATGAAAACTGCAACAATGTACCGAGTAAAAGGGCAGTAATTGTTCCTTACGTTTAGCAACCACGTAACAGTCAAAAACATGTTTTAGTCATTTTTCCTGAGAAGAAGTGGGTTAACCCTTTAAAGACGAAGCGTATCTGTTTTATATAAGGACTCAGGGCGTACCTCGCAGTAAACACTCTCCACTTCGGTTATAAAAACCAATCTCTTAATGTTTTATAAGGCAAAAGTTGCTGTTTGTTCTGAGATCCGTACAAAACACATAAACGCAATGTGGGCACCACGTAGAATTTTTTAATGTTAAACCTGGTGGTACGTAAAGTTACTTACTGGCTTTATCTTCCAGGATACGTTTATATAGACCTGAGGCAGTCTGACAGAAAATGGAGGCGCGATGGCTTTGCAGAATGAATAGGCTATGGCACGGCCGAACGAGTACACGTGAATCGATTCCTGAGAGGGCAGCCTTAACTCTTCAGAGGGCCCAGACCAGCTGGGGGAAACACAACGTCTCCTATTCAGTGGGTACCGGGGATTCTATATTCAGGGGTAAAGAGACCGAGGAATGATGCCCACCAACTCACAGCTATCTGGTGCTGAGAATAAGGATTAGCCCAAATCTGCTTTACCTCTAAGTGATAACAAAATACAGTCGAACCCGTTTATAACGACATTGGTTTATACGACACATCGTAAATAACGTCAGATATTCTGTGGTCCCAATTAATTCCTTACTGTTAACCACAACATTATACTCCTCGGTTATAACAACACTCGTTTATAACGACACAAAATATTCAGTCCCTTTCATGACGTTATAACCGAGTTCGACTCTGCATGGAAGAGACAATGATCACATAAACAGAGAAGCTTAAGTAAAACATACGGTTGCCCCGTCTTTAGCACGGTGCCATAAAGGTCCGCATATTGGCGAGTGGGTGTATGCCTGCGCGATTCTTATCTTCGGAAGCCAAATCGGTGTAAGTGGTCAGCTTCAAGCTCCAGCCGCTTTGTGCCCGGTACCCACTGAGCACGAGGCTGGGTGGGCCACACACCTGGTCTGGACGTTTCGCAGTAGAGAAGAATTTTTGCCCCTCCCAGAACTCGAATCACGGTTTCTCGGTCCTGTAGCACTGTCACTATACAGACTACTCTACCCTACTCATCCCGCCCTTCGCCAAATTTAAGAAAAACAAATAATAATAAATTAGGAAACAGAGAAAACTTCTTCTTCTTCTTCTTCTTCTTCTTCTTCTTCTTCTTCTTCTTCGTCTTCTTCTTCTTCTTCTTCTTCCCATTGGCACTTTGGGTGCCTTTGCCAGTTCTGCGACTACAGTAACTGATCTGTCCACTGGCGATGTGGTCTCCCCAAATCTCTGCGATCCATGAGGTTTGTACTTTAGTAGTTTTCGGGGCAGGCGGTTAGCTGGCATTTTTAGAACATTTTGCATCCATTTAAATTGGTAATTTTGAACTTCCTGAACCATTTCATTTACTCGCCAACGATTTAACAGAGAAAACTAAAATTTAAAATGTGCAGAATACACGACAGACAATGACTGTCACTTCTAGCAATCCCTCCCGCAACCCAAGTAACATTTCTGGCACTTACTCTACAGAGTGATGACGTCACAAGTTGTTCATCTTTTGTCTTTTATACCTGTAAATTATGACATAAACAATAACACAATGGACACGTATTTACTTGGCGGTGAACAATGTATTGGCACGCTGCTGCATGAACCTGCCCACATTACGTCACTGCAGATATTTACTTGTTTCTCGTGACGAATTCACGCAGGGGCGGAGATCACATGCATGGAAACAGGCGGGGTCCCCTATATCCTGTATCACATCTTGGACAATTTTTTGTGTTATTTGACGACGCCATCAGTTACTAAGAAAACACAGTGTCGGTGACAGGGGAGTAAGGAGCATTGGTGGTATGATAGTGAGAAGGGGAAACTGAAGTACTGGGAGCAAAACCTGTCCCAATGCCACTCTGTCCACCACAAATCCCACACAACTACGGTAGCCACATAAGTGTCAAACATGTCTATGTTCTTGCTGACTGCTAGCGTTGCTAAGCGTTTAAATATTTTATAACGTTAAACTACGATATTAGAAATTTCATTTTTACAAACACAGAGGTTCTCAAGCAAGACCTAGGCGCAGATGTGAGGACAATATTAAAAGGCATGTTCTAGAAGTGGGATGGGGAGACATGGACTGGATTGATCTGGTCCAGGAGAGGGAGAGGTGGCGAGCGCTTGTAAATGCGGTAATGAACCTTCGGGTTCCATAAAACGCATGGAATTTTTTGACTAGCTGAGGAACCGTTAGTTTTCGGAACGGACTCTGCTCTATGGAGTTAGTTAGTTAGTTAGTTAGTTAGTTAGTTGGTTGGTTGGTTGGTTGGTTGGTTAGTTAGTTAGTTAGTTCGTTCGTTCGTTCATTCGTTAGTTAGTTAGTTAGTTAGTTAGTTAGTTAGTTAGTTAGTTAGTTAGTTAGTTAGTTAGTTAGTTAGTTAGTTAGTTAGTTAGTTAGGTAGGTAGGTAGGTAGGTAGGTAGGTAGGTAGGTAGGTAGGTAGGTAGGTAGGTAGGTAGGTAGGTAGCTAAGTTGATTAGTATTTAGTTAGAGGTTCTCAAGGGGTCGGTACTGAGATAATTAATACTGGGAAGTGACGACATGTTTTTGTGTGGATACACAGGTATACCAACACTTCGCATCTGAAAACGAAGGCTACGGATTGCTCCACAACGCTGGTATCAGTCTACCAATCTACACGGCATCATGTCCCAGAAGACAGCGATATAGATTTTGTTGTTTCATTATCATTTTTAAGGACACTTTACCAACAGCCAGGATAAGACCTGAGGGTGTTGGATGATAATAAGGGACGGTGAATCGGAAAGGATGTGCCACCGCCGTACGCTGAGGTGCCAGCCCAAGAGCTACTGTGAGGGACTGGAGAAAACCACAATCTCCTGCCAATACCACGAGCACTGCTGAACTTCTAAAGTTTGGGGCCACCTGTACAGCAAACAGGGAAACTCACCACTGCATTTCCATGCCCGATGTTATGGGTACGAATTATACACGTAAACTGGGTGGGGGGGAAGGGGTGGAAAGTAATGTCACAGCGAGTCAACAATGACACTGCCCTCTTCAGGGACTCGACGCACTTATTCTGATAGTAAAGACGCCTGCCTCTTCAAAACTGTTCACTGCTTTACGTCTACGGCCAAAAATTGTACCTATCTGTCATCTCTCCCGTCTATATGCCCCACATAACTCATCTTTCATGGTCTTTTCACATTAATTGTGTTTGCTGAACAGTGCAAATTATACAGCAAATCACTACGCAGCCTCGTAACAAAGATATGCACCACAGGGATTATAGAAACACGAATTAACCTTTTAAAGCCTAGCGGTAACTTTACGTACCACCAGGTTTAACATTAAAAAATTCTACGTGGTACCCACATTGCGTTTATGTGTTTTGTACGGATCTCAGAACAAACAGCAACTTTTGCCTTATAAAACATTAAGAGATTGGTTTTTATAACCGAAGTGGAGAGTGTTTACTGCGCGGTACGAGCTGAGTCCTTATATAAAACAGATACGATTCGTTTTTAAAGGGTTAAACGAAAACAATGTGTGTATAAGACATAAAACAATAAAGTACCAAAATCAGCAAATTTATAAAATCCCAAATGAAAGATAACGGGAAGACACAGAAACAAATGGCGGAGAGTGATCATTTCCCTGAAAAAATAAACACATTTTTTCCAGTGCAGCAAAAGCCCGTAGTGGGTCAGAGCCTCCTCACTGTCGAGGCTTCACGACTGCAAGCAGTCAGACACACCACACTCGGTAGGACTCCTCTGGACGAGTGACCAGCCCGACGCAAAGACCTCTACCTGACAACACACAACACTCACAACAGACAGACATCCATGTCACCGGCGGGATTCGAATCCGCAATCCCAGCAAGAGAACGGCAGCAGACCCACGCCCTGGACCGCGCGGCCACAGTAAAAATAGACCAATTAATTTTTATAATATAGATGCGGTGTGTTCACTCTGCAGTACGGACTGAATCTTTATACGTAATTTAGCTTAATTTGAATCTTTGTACGGTTACAAAATCGTGAACTTCGGAGGGAAGTTGTAGCACAATATACCTGAGTTCCAAATTTTCAACAATGTCATCCCGTTGTGTTGTTAGTAGTACAAAAATCGAAATCGATATCCACTAAGTTTAGTTATGTTTGGACAGATGATTTAATTTTTTGAGTTTTAAAATTATCCTTTTGGCTCAGGTTGAATATCAACACAGAGTTTGCTATTATTATTATTATTATTATTATTATTATTATTAACTTATTTGTATTTCTTCAGAATGTAGGGGTTTTGCCCCAGTCATTTTACATATCTCTTCCTGAAATATTGCATTCTTTTGGTTGCCTGTTTGTTTGTTTGTTTGTTTGTTTGTTTAGTGTTTGTGTATTTGTGCTTTTTTTGTATTTGTGTTTGTTTTTTCGTGCTGGCTTTGTAATTGGCATTTTTGCTGTTAAGCTTGCACGTTAATAAATACCGATTGATTATTATTATTATTATTAGTAGTAGTAGTAGTAGTAGTAGTAGTAGTAGTAGTAGTAGGATCAGCAGTGGTAGTAGTATTGTTGCCTTTACATTATCATCATTATTACTGTTGTTAATCCGCATATCCTAAAACTTTCGTATAAAATACACATGTTTTACCGGTATCTATATTTCATGTAATATGCCAACCAGCATTCCGTACAAAGAAGCGTTTCTAACAGAACAGATTAAGTCCGTAACAGTGACGGGCTAAATGGATGAACAAGGCAAAACCGGAAATGGAAGAGAAATTTGAATGACAAATAATTGTTTACGCGTTGTTGATCAACCCTGAGACTAAGGAAAGCAATCTGTTTTATGCTTTCTGCTCAGGAATCAAAAAGTGTCTTAGAACAACATACAGTCATAATGTGGCCATTTCAGTGAATAGGAAGTTAACCATATCTATAAAATCGGTTTATCAAAGATTTTAAACATCACTCATCCCAGCATCAATTTCAGGCTTTCACTACGAATAACCATTAAAACACAATACTCAAACCAACAATATGCACTGTACACTAAACCAGTATGTTGAGTTCCTCCTGGGACGCACACCAAAATCGCCTATAAATTAACTGGTTATCTTTTATACTTTTTCAACATGCAGATATATTGTTACTTCTTTTTGTGCATTTTTACTTTTATATGAAGCCTTAACGATGATCCCAGGAGGGATTACTATAGATAACATCAAAAAATATATAGAGTATATTTGTTGGTGTGAGTATTGTGTGTTTTGATCAGTGACAAAGCACGGCGTGAACAATATAAGATAATCATTATTTATCTGTTACTTATTAACCCTTTAACCCTTTAAAGACGAAGCGTATCTGTTTTATATAAGGACTCAGGGCGTACCGCGCTGTAAACACTCTCCGCTTCGGTTATAAAAACCAATCTGTTAATGTTTTATAAGGCAAAAGTTGCTGTTTGTTCTGAGATCCGTACAAAATACATAAACGCAATGTGGGCACCACGTAGATGTTAAACCTGGTCGTATGTAAAGTTACCGCTAGGCTTTAAAAGGTTAAAGACGAAGCGTATCTGTTTATATAAGGACTCAGTGCGTACCGCGCTGTAAACACTCTCCACTTCGGTTATAAAAACCAGTCTCTTAATGTTTTATAAGGCAAAAGTTGCTGTTTGTTCTGAGATCCGTACAAAACATATAAACGCAATGTGGGCACCACGTAGAATTTTTTAATGTTAAACCTGGTGGTATGTAAAGTTACCGCTAGGCTTTAAAAGGTTAAACATTACACCGCAGGCTGTCATTGCAGTAAGGATTCTAATTACTAACGAACTCCATGGAGCAGAGGCCTTCTTGAGAAGCTAACAGTTTCTCAGCTAGTGAAGAAATTCTCCGTATTTTATGGAACCCGGAGGTTCATTACCGCAATCACAAGAGCCCGCCACCTGTCCCTATCCTGAGCCAGCTCAATCCAGTCCATGCCCCATCCCACTTTTTGAAGATTCATTTTAATATTATCCTCCCATCTACGCCTGGGTCTCCCTAGTGGCCCCTTTCCCTCAGGTCTCCCCACCAAAATCGTGTATGCACCTCTCTTTTCCCCCATACGTGCTACATGTCCCGCCCATCTCATTCTTCTCGATTTGATTACCCGAATAATATTTGGTGATGAGTACAGGTCATTAAGTTCCTAGTTATGTAGTCTTCGGATTCTAATTACTGTCTTCTGGGATGTGCCGCTGTGCTGTTTGGCAGATACCAGTTTAGAAGCAACCCGCGCCTCACCGCCAGGGTCAAATAGAGGCAGCGGTTCTTTGAAATGTGATTGCCTTCGCACCATTCTACAAAGCGCCACATCCCAGGGGACGGCCTTCTTAATTTAGACCTTAATTGTAGGTCAGTACTACTAGGGTGGAAAGGTTTACAAAAGGGTCTTTCGTGAATCATTGTTCCCTCGTGGCAACAGGCGAATATTTTTACTTGGGGGCTGAGTGGTTCTCTGACCAAAGAAAAATGCGCCTGTGAAAAATTTGTGCTTCAAAATTTAAGGTTTTAAAGCATGAAATTCACACACCAGTTACATAAAGACTCACTTCTTACCTCACAGTGAACACACTAAGTCTCCATTGTAAATACTACCCGGTTCGTGATATAACCATTATTTATCCTGAGAACTATTCAAAGTGCCTTGATATACAGCACACGTAAATTAGAAACCCCGAAATTTAAAGCAGTTGCTACGAAAATTGGGAACTGTACGTTCTGTAGCGTCACCTACTGGTAACTTCTACTGTAACACCTGCTTACCTGTAACTCAACGGTAAATCACCTTCTATCTACCTTATCCCCGCCCTAGTTCCAGCCCCTTTTTTATTCGTCCTATTTCACTTATCGTCAGTTGTCTCTTCCCACCTTTCTTTCTCTTTGTTTGTTTGTTTGTTTGTTTGTTTGTTTGTTTGTTTCGTTCGTTCGTTCCTTCCTTCCTTCTTTCTTCGTTCCTTCCTTCTTTCCTCTTTTCCTCCCTCCCTCCTTTCCTTCATTATTTCCTCCCTTCCTCCGTCCCTTCCTCCCTCCCTCCCTTCCTTCCTCCCTTCATTCCCTCCTTCCTTCCTTCCTTCCTTCCTTCCTTCCTCCCTCACTTCCTCCCTTCCTTCCTGCCTTCCTCCCTCCCTCCCTTCCTTCCTCCCTTCATTCCTTCCTTCCTTCCTTCCTTCCTTCCTTCCTCCCTTCCTTCATCATTTCTGCATTAAAACAGTTTAACTGAATATCAGTTGTCGCCGCAGCAGTCCCCAAAGTCACATTCAGTTTCTGCTTCTTTCCATCCTGACAGGGTTTGAACGTAAACTATAAAAAGGGACTCCTTGGCTCAGTCCAAGTCCCAGTCGCGGGCTCTGGTAAAGGCAGTGACGTGGCCGCTTCACCCACAAAAGGCAGAGAATTTCTTATTTCCTGAACGGTTATTAGTTTCAGTCAGTTAATTTTCTTTTTCTAAATTAAATTTCGTATCAAATTATTAAGGCTTTAAAAACACACTGATAAATACGTGCACAGCCCCCCTACTGGCATTATGAAAGTCTCCATTCTGCTGACACACTCTTTTGCAAGATTCTCCCAATAAACCGGGATTTCTTTCCCTAAACACCAACAATAAATTACTCTTGCTAAGGCAGACAGTATGTTCTCCGTAAAATAGGAACCTAAACATTTAAATAATATTTAGATGAATTTCAGATTTTAAATGATTACTATTGTTTATTTCACCATTCTGTAGGCTGTGTGTAACATGTGTAAACAGCAACAACCCTTACTGTCCCTTAAGAGGTGCAGAGAAATACATCTGCATAAAAAAACACGCACATCAATTCACTTCTTTACTCAGAGTATACAAATGTCACGTGAGGGGTGAAGCCGCGAAAAGGCAACTGGTAAGGGCTATCGCACACAAGTAATAGGAAAATAGAAAAGAACTTCACTGAAGTAATACTGGAGTTGGTCTCGTTACAACAAAATGAAGGGAACTTCATACACAAGCTCTAGAACGGACGTTTTATGACTGAAACCAGGAACAACGACTTTCCTGTTAATTTCAACCTTAAATTGACATCATGTATAAAGAATAGCATCCCGCAACCTCTGCTTCACTTTACCTGTTGCAACAGCTATGACTCAAACGGACCTTGACTCAGCAATTTCCTTCAATCAAATAAATCAAAGGTGACACAACCTAAGAACTGCAGGAAATGTACGAGGATGTTGTGTGAAGGGAACTGTCATGCAATCATTGGCCAAGATCCGTTTCTCAGTTCTGGGAAAGTAAAGTTACGTCTGCATACATCATTGTAAACATCTTCAGTGTAATCAAGGCAAATAATAACGATTTAGTGTCTTTGGGAACCTGTCATTATGTATTTACTTGGTAAAGGAACCTGTCACTATGTACTTAATTGGTAAAGGAACCTGTCACTATGTACTTAATTGGTAAAGGAACCTGTCATTATGTACTTAATTGGTAAAGAAACCTGTCACTATGTACTTAATTGGTAAAGGAACCTGCCATTATGTACTTAGTTGGTAAAGGAACCTGTCATCATGCACTTAATTGGTAAAAGAACCTGTCATTATGCACTTAATTGGTAAAGGAACCTGACACTATATACTTAATTGGTGAAGCACCTTATAATCGTAAACCCTATCATCAATACAGCTGGTAAAACAATAACAAAAAAGAAACCCTTGCTCGTGGTAACATATTTCATACAACTGGTCAATAAATTCTCCACATTTTATAGTCTCCAAACTTTGCTGGTATATCTCCTACGCCAAAACATGTGACAATATAAATTTGAATAAAATTCTCCGATCTACATCTTTCCATGTTAAGTGGGTCCCTGTCACCACGGCATGGCGCGTCCTCGGGTTGCGGATGAAGGAACGGCCTCCAGGTATGGAGGGTAGCTGCGAATACATTGAATAAGCAGTCGCGGACAGCCGACAAGGGGTGGTCCTCCAGCTTGGGGGTTGGGCGAGGTGCTAACAACTCCTCACCGTAAAAAATTATGATGTTACGAAACAGCCTACAAAGCCTCGGACCTGGACCGATTCTTTGGTACGACCCCAGCTACGGAAAAAGGATATGAGTTTTGGAACATGGAATGTGAGCAGCATGTATAGGCCAGGGTCACTTATGACAGTGGCCAGGGAATTAGCTAAGTACAAGTTAGATTTAGTGGGTGTACAGGAGGTTAGGTGGGACAAAGAAGGGACTGTAAGAGCCGGGGAGTATACTTTTTTCTATGGCAAAGGGCAGGAAAATCATCAATTGGGAACAGGTTTTTTTGTGCACTAGAGAATGGTATCAGCAATCAAGAGAGTGGAGTTTGTTAGTGCTAGGATGTCATACATAGTGCTGAGAGGCCGCTGGTGTAATATCATTGTTCTGAATGCGCATGCACCAACGGAAGAGAAGGGTGATGATTCAAAGGACAGCTTCTATGAGGAATTAGAAGGGGTTTTTGATCATTTTCCTAAGTACCATATGAAAATTCTGTTCGGAGATTTTAATGCAAAAGTGGGGAGAGAGGATATTTTCAAACCGACTATTGGGAATGAGAGTTTACATCAGGATAGCAACGATAATGGTGTTAGAGTAGTAAACTTTGCCACATCAAAGAATCTAGTTGTTAAGAGCACTATGTTTCCGCACCGAAATATTCATAAATACACCTGGACCTCTCCTGATGGGAAGACTCACAATCAGATCGATCACATATTGATAGATAGGAGACGGCATTCCAGTATACTCGATGTGCGATCTTTCAGGGGAGCTGACTGTGATACTGATCACTATCTGGTGGTTGCGAAAGTTAGGGAAAGACTGGCAGTAAGTAAACAAGCAGCACAGAAGTTTGATGTAGAGAGATTTAATCTCAAGAAGCTAAGTGAACTAGAGGTTAGGAAACAGTATCAGCTTAAGATCTCAAACAGGTTTGCAGCTCTGGAAAGCTTAAATGTTAGTGAGGACATGAATAGGGCTTGGGAAAACATTAAAGAGAATATCAAAATCTCGGCTCAAGAGAGTCTAGGTCTACACGAACGGAAGCAGCATAAACCATGGTTTGATGCAGAATGTGCAGAATTTTTAGATAAAAGGAAGCAGGCTAAAATTCAGTGGTTACAGAATCCAAACCAAAATAATGGAGATAATCTGCACAACGTAAGACGTGAAGCTAGTAGACATTTCAGGCACAAAAAGAAGGAATATCTGAAAGCTAAAATTAATGAAATTGAAACAAACAGTAAGAAGAAGAATATAAGAGACTTGTATAGGGGTATCAATGAGTTTAAGAGGGGGTACCAGCCTAGAAGTAATGTAGTAAAGGATAAGAAGGGTGACCTGGTTGCAGACTCCCACAGTATTTTGGCTAGGTGGAGGAATCATTTCTCCCAGCTGTTGAATATACACGGGGTTAACGATGTTAGGCAGATTGAAGTACACACAGCAGAGCCACTAGTGCCTCAGCCCAGTGCCTTTGAGGTTGAGATGGCTATTGGAAAACTAAAAAGCCACAAATCACCAGGTATTGATCAGATTCCAGCAGAATTGATTAAAGCAGGGGGTAGGATTATTCGGTCTGAAATCCATAAACTTATTATTTCTATTTGGAATAAGGAGGAATTGCCTGAGGAATGGAAGGAGTCGGTCATTGTGCCTATTTATAAGAAGGGTGATAAGACAGATTGCAATAACTATCGAGGCATATCACTTTTGTCGACTACGTACAAAATTCTATCCAACATCCTTTTGTCAAGGTTAACTCCATATGCAGAGGAAATTATTGGGGATCATCAGTGTGGATTTCGACGTAACAGGTCAACCACTGATCATATATTCAGCATTCGTCAAATACTTGAGAAAAAATGGGAATACAATGAGGCAGTGCATCAGCTATTTATAGACTTCAAGAAAGCCTATGATTCAGTTAGGAGGGAGGTCTTGTATAATATTCTCATTGAGTTCGGTATCCCCATGAAACTAGTAAGGTTAATAAAAATGTGCCTAAGTGAAACATATAGCAGAGTTCGGGTAGGCAAACATCTGTCTGACACGTTCCCTATTAAGAATGGCTTGAAACAAGGAGATGCTCTGTCGCCATTGCTTTTCAACTTTGCTTTAGAATATGCCATTAGGAGGGTTCAGGCAAACCAGGAGGGCTTGAAATTGAATGGTACACATCAGCTTCTGGTTTATGCTGATGATGTTAATATATTGGGCGGAAGCGTACATAGCATAAAGAAAAATGCAGAAGATTTAATTATCGCTAGTAAGGAGATTGGTCTAGAAGTAAATGCTGAGAAAACTAAGTACATGGTCATGTCTCGAAATCAGAATGCAGGACACAATCACAACATAAATATAGATAATAAATCCTTTGAAAGGGTGGAAGAATTCAAATATTTGGGAGCAACCCTAACGAATCGAAACTCCATTCATGAAGAAATTAAGAGCAGATTGAAGTCGGGGAATGCTTGCTATCATTCGGTGCAGAATCTTTTGTCTTCCAGGTTGCTATCCAAAAACACAAAGATTAGGGTATACAGAACTATAATTTTACCTGTTGTTCTGTATGGATGCGAAACTTGGTCTCTCACACTGAGGGAGGAACAAAGACTGAGGGTGTTCGAGAATAGGGTGCTGAGGAGGATATTTGGGCCAAAGAGGGACGAGGCGACAGGGGAGTGGAGAAGACTACATAACGAGGAACTTAATGACCTGTACTCATCACCAAATATTATTCGGGTAATCAAATCGAGAAGACTGAGATGGGCGGGGCATGTGGCACGTATGGGGGAGGAGAGAGGTGCATACCGGATTTTGGTGGGGAGACCCGAGGGAAGGCGACCACTTGGGAGACCCAGGCGTAGACGGGAGGATAATATTAAGATGGATATTCGGGAAGTGGGATGGGAGGACATGAACTGGATTGAGCTGGCTCAGGATAGGGACAGGTGGCTGGCTCTTGTGAATGCGGTAATGAACCTTCGGGTTCCATAAAATGCGGGGAATTTCTTGACTAGCTGAGAAACTGTTAGCTTCTCAAGAAGGCCTCTGCTCCATGGAGTTAGTTAGTTAGTCATCTACATCTTTACGCCAGCATAGTGTTCTGTGCTGTTCTGTACTTTTGAGATTTGCAACCACAGCGGCCGGGGAGTGAAGCTGACCACTCACCTTCTAATAAAGGTAAAGGTCACCCTAGAACAGGCCATGAAAGCCCAGAGGGTAAATAGTGGAATAGCGGTATTGTTTCTTTAACCTTGGGGCTAGATGGGGTGGGTGGTCAAAGACACGCCCCGGCAGCTTTACTCCCGGGAAAGAGACCCGGTCTGCTTGGGCCCCAGGGCTGGTCTGGAGGGGTGCGGAAAATCTCGTCCTACCGCGATTCGATCCCCGGACCGTCCAGCTCATAGCGAGTCGCTATACCGACACGCTATCCCGCCCGAACCACCCCTTCTTGTAGGGAGGTTAAGAATGACGGGAGCTACATCTCCACTCCCCTCATACCTTCATGGCCTGCACAGGACCACCACCTTTACTGTGCCCCCAAGGACGTCCTTCCTGATACAATGTAGGCCTTATAAGATAACACTGCTCCGTACACTTTATAGGCTTCATATCGCTAGCATTATACGTGCACTGTGTGAACACTAAGGTTTGTGATATATGAAACATTTCCAGAAACAACTTGTGAAATGTATACAGATTCAGAAGGGTTCACTCCTGTGACAATAATCACTGTCATCTCTGAACTGTACAAACGAATCATAAAAAATATTAAAGTACCCTGTACAGGCCCTGAGCTCAGTAATATTTATCTGGGATACTTTTTCATGGACCCTAAGGACATTAGAGGTCTGAGTCTGGGGGCAGTGTGGAACTTCCTTAGAAGGACAGGGTTCTCATGATTCGGGCCTAGTAAGGGGGCACAAAGGGACGGCTAAAAAGGCCTACATGCATCGGGACCGTAAGGGCTCGACCCACATTTGCTCATACTCATACAGGCCCTGAGGATTCCAGGAGGTTGAGGATCCCAGTATTCAACATAATCGGAATATGAGGTTGTCAGTTGGTCAGCCCTACAGACTGGCTGCCTTTACCCCCCAGGAAATATTCCTGGTACTCATTTCTGTTAGACACTGAGTCCACCCCAGGGCCATAGTGCGGCTGGAAGGATTATGTCAATGAAAAATTCCACTGACACCATCGGGAATCGAACCCGCGACCTTCCAGCTTGTAGCGCAGTGCCTCAACCAACTGCGCCACCGCGTGCCTCACAAAAGCATCATATTCCTTATATTTCCGGCTTCGATTTAGCACTGCTTTTGCCCTACTACAGGCAGCCATCCATGAGGCAAAGGCAAGGAAGAGCCTGGCATCTGGCGGGTGTCCTTTCTCCGGTGGACAATGCTACCTTGAAGTCTTCCTTCCGACCGGATTTCCCTAACTTAACCAGTGGATGACGACGAATTCACTTTCTACTTATGATTTGCACTTTCCCTACAGCTGACAATACCGAAGCTGAGGATGGCAGCTTGAATGGGTACAGGGACTAGTAACTGCTGCCGCCATACTGCTGCATCCTCAGCGTCGTTTACGGAACAAACACCTCACTTTCTTTCTTTGTGTGTGTATACCTAAGTGAACACTGGCCTACAATTTGTAAGACAAAGGTAAATTTCCCCAGGCGTATAGGAGGCGTAGAGGCAATGCTTCACGAATTCTAAACTCAACAGTACTTGCAGATGAGTGGTTTCAGCTGGAAACACAAACAGTACCCTATGGATAAAAAAGGCTACGTGGTGCCGGTGTCGGCCTTGGTATGACAAAAGTTAGGGTACTACCTTAATTGTTACACGATGAAATCGTATCGGGAAGTGTAAACACAGCTCCACGCATTCTTATGTTCGGCCCTAGACAGAGGTGGGTGGTTAATGGATGTTGATATTTGGACGTCATGAATAATGATGGTATTAGACAAGTCTACAAAAAGGGTAACACCCTAAATACAGCTAAACTTGGGATAGAACCTCAAACTAACTGGATACCTGATTCACCACAGCTAATAACAAAACTTGCCACTGGACAAGACCTTGAGCGAGTTCCATGCACAGCTAGTTTCCCTAATTGTAGCATTTCATTCCACATCCTTCCCGTTCCTTCACGTGGCTGTATTCCAAAACGTTTGCCCAACAAAAACCTAAACTTTTTTTTAATTCCAACCCACAGCTGCACTCAAATTGTCACGAATTCACATTAATATATCCAAAAAACACACTACAGTCTTACATATTTCGGTCCTTACTGCTTGATTATCAGGGAGTACATCAGTCGTCGCATAAAACAGTTACTTGGTAACGTTTCGTCTAATGGTGTATGTAAAACAACCGCTGGTAATTTTCCTTGTAGCGAAGTGTTAAAGATTAGGTAAGATCAGTAGATCGGAGTGCGGTGAACACCCATAAATCATGCATATAACCATCTAATTCTTAATACAGGCATCAGATGAAAGTGACAGGTCAAATTCACGCCCCCGGCGGCTTTGCTCCTGGGGGACAAATTTCCGATATCATTAACCTTTTAAAGCCTAGCGGTAACTTTACGTACCACCAGGTTTAACATTAAAAAATTCTACGTGGTGTCCACATTGCGTTTATGTGTTTTGTACGGATCTCAGAACAAACAGCAACTTTTGCCTTATAAAACGTTAAGAGATTGGTTTTTATAAACGAAGTGGAGAGTGTTTACAGCGCGGTACGCATTATTGAGTCCTTACATAAAACAGATACGCTTCGTCTTTAAAGGGTCAAATAGGAGAATGGCTGGGCCCCCGAACCGGTCTGGATGTTTTCGAGAAGACAAATATCTTTTGCTCCTACCGGGAAAAGAATCATGATTCCTTGGTCGTCTAGCTCGTGGCATTGTCACTATACGGAGTTACCTCGGATCCTCAGATATGCAGTAGTGTAAATATCTGCAGCACGGGATGCGCAAGACAAGTAACGAACTGTAAAGAAACGGGGTACAAGACGATGGCTCTTTTCATTGATGGTTTCCTTAAACGTTTCAAGCCTAGCGGTAACTTTACATACGACCAGGTTTAACATTAAAAAATTCTACGTGGTGCCCACATTGCGTTTATGTGTTTTGTACGGATCTCAGAACAAACAGCAGCTTTTGCCTTATAAAACATTAAGAGACTGGTTTTTATAACCGAAGTGGAGAGTGTTTACGGCGCGGTACGCACTGAGTCCTAATATAAAACAGATACGCTCCGTCTTTACAGGGTTAATGACGCTACCTTTAGCTCGGACTGTATGGTGTGGAATAGCAGGATGACCAGGATGTAATGAACTGGAAGGGATGTGACAGGAAGTCATCGCGCATTAATTTGAGGTACTATACAGCTCTATCCCTGGACAACGTGAATAAAACAAAGAAAACCTTCAGGATAGCCTAACTTGAGGACGCGATTTGAAAGCTGGTCCTCTAGAATACAAAGGTAGATTTAACCCACTTTACCGCGAAGTCCTGTCGGAACTACAAAGACCTTTCAGCATTATCACTAAGTGAAATGAACAGCCTCTTTTCTTTTCAGTTTCGACTGCAAAGTACTATAGAGCTTGTGCTACAGAAAACAAAGGATCCATCCAGTTGGAAGTGGCAAGTGTATCTCTTATTACAGACATACAACAGTATTATTACATGTACACAGGCAGGGGCGAGCCAACAAGAAACAATTGCGGGTCACTGTCCGCAATGGCGAATTTTTGCGGTTCACATCACCGCGTACGAACAACGAGTACAGCTTCCGGTGTACAAGGAGATGCTAAGGTGCATCTTTCTACTTTGCTTTTCCACTTACCTGTAGGTGGCTGCATCACCCAATTCCGTGTTAAATTTCACTGCATCTTCTGCAGTTCATATTGGCACACGACTGACGGGATAACAGTCAGTATATTGACTAACCTATAGGGAGGTTGAATGAGGAATCCAGGTTCGATTCTCGATGGGGCCAGGAGATTTTTGTCATCTCCAGATCGCATCTGCAGCCCACGTAACGTGTCATCCAACAGGTAGAAGAGGCTGTCTTCAAGGAGGCAGAGTAGCCGCAGCGTGAAGCTGTCCGCTCACATTACCTACTCTAGAAAAGCCAGGAGAGGATAGTCGGTATATTGACCAGGCCACGGACTGGATGATCCAGGAACCGTGGTTCGATTGCAGGAAGTGGCAAGGACCTTTCTCCAGAAATTCCGGAGCTTCTTTGAGACATCTCCAGCCTGCTATTAACCTTTTAAAGCCTAGCGGTAACTTTACGTACCACGAGGTTTAACATTAAAAAATTCTACGTGGTGCCCACATTGCGTTTATGTGTTTTGTACGGATCTCAGAACAAACAGCAACTTTTGCCGTGTAAAACATTAAGAGACTGGTTTTTATAACCGAAGTGGAGAGTGTTTACAGCGCGGTACGCACTGAGTCCTTATATAAAACAGATATGCTTCGTCTTTAAAGGGTTAGTTGGCGGGGGGATTTCTATGGGGCTTAAGCGGGCGGGGCGTGAAGCTGAAAATTCACCGCTATCTCAGACCGAGGATTTGAATGAGTGGAACTATACGTCCAGTAGTTCATGACGTGCACAGTGACAACTTTAACTGTATCGGTGTTGAAGAATGCACGGTTATAGCCTGAACATCGTAGGCAGTTTAGCGATTCGCTACGAACTTCTCGGGGCGGGGTTCAAACGCGGCAGCGGCAAGTAATTTTCTCTTCTCTATACCCATCCACAGCGGCTCTGGGCCCCGCCCAGCCTCTTATTCAACGGGTACCGAAGTTCTTTCCCGGGGGTAAACCAGCCGGGGCGTGGTGTTGACCAGTCACCTCCATCTAGTACCGAGGTTAAGAATGAGTGGAGCTGCTCCTCCTATACTCCTTCCTGGCGTGGGCAGTAGCAATTTTGCCTTTACCTGTTCTTTTTACCAAAGCGCCCTACAAACCTCCTGCGATCCTTCTGCAATCTAACGGGTGTGTCCGGGATTCAGAACACACTACATATATTGCATTATGCCAGAACTGCCTGTACTTGTTAAATGCACACCATAAAGGGTATTTACCTGTTCTGGTTTCGGAGTTAATTTCGAAAGAAAACAAGAAGTCTGCAAATTTCCATTGAATGTTCTGGCTAAAAACTAACTAACTAACTAACTAACTAACTAACTAACTAACTAACTAACTCCATTGAGCAGAGGCCTTCTTGAGAAGCTAACAGTTTCTCAGCTAGTCAAGAAATTCCCCGTAGTTTATGGAACCCGGAGGTTCATTACCGCATTCACAAAAGCCCGCCACCTGTCCCTATCCTGAGCCAGCTCAATCCAGTCCGTGCCCCCACCCCACTTCTTCAAGATAATTTTAATATTATCCTCTCATCTACGCCTGAGTCTCCCAAGTGGTCGCCTTCCCTCAGGTCTCCCTACCAAAATCCTGTATGCACCTCTCTTTTCCCCCATACGTGCGGCTAAAAATAAACCCAGTACTAATTGTGCGGTAAAGAATCAGTGGTAAATTATGAAAATATATGCCAGTAAGGAAAGAAAAAGTGGTAACTAAGCACTCAGAACTGTACAAAGTTCTTAAAATAATTTACTTTTCACTGCAGACTTGGTAATATCCGAAATTGAATAAGAACTGTTAAAATAAACATCACAATGGCGCAGACACAGACGGGAGGCAAAGATTACGTATCCTCTTAAAGAAATTTACAATAGATAAATTATCTTAAGTGAGGTTTTACGGTTCTAACATTGTTAATTGCTTTACTACATTTTCGGTTAAGAGAATTCGTAGACAGTATTCACAGAAGAGCCTCTAAAGAGAATTTCCAACTGACACTTGTCCTTAAATTAGTCCTTGCGTGTAACAGACTGTAACTGAGGTGCTAACAGACGAACGTCGACCACATCAGACATGCGTCTGCCAGACACTGAGATACAGGCTCGTTGCAAAAAATAATTCCGCCCAGGAACAAACGGAAATTCAGGTAAAAAGAAAAGCGAAAGAGGTCTACGTATAAGCGTACTGAGTTATTGATAAGCAATCTACATTCCACTCGGGCCTAACTAATTAACTCCAAGGAGCAGAACAAAATAAGGTGGTGTACGTATCAACTTTCCTTCAGCCTGCTGATGGCTCTCTATACATCAGCCGAAACATGTTACAGTAAAACCTTAAAAACGTATAAAAACAGTTAGTTGTGACTGATGGCTACTATCCTTATATCTCCATAACTTCACCACAACGGGATGCCCCACTTAAAACAATCGTTCTTGAGGGGGTAACAGTTTCTCAGCTAGTCAAGAAATTTCCAGCATTTTATGGAACCCGAATGTTTAGACGGAGGCCCTACACTTGTCCCTCAGTCTCTTGAATATTCACTTTAATATTATCCTCCCATCTACGCCTAGGTCTTTCAACTTGTCTCTTTCCCTCAGGTTCCCTCACCAAAGCTGTATGCAGTCTCCTCTCCTAAATACGTGCCACACGATCCGCCCATCTCATATGCCACTTCAGCCTATTTATAAAAACTCTGATTACTTATTTGACAATCATGGTATAGTGAATAGGCTGCGGGCTGGACACTCACGGAACCGTGGTTCGATTCCCGTTATGAGCAAGAATTTTTTTCTCTTACAAGGCGTTGGGAACACACTCAGCCTCCTATTGAAGGCTAGAAGGGGCCCTTTCCCTGGGGGTAAAACGAACGGAACGTGAAGGTAACTGCTCATCTCGATCTACTGTCGAGGTGAAGAGTAACTGCAGCCATGCCTCCACCCACCGCCATGCCTCCACCCACCGCCATGTCTCCACCCACCGCCATGTCTCCACGGTGTCGGCACGGAGTTTCGTTTTTACAACTCCGTTTCTCCTCAAACGCTGGGATAATGCTTGGTTTAGGCAACCACCGCTTCCTTCCAAATCCATTCCCACCCATCAGTCAGCAATCACCCCACCATCGACGCTTTGTCGTCTCACATATCTGCGACGGCCAAGAAGTCAGTGCGACTCCTGTCTGAGTCAGGTGCGCACCCAGAATTTTTCACTGGGGAGGGGGGGGGGGGCGTGGGATAGGGCTTACCCTGACGCTATATATAATTTCTGTTTTATTTTAAAAATTATGTTATAAAAATCATGTCGTAAGTACAACATAACATTCTGCAACTGCATTCACATTCATGCAAATATAACTACATGTTCCATGACTCGATCACAGTGTCCTATCTTTCTTGTTTAATTTTATTAATTTGTTTTTCAAAATTCTAAGGTACCAGTCATCAGCTGATTTCAGTGGCTGATTTCTGCCGAAGAGTAAATCACGTAAAACTTTTGATATCCTAATACCTACAAAACAAATAGTTTTTATATTTAAGTTTTTGGGGGGGGGGGTTGGCGGGCCTGTAGCCCATCACCCCCCACCCCCTCCCCGTTGGGAGCAGCCCTGGTCTGAGTACATGAGTTACTCCAAGACATAATAGCGACACGCTGACTGCAAGTAAGAACGCATAAGCTACGGGGCACTGGTGCATAATACCGGACACTACGTGCAGTTACTGGCATTGCGCACTCCGTGTAGTGCCTATCACAAGAGACGGCAGACCGCGTCATCTTGTCCTTTTAGCTGCGAAGAATGCGTCTCTCTCTCACATTACCCACCCAGAATCTCAGGGCCACCCAGCCTCCTATCCAATGGGTACAGAAGACTTTTTACCCCAGAGGTAATACACTCAGGCACGAAGTTGACCACTGTCATGCCAAGTTTTAACAATGAGTGGAGCTATACCTTCATTCCGCCACACATCTTCGGGGCGTGATGCTTGAGTACAGTGAAAACTTACATCTTTAACTTGTTGTTAAGGAAGCAATGTGCAAATTCACACGGATATATGAAACTGGTTTTGCGACACCGTTGTGTATTTGCATATCCGAAGTTCGAGGTCACATCTGTTAGCAGCTGATAAGGCCTCGCTCCTATTCTGATCGGTGTTCAGGACGCAGAAATTTCCCATGGCTGCCGAATTCCTGTTTGAAACACGGTCAAGATGAAGGAATAACTTTGAATTCCCACAACAAAACGGTACTTTGCCGTTGCTTCCGGTGAGGAGGGAATAACTGGACACAGAACGACGACATCACACGGAATATCTGCAACGTCTAAGTCAACTATTTTATAAGAATAAGAACAACAGAAATGTGTTCTTCCCGTTTTGGAAAGCACCAGCTATATCGTGATGTCTACTGATGATCGGCAAGAACCCGGAGGCGTAAATAAGTATCCTTATATGATTCAACCGACACTTCATTACAAGTACATGAGAAATATGGGGTAGCTAATTACAGCGATTGAACGTAACTAAAAAAGACGTTTCTATTATCCAGAACAGGTGTCTCAGCAGATGTACTGAAGGTTATTCAGGGGACAAATATAAACTGCACCTCGAACTACCGAGACAACCTTTCTCAAATGAAATTCAAGGCGCAATATTCATAATGGGCTTCATTAACTTTCAGTATGCTTCGGAGCCTTAACACATTAAACGTACTGTACTAGGCACAAGAAAACGCGCCGAAGTGCCAGTAGGTGTAACACTTGTGACAAGACCTGGACACTGTCACCGTGGGAGAAATCCACACAGCATATTAAAGCCTCTTAAAAATCTGACATCCAGAATTCTAGTTTCGTGTGAATTCTGTATAATTGGGATTAAAGGCGGGTAACGTCGGCGGGTGTCTGGGCACACGCACAACCTCATGGCTATAGAACCGGTGATATGGCTCGACGTTACAAAATATCCTATACTTCCCTTTACTTTCCTTTGTTATCATTCGCCTCTCTTCGTTGTCTCCCCCATTTCATTTGTGTCTTCTCTATTTCTTCATTCACTCTTCCTTCCTTCTCTTTGCTCTTGCTTTATTCATTTCTTTCTTTCTCTTACCGGTTACATTTCTGTTTCATGTTTCTGTGTTGTTACCTTCGCTCTTTCTCCCCTTTTCCTCTTTTCTCATTTCCTCCTTATTCCATTCGTCCTTGTTTTCTTTCTCTTTTGTTCCCCTTGTTCCTTTCACTTCATTTTCGAATTTCTTTCCCATCTTTTTCTGCCAACAGGCAACGCAAGTCACTGTGGGTTCAAGGGACAGCCAATTAAAGTGGCAAATTCTTTAGCTCGCAGTCCTTGGAAACGCTTCGCCGAGTTCAGTAATAAAGGCTAATGAGGCCACAGTAACACGATTTACTGTTGATATTTTAGGTAGGGCAAGAATTACATGCTTATTCCTAATTAAGTAGTTAATGCATTAATGGTAAATAATTAAACGTATTAAATTACAGGAAATTAACATGTCTACATTAGGTTATGATTTAAGTTAATATTTTCGAACATTTTGAAATAACTTTATTTCCATTACAATACTAACATAAGAACAATTACATAGCGTCGATGGCTGAGGAATAAACATAGGAAGCACTGGTGTAATCAGTGATAATTGACACCAGAAAACCAATTACACTTTGTCCACTTACATATCCCACGTGAACGACGCAGGGATTAAACCAATGTATCCGCCGTGAAAAACCGGCGACTAACGGTTTGATCTACGGTACGGTTTCTTTTGTTACCACACTCTGATAACTACTGATAATGAAGAACACGTGCAGCAGAAAATGTAAACTGATCCGTGAGATTCATATTTATGTGTAATGTATTATATAACAAACAGTTAAAACGTTTTACAAGACACAAAATCTATTGTTTCCCAAAGAAATAATCAGTCACAGCCAACTTTTTTTCAATTCTTTTATCATTCAGCTGCCAAGGTTTTGGCTTTATACAGCCATCATTAGGCTCCACGTATACAAGAAGGAGCAAAACTCTACACAGTTGGAGGGGAAGGCCTTCCCCTCCAACTGTGTAGAGTTTACTTGTGTTTGTGCTTGTTCTTGCATATGTACAGCCTGATGATGTCTTCATAAAGCCGAAACCTTGGTCAGCTCCAAAATAAAGTAACTAAAAGAAAATTTGGCTGTGACTGATTCTTCGTCAAAAAGACGAAGAATAGATTTGTATCTTATGTATTTAAACTCCAACTGGGATGACGAACATTACAAAAACACTAATCACCAACAAATGCACAAAGAGAGTTTTATCATCAAATGTAACACACTCCTACGTGTTTCGACCCTGCTTGGTCATCTTCAGGGAGAACTTTTTGTTATCTTACACTAAGGTTGCACTTTATAGTTGAGTGAGAATGTGCTGCCTGCAGGCCGGGACCGCAGAGAGTTCACGCCTCCAAAAACAACGCAGTACACAGTCAACAGCACATTCTCACTCAACTGTAAAGTGCAACCTTAGTGTAACGATAACAAAAAGTTCTCCCTGAAGATGACCCAGCAGGGTCGAAACATGTAGGAGTGTACTACAATTGATGATAAAACTCTCTTTGTGCATTTGTTGCTGACTAGTGTTTTTGTATAATATAGTGCACGGACATGGAACACATTAAATTTGATGAACATTACGTTTAAAAGCATTTTACTTTACGTAAGGACAGTAAAATATTTGCTGAAGGCAGCTTCTGAAGCAATAAACAGTTCGGTGCAAGTAAAGTAACGTCATCAAACATCACGTGTCAAGCACTCACTACATCCTATTCATGAACAGAGTTCATTCAATATGAAGCAACACTTCTCACCTTTCCCTTACCTTGAATGGGTTTCCATATCAGTTACTCCAGAAATGCTAGGTGCACGCTCTAATTTCTTCCGCATGCAGTCTTGTTGACACTTTATATCTATTTTTGCACGTGTTTACTCTGCCATCGCTTCATTCGGCGCAACAGAACTAAAGACGTCCTACACCTCATTCTGATATTGCCACGTGCAAGCAGAGTCCACTTAAATCCTCCGAAGGGAAGAACAAGGATTTGTGAAGATTTGCCTGGGGCTTACAGAGTACAGAAATTAAGAAAAAGTTTGCGCCTTCAAAGCAGAAAACCGAGGAACGCTAAACGTATAAGATTACGTTTCGGTGACAGTACCAATTTAAAGTGCCGAGTTGCCTACATACACCATGTTTATTTATTTATTTATTTCGTCTGCGCCGTTCCCTTGCTGGGATTGAGGGTTCCAATACCGCCGGGGCATGGATGTCTGTTTCATGTGAGTGTTGTGTGTTGTCAGGTAGAGGTCTCTGCGTCGGGCTGATCACTCGTCCAGAGGAGCCCTACCGAGTGTGGTGTGCCTCAGTGTGACTGTTAAGCCTCACTAATGAGGAGGCCCTGGCCTACTGGGGGCTCTTGCTCCACTGGGAAAATTTTATTTATTTATTTATTTATTTATTTATATGATACAGGATGTAGAAATCTCATTTATCAGTCACCCCACTATTCGCCACGGTATGGTCTTACATAATGAGAAGCACAGGATTAAACTGAATTAAAAAATGACAGTCCAGTCAGCCAGCAGCCCAGTCCCAATACAAAGTAAGCCACCTCGGCACCCCCTTTTCATTCTTTCGCAACAATTTCTACAGACAAGACAGTCTACTTGGTGTATAAAATCGGGATATAATATGAAAGTACGCATTCTGTCAAACGGATGCAAATATGGACAAGTAATTTGTCTGCAAGAAAACGAGCAGTATTAAGAATGTGTACAACAAAAAACGTTACGGACATAATTTGAATACATTAAAGCCAACATCAGGGACTGTCCCATGTTCTTATTGTTATGCTGTCTGAATGGTAGTGTGTATCATTCACACAATCAAAATACATGCATAACAGTTCACATACGCAGACCATGTGACCTACAAACAACGGATATGTGTAGTAACATCGTATGATCATCTCAGAGAAGATGTTTTTGTTTAAAATTCAAATAAACTAACTGTACAACCGTTTTAAAACGCACAAGTGATTTCAGAATATAGCTACGTGACCTGGTCTCTCTCTCTTCCCCCCCCCCTCCAAACATTAATATTTTTAAACGCAAACTGTTTTCAAGGTAATGTGCTTTTCTGTTTGTAATCTGAATTTCCAATTTCGTCAGACGTTGCAAGGACGCGCCCCAAATATCAGTGTGTCAGAACTGACCTTTTCCCTTGTGCTTTTACTATAACAGCCTGATTACACTGCAGGTCATTGGTGGTGCCGTGATTAGTCTAGGAAATTACGACAGGCAAGCCATGTAGCTACAATGTTGACTTTTGAGTTTATCCAGTTGTGGTTTTTTCTTTACGTCATTCCGTATCCGTGTGTCTTACGGAACACATGTTCCTTAAGTACACGTTCGTGCGTATTTACGTGTGTCTGCCCTCTCACTTTACTGCTCGCACTAGCGCTATTAGTGCAGAATTACATATCTTCCTCTTTACTTCATCATCCTTAGCCTCTTATTCTATTCCACCATAAGCCCCATACGGACGATGTTTCACTGGCCAATTTTTTTTTTTTATTTTCAGCTGACTTCAAACAAATATTTTCCCATACAGTTCACGTCTGTTACACTAATGCGGTTTAACCTTTTAAAGCCTAGCGGTAACTTTACATACGGCCAGGGTTAAGATTAAAAAATTCTACGTGGTGCCCACATTGCGTTTATGTGTTTTGTACGGATCTCAGAACAAACAGCAGCTTTTGCCTTATAAAACATTAAGAGATTGGTTTTTATAACCGAAGTGGAGAATGTTTACAGCGCGGTACGCACTGAGTCTCTTATATAAAACAGATACGCTTCGTCTTTAAAGGATTAATCTTGGCCGTGCCATGGCGGTTAGCCGCCGGCCTCCCACCGCGGAGGCCCGGGTTCGATCCCGGG
>BLKM01011979.1:534452-586958 GCA_013340265.1 Coptotermes formosanus
ACAGACACACAATTACACAAACACACAATTACACACACACACATACAAACACAATTACACACATACACACACAATTACACACACACACGTACACACACAATTACACATACACGTACACACACAATTACACACATACACAATTACACACACACACACAATTACACACACAAACACACAATTACACACACAAACACACATACACACACAATTACACACACACATACACACACAATTACACACACACACACACAATTACACATACACACAATTACACACACACATACACACACAATTACACACACACACACACAGAATTACACACACACAATTACACACACACACAACTGCACACACAGAATTACACACACACACACACACACACACACACACACACACACACACACACGGTGGAACTCCTCTGAATGAGTGATCAGCTCATCGCAGAGGACGCTACCTACACGACATAAACACAACTGACGAACATTCATGCCCTCAGCGGGACTCGAACCCGCAATCCCAGAAACCAAGTGGCTTCAGATCTACACCCTAGACTGCACGGACACGGGACTGGTACCTGTCATGTAACAGACCTGCTTCAATTCCCGACACTTGCTGTATTTATCTTAAGTAAGCTGTAGGTTTATAAATATTTTCTTGGGCACTTTGCAGTGCTTGTGATATATATTCTGCCCTCATAAAGGCGTGATAAACTTTATTTCTTTATAGGCCTGTGTCTTGAACTTTATTATCTTGTACTCTTTTTCCCATCCTGGAAAGTAGAAACTACAGTAAGAATCTCTGAGCTGCATAATAAGAAGCGTTCCTTGAATTTACATTTTTCCTAGATTCACCACCACAAAGTCACTTATAAACCTATTCCCAGATATGGCCATTAAATTTTTAATTTTTTCCAGACTGCGGTACTTAACCTTTTAAAGTCTAGCGGTAACTTTACATACCACCAGGTTTAACATTAAAAAATTCTACGTGGTGCCCACATTGCCTTTATGTGTTTTGTACGGATCTCAGAACGAACAGCAACTTTTGCCTTATAAAACATTAAGAGATTGGTTTTTATAACCGAAGCGTAGAGTGTTTACAGCGCGGTACGCACTGAGTCCTTATATAAAACAGACACGCTTCGTCTTTAAAGGGTTAATTGTACAGATTATGAAGTCTCGTCACCTCACGGCTTCTAATTACGGGTTGCATTTGTAATTTGGACAGTCCTGTGTTAGGATAATGAGAAATAACATGGACGCGCTTCCAAAACTCTCCATCAAGTAGCAGGGGGGAAAGCGGCAAGGAAATGGCTCCATTATTTAACGAGACAAACTTTTGGGGGGTCAGGAGGAGGAGGAGGAGGAGGAGGAAGAGGAGGTAAAAATCCGTGAAGCGGGAGACTATGATGCTCACGGAAGCATGGCCAAAATACTGTGTGAAGTACCAAGGGGAGGAGCACAGCTTTCCCTGCTTTGCTTGCCATCCGAGTAGCAAAGAAACCCCTTTCCTTTCAGGCTGTTTGAATGCATTCACGGGGAAGCTGAAGATAAGATAGGAGTTGAACAGTTTTACAGGGGATTTACCGGCTTTGTACCGTAGAAACGGTTAATGCATTCACTCATTTCTGCTGCAAATTGTCTATGCACAGAAAATCAAGTTGTTTGTATCGTGTTTTTTGCATTCAGAAGAGTTTACCGGCTCAATAGGAAGGATATGAATAAAAATCCTACGTATGCAGCTAAACACAATTCTTCTTGCTCTTTTTCTTCTTACAGTCAGGGCTTACGTCTTTCGCCTTGATGCGAAATTCCAGTCAGGAATCTAGACCGGCTATCCGAAACATACCCAGTCTCTACACTGGCTGAGCTCTACTTGGTAACTTAACCCTTTAAAGACGAAGCGTATCTGTTTTATATAAGGACTCAGTGCGTACCGCGCTGTAAACACTCTCCACTTCGGTTATAAAAACCAATCTCTTAATGTTTTATAAGGCAAAAGCTGCTGTTTGTTCTGAGATCCGTACAAAACACATAAACGCAATGTGGGCACCATGTAGAATTTTTTAATGTTAAACCGGGTAGTACGTAAAGTTACCGCTAGGCTTTAAAAGGTTGAAACGGTTTGTGAAAACCGAGATTCTCACGGCAGTGACTGTACAACTTGGAGTCCTCTTGGATGTGACGCAGAGCAGTATTCTTCTTCTTCTTTCTTCTTCTCGTTGTCAGGACTTAGGTCTTGCGACTTCTTGCGGCCTCATCTCCATCATTTACGTGGTCTAACTGAGAATTTCTTTCTATAGTTGGTAACAGAAGGTTGCTCTCTGGGATTAAGCCCTTCGCCACGTTGAGGCTTCATTTCCATCATTTACGTTGCCTACCTGAGTAACTCATTCCTATAATTAGCAACAGAACTGTGTCAGGGCTCAGGCCTTCTGACCTGCTGCGGCTTCGTTTCCATCTTGTACATGGTTCATCTGGGTCCCATCTTACCTGTTAGGTGTTAATGCAGAACTGCCTTCGTGCATCTCTCTTCCCCCATCCGTTCGATGATTTCTCTCCAGTTGTCTTTACTATCTCCAATTTAATCTCCAGCTGAGAACACGTGTAAATCCTGTCTTACATTTTCGTTTTATATGTGACCATGCAGGGTACCTCTCCCGAATCCTCTCAGAATTTCATTTCTACAGCCTGTGTGTGGCTTTCTCCTTCCTTTTTAAGCACCAAAGACTCAATATTGCACACTGAGGCTGGAACAGACATAACTGCGTCGAAAATAACGTTATGCTCCTTTTTAGAATGTTTCTTCATCAACTGGGTTAATGTCTTTGTAGAGAATAAACACATTTGATCTATGATTGGAAGAGGAAGCAACATGAAGATGATAAACACATGACATAGAGAATCAAAAATATTCTCTGATTTCCTGTTAGTCTCTGAAATGCATATACAGGGTGTTCATTATGTGACGCTGCGCAAGCCGGGCGCAGTTGCTGAATTAGCCTAGGCGGGCTCACTGTCACAGGCATGTTCACAGCGTCATAATTCAAAAACTCCGTATTTGTAACAGCATAAATCAGGAGTTTTGAACGGCAACTATTAGCTGTACCCGCACGGAATACGTAAGCGGAGACCAACGACACAGGCCTGTAAGCCATACATTTTGAAACACAAACTGCAGGAGGCCAAAAAAAAAAGTCACAGTTTTTTTAAACATTTATGTGTTCATGACATAAATAAAATTTCTTGAATGCAAAAACTCTCTATTGTGTCGTGCTTAATCATATAGGATACCATGCTCATATGAAATAAAAATCAGGTCTCCCATACTAAACGGGTACATAAAGCTTCACTCTGAGTGGGACCAAGCGGCTTGTCGCAAGTACAGACGTGGATCTGCTACGCCCTTGAATGATTTCTGAACGGACCCTCCTGTCAACACTGTGAACCGTGACAAAAAAGAAAGCTGGGAAACATTTATCTATGACAGCTATGTAAAATGAAGATTTAAAAAGAAAGAGTATTTCAATTGTCTCCCCCCCCCCAACTCTCTGTCTCCCCCCCCCCCTTCTATTTTATCAGTAAATTTTTTCTGTGGGTATACTTAAAAGGGTGCAGAACTTCTTGCCATTCACTTCCGTCATTATCTTCAGACCACTGACTACAGCGCCACGTGGCGACGACGTAAGGAACTTCAGTGTCTTTGCCAAGAATGCGAGGTGAACGAAAAAACAAGACTATCAGCTGGAAGACAAAGGACGTTAGCGAAGAGGCTTATGTTGCAGAAGGAAGCTATGAACCCATGCCGGGGATGATATGTTGAAAATCGTGTCGTAATTTAAAATGTTCTTCCACCTTAAAATTGGAAAAGGAAAACGTTCATTCTTCTTCTGTATAGATCAATTTTATAATTCAAGTTTATGACAAACAGCTTGCTTAACCCTTCATGGCTCATTGCGGAAGTTTTTGACGAAAATTAAGACACTAACTAACTAACTAACTAACTAACTAACTAACTAACCAACCAACTAACTAACTAACTAACTAACTAACTAACTTCAAGGAAAAGAGTCCTTGAGCACACAGTTAACAGCCTGCCACCGGTTCCTGTCCTCAGCAAGATTAATCCAGTCCAAAACGTTCCAACCTATATCTTTAAGGTCCTTTTTAATATTACCCTCCCATCTACGCCAAGCCTCACAAGAGGTATCTTTTCCCCAGTTTTACAAACAAAACCCCGTATGCATATCTCTTCGCCTCCATGCGTGCCACATGTTCAGCCTGTCACATCATCTTTCATTTGATCATCCTAAAAATGACGACGAGGAATACAAATCACGACGCCCGACGCCCGTCATTATGCAGTTTTCTCCGTCCTTTTGTCACTTCTTCCCTCTTAAGTCCCACTGCCCTCGAACAACACCCGCCTATGTGTTTTCCTCAGGGTGAAAGAAAAATACGGTAAGTAATATCGAAACGTCGTAGATCCTGGCGTCCGTGCGGTCGAAGGAGTAGGTCAGCGGCCACTTGATTGCTGGGATCGCGGGTTCGAATCGTGCAAAATGTATGGACGTTTGTCTCTTGTGTTTGTTGTGTAGCTAGCAGCCCATGCGATAGGCTGATCGCTCGTCCAGAGGAGTCCTACCGTGTGTATGTGTCTAATTGGGTGTGATCTATAAACCTTAACACGAGGCGGCCCAGCCCCGATTTGGGCTGTTACGCCACAGGAAAAAAATATCGAAACGTCACTAACAATAAAAACATGTGGCACGCATGGTGTTTTCGAAACGACTTATTAATAGCTATCTGGATTAGCAAAAGAAGTGCCTGTTCTTCTGCACTGTATCATAGAGATGCTGAAATCGATCAAAAGGTTCCAAAAACTGACAGGAGAGTATACAACTTACCTACCGAACTATACGGTGTTACATCCCAGACGCCTGCAAGCCTAACAAGAAACAAAGTTTACGCTTGTCTAAGTACGCCTACACTGCCTAGTAAAATGAGAAGCCCTGTGACCAGGTAGACAGGTCTAACTGACACTTCCGCTAATATGCTGCGTCCAACTCAAGGAAGCGCTTCTACCCTGAAGACAGAAGCAGCAGGTTCTCCGTAAAGTCTGTATTATCTACCAAACTGCACGGTGCCACATTCCAGAAGACAGTAATTTAATAAGCTGAAAACTTCAATCTTATTAGCTAACCACCTAATGGCTAAAAACCATTACGTCGCTTCCGGAAACAGGCGGGTGGAATCCCGAGGCCGACAAAAAACACCTGCAGAATAAATTCCATCGTTTTATTAAAAAGTGCAAGTGAATGAAAGTGACCATGACCGTTTGTTCTTTGGGATCGAAGAATTCGCAATTCATTAGGAAGATATCACGTTCCTTTGACACAGACTGACAGCAAAAAAATACCGTAACATTGGAAGTTGCCATGGAAGCGAAAGTAAAAGTTGCAAGACGGAGGACATAAGAACTGAGTTACTGTGCGGTATTTGTTGAGACGGACTGAAAAACTAAGCAGCACATGAATGAATGGAGGAATAGTAGTATGAAAACTGTACAAGGATAAGGGAACTGAAGGTACATAAATAAACAACAATTAGAAAAATAAACCAAATAAATACACAGAGCACGTACACATGAACAAACGGCCAAGTAAATTGATTAACAGCAAATGGGATACCTCCGTGAGTACAGAGAGACGCCTAAAGTGTTGGGCGACAAAGGAATATGTTAACAAATATATTCAGGTGGAATCCTCGGGCACAAATTTTCCAAAAATCTAGCAGCCACTTCAAAATTCGAAGCGTCAGAACGGTGACAAGGAAAAAACTCCACACTGCGGACCCACAAACATTAGGCACCACGGTATGTATGTATATATACATATATATATAAAGAAATAAAGAAAAGAAGGCAGTCGCCCGGGATTTGTGCACCCGTGCCCGAGAGATCCGCGGACCGCACGTTCAGTACTATCAATGTACATCAGGAAAGCCATCCTAACGGGAGAGAACGTGTACTTCAACCCTTTAAAGACGAAGCGTATCTGTTTTATATAAGGACTCACTGCGTACCGCGCTGTAAACACTCTCCACTTCGGTTATAAAAACCAATCTCTTAATGTTTTATAAGGCAAAAGTTGCTGTTTGTTCTGAGATCCGTACAAAACACATAAACGCAATGTGGGCACCACGTAGAATTTTTTAATGTTAAACCTGGTCGTATGTAAAGTTACCGCTAGGCTTTAAAAGGTTAAACCGTCACATGCAAAGGTAAAGGTGAGTACACACGACAGAGAGGGTTCAGATCGCCCCAGGGGCTACCCTTTATTTAATTACGTTTTGAATGAAGAAGGGCCATGAAGGAGACGGGGAGAATCAAAGAAACAAAATTAAGTTTTAAAACGAAAAGGATGTAATGCGCGTGAACTTTCCTTTGGTAACGTAACTGTACACAAAAGAGCATCGTGCTGCTGTGGAAACCGAACCAAATTGTTTCCCACACTCTGATGAAGTTGTGCCTCCCAGCAGCCCCGGGTCGGACTGGATATAGCGCGGGAGCACGGGGACCGTCACGTATCGACGAGTGGAGGAAAAGTACGGCACTATCTGCGTCAACAGCGGGGCTGTAATATGTGCTAAAGATTCCAGTCTACTGCGGCATTAGAGGGTGTCGACTGACAGTGATTTACCAACGTTTCAAGGGGACGCAGTGCTTCCATCTTCAGGGACATACCGTACAAGAACTGACTGCATGTCCCTATCGATGGAGGCAGTAAGTAAGAACAGTCGACATGGCGTAACATCCCACAAGACTCGAGTCTTCGGCAGCACCGCTGAGAGTACTTCAAATCTTGTATTACTTGTTATGCAATTCCAGTTGTAACGTCATCCAAACTGTTTCACTGGCATGTCACCTAACCCTATTGACAGTAATAACATATCATTACAACTATCACTATCTTCAAACTGAAATTTCTGGAGGTTTATGTAAATTGCCTCTTCTGTCTCTCTCTGGTATTCCACGTGTCCTCACTATGACTGTGGGCCGGGATAGCGCAGTCGGTGTACGGCGACTCGCTACGAACTGGACGGTCCGAGGGTCGAATCGCGGTGTGGGTGAGTTCTTCCGCACCCGTCCAGACCGGCCCTGGGGCCCAACCAGTCCCCTGTACAATGGGTACCGGGTCCTTTTCCTATGTGTAAAGCGGCCCGGGCCTTGTGTTGACCACCCACCCCCATCTAGCGCACAGGTTAAAGAAAGAGTAGAGATACATATCTACTCCCCCTCTGGGCCTTCATGGCCTGTTCTAGGATGAACTCTGTCGTTACCTTTAACCAGTATGACCGTCACTGCGGCGGCAGTGTACCGTCCACGCACGCACAACACAAGTAATGGAGGTTAAATCAAAATGAGATGTTGACGCACTACGTGGCTTCGAAAGAAGCATAGCTCTCCTGACATTATTCACCCAATTAATGTTTGGTACGTTTGTAAGGGGAGGTTAGCAAAGAATTATTATTATTATTATTATTATTATTATTATTATTAGTAGTAGTAGTAGTAGTAGTAACAGTAGCAGCAGCAGCAGTTATCACCTCTAAGCAGAGTATTTACAATCATACACCTGAAACAAACCACATTTCTAAGGTATATAATGTCGCAGCTATTCTGTAGTTGCAGTTCATGTTACACGTGATGTTATTCCCCACGCTGCATATTTTGTACATTTACGTTAGTGTGTCCCGCAGTGTGTGCGCTGTGCCCAGTGTGGCTGTTTCCTGCAGTTCCTGGACTTCGTGCTTTCTCGGTATATTTCCCAGGTATTTTCTGAATGATTTTGAAATGGTTCCAGTTGCCCCTATTATTACTGGTACCACTTTTGTTTTTACGGTCCATATGCGCTGTATTTCTGTTGTACGGTCTACACATTTAACACGTTCTCGGCTGCTTTCTTGGTCACATTTCTGTCTCCTGAAAGTGCAGCATTTATGAACACACGTGTTCCTTTCTCATTATGACGGATTATGATGTCCGGTTTATTGTTAGGGATGGTTCTGTCGGTTGCACTTCTTGATTCAATAATACAGTATTTATTATTATTATTATTATTATTACTATTATTATTATTATTAAGGAAATGAGATTAAAAGATGCACCAAAGATAAGAACTACATAATTATTAAGAAAGAGATGTTCTGTGACCTGAAGCAACAAACTATGGTCAGTAAACACCGACGTTTCGGAGAACTATTCTGCCTCCATCTTCAGGATCTAATGAAGTCGTCAAAGTACCGTTCAGTGCCACGTGACATCAAATCCTACAGGACCGTAATCTTACTGTCCACCGTGTGGGAATCCGAAATGTTATACGTATACACCTACCACACAAATATTCTAAGGCAACACTTTGTATAATAAAAATGTAATATCGATCCGTTATTGTTTTAATCAAACGCAAAACATAAGCTTTAACGTGTCTTAAACTTCTTGTGTCCACTCATGCCAACCCGCACAAAACTATTTACGTTCCTTAGCATAATATCGAGAACACAAACATTAATAAACCCTTACTTACAAAGCCCTCCCCCCTCACAGTTACATTGCCCTAACATCCACTGTTATCCACACATATTAATACGCCCTAATATGGAAATAAACCGTGGGAAGTATTTCTGTCCCGCTTACTAATATGACCGTTGAGGTTCTCAGCTAAAACAAGCACCAAAGAAACTACACGCCATGCAACGCCTCGGGTTGCCAATGTTGGATGTCTGAACAGAAATTGCGTCTGCAAAAAAGAAATGACTCTATGGTTTCTGGTGAGAATGCATACAGCCTTCTTTCCCAGTGTACAGACTTCTGTTCGTACAGATATGTTGGTAAAAGCTGTCCTTGTGCAGGCCAGGAAGGCATAACACCGGCAATAGATGGAACTGAGTGAAATGTTATAACTGTTGTTGTTGTTGTTGTTGTTGTTGTTCTTTTGTTGTTGCTGCTGCTGCGAGAAATGTGACATGTATGGGGAAGAACAGAAGTGCAAACAAGCTGCTCGTTGGGAAACCTGAAGGAAAGAGACAACTTTGAAGATACAGACGAAAGGGTAATATTAAAATGGACATACTAAAGAAACAGGATTAGCTGGAGTGGACTAGATTCATATGGCACAGGACAGGAACAAGTGGTGAGCTTTTGCGAACACGGCAACGAACAGTCGTTTCCCATCAAATGTGTGGAATTCCTTGGCAGATAATGAATCATTAGTTTAAGATATTGTTATTAGTACTACTAAGTAAAGACTATAACGCTGCAGCTCTGAGCAGAACATTTTTACACGACCTGACGACCGCGCGGCACTTTAAAAGTTTTTTTTTGTAATATGCATAATAAGATTACTTAGACCTACAACGAAAATTGAAAAATTCCAGCTGCGCGGCAACAATTCAATGTGCGCGGCAGCATTTCAGTTACGGCGCGACCGCGCACCCGCGCAGCTTACAGGGAACATTGCAAACAGCATATCAGACAACCCATGTATTTATGTTGCCTATCTCTCACCACATGCAAATCTCATTACCAGTCCTTCCCTCTTCTACCTACTTGTTCACAGCAGGTGTAGAGGGCTTTTATTTCTACTTGATCACACTCAAACACACACCACAGTCGGTAGGACTTCTCTGGACGAGGGATCGGTCCGTTGCAGAGACCTCTACCTGATAACACAAACACTGTACAAGAGACAAACATCCGTGCCCCCGCTGAGATTCGAACCCACGATCCCAGGAAGCGCTCGGCCGCAGACCTACGCCTTACACCGCTGGAATCGGCCATATGCTTAGCTTTAAAGATTCATTAGTTAGCGACGTCAAACTGCAAGCTAAACGAAAATATCCACACGGCAACCACGTTATTTTCTTTACAATCTGTACAAAATCTTAGGGAACAAAAATTGCTTACTTTTCATATATATATTCCCACCGAACATATCAGGGCCTAAAATTAAGTGGGCCGGTCACAAGCTCAAATACCATGGAGACACCCTCACAGAAACACAGACAGCGCCGTGACACAATCTCTAAGAAAGGAAACTAGGACAAAGTGACCGCTGAGTTTCAAGAAAAGTTTTAAAAGTCCCGTTTCTTAGCAAGATTATTCTTCCGACTGACAGCCCTGGCGTACCGCTGTGCATCGACATTTCAAATTCAGATGCGATTTCATATAATTTCTTTCAATAGGATTACAACTTAAGACAAGCCAGGGTGTAGAAGAGATAATACTTTGGGCACTTCAAAGACATACCGGCGGTTTTGTAGGGGAGTTCAAAGCTAGTCTAAGAAAGCAAATGACAAACCCAGAACTGCGGCTGCTGAAATGAAATTTATGAGGGGTCTACTATACAGAGAAAATGGTCATTAGATGAAGATGATTGCTCAGTTTCAAGCCCCGGACGATTTAACCTTTTAAAGCCTAGCGGTAACTTTACATAGGACCAGGTTTAACATTAAAAAATTCTACGTGGTGCCCATATTGCGTTTATGTGTTTTGTACGGATCTCAGAACAAACAGCAACTTTTGCCTTATAAAACATTAAGAGACTGGTTTTTATAACCGAAGTGGAGAGTGTTTACAGCGCGGTAGGCACTGAATCCTTATATAAAACAGATACGCTTCGTCTTTAAAGGGTTAATTGGAGAAAGAGCGTGTGACACCCATTTCAAAGGAGACTGGGGGGGCTACAGAGTCGCTACGGGCCCCGTGAACAAACGCCACTTGGCTGAACTCTCGGCCTTCCAGTCCGTAACCAGCCATACCGACCGACACTTTCCGGCTTCCAAGTGAAGGTATTACGAATGGAACAAAGGGTGCAACCAAAGGGGGGCCTGACGGGCTGCAGCCCCCCCCCCCAAACCCCCAAAACCGAAATTTAAAAATCACAGATTTTGTAGATATTATGATATCAAAAGTTTTACGTGATTTCCCCTTCAGCCGAAAACAGCCAGTGAAATCGGCTGATGACTAGTACATTATAATTTTGAAAAATAAATTAATAAAATCAGAAAAACAAGAAGATAGGACACTGTGATTGAGTCATGGAACATGCAGTTATATTTGTACGTACATAAATGCAGTTGCAGACAGTGTTATGCTGTACTCACAAAATGACTTTTATAACATAATTTTTAAAATCAAACATAAATTATATATAGCCTCAGGGTCAGCCCCCCCTCCCCCCCCCCAGGAAACATTCTGGGCCCGCACCTGAAAGAAACCAACAATATTTCGAAATATAAAACGAAGTGGATTCAGCATGTGAGTCTGACGTTCTCACAGCCATGACTATGAGGACTGCTCTCTTCTGCGACGTGACGCCGTGTAGTCTGGAAGAACTGCACCGCTGTGTCAGAGATGACGATGTCGGAAGGAGGTTCTTCTGAAACATCGGCACATTTCTACCAGGCTACTCGGTGTCACGTAAATGTATTCCTACCAGGCTACTCGGTGTCACGTAAATGTATTCCTACCAGGCTACTCGGTGTCACGTAAATTTATTTCTACCAGGCTACTCGGTGTCACGTAAATGTATTCCTACCAGGCTACTCGATGTCACGTAAATGTATTTCTACCAGGCTACTCGGTGTCACGTAAATGTATTTCTACCAGGCTACTCGGTATCACGTAAATGTATTTCTACCAGGATACTCGGTGTCACGTAAATGTATTTCTACCAGGCTACTCGGTGTCACCTAAATGTATTTCTACCAGGCTACTCGGTGTCACGTAAATGTATTTCTACCAGGCTACTCGGTGTCACATAAATGTAGCCGACAACCTCGGATTCAATACGTTGGCAGAATGCATGGGACGGAATTCTAATACTAGGAAACAGCCACAAAGACCACGAAACTGAAGGCGAGCACCCAAAGAGTGTGTGGAGGAAAGAGACTGGAACAGGTCAGCGGCAAGTGGCTCAGCCCTCCGACTGCTGATGAGACATGCAGAGAGACACAGAAGAGATGTTCTCTGACAGGCGTAACCCACAATCAATACGACCGGGACCAAATGCGTTTTGCAATAAACACAAGGTTCCGGCATAATTAATAAAAATTATGATCCCATTACTGTGATTATTAGTGCAATGAGAAGCTGCCGGTAGGTTACGCATACCGGCGATGGTAACGGTGAACTTGTCCCTGAATGTAATTAACCCTTTAAAGACGAAGCGTATCTGTTTTATGTAAGGACTCAGTGCGTACCGCGCTGTAAACACTCTCCACTTCGGTTATAAAAACCAGTCTCTTAATGTTTTATAAGGCAAAAGTTGCTGTTTGTTCTGAGATCCGTACAAAACACATAAACGCAATGTGAGCACCACGTGGAATTTTTTAATGTTAAACCTGGCGGTACGTAAAGTTACCGCTAGGCTTTAAAAGGTTAAGCACAACACCACAAAAACACACAAGGAGACAGTCGTTAAATCAGCACCAGATCGAGACGAGTAGTCAGCTTCACGTCCCGGCCGATTTGTTCCCAAGGAATTTAATGGAAAGCTCGGTGGACCCCCCACATTCTGCCTGGACGTTATAGAGAAGACAAAAACGTCTTTCACTGCAGGAGATCCAAACCTGGCTTCCTCATACATTACGCTTGTGCACTGGTCATTACACCAAGTGCGCGATCCCAGCGCCAGTGCTGCAAGTGTGCGTAACATGGCTCAGGTCTCAGCATCAGTACACCTACCGCCATACGCGTAACTTGGGGGAGGGCGCAATGGGGGCTGATGCCCCCCCCCCAATATTTTTTCAACCTAGGAATAGTTTATTTGGTTACTGAATTGAATAATGGCAAATACAAAATAGACAGAAAAAAGATAATGAAAGACGTTTTATGGGACCAATCTCCCCCCCCCCTTTCAAATTTGACTCCTTTGCAAAATAAAGTTCTTAATACCCACGGTCAGTTCTGTCCCACCAGTGTCACTAGCCAAGTTATGCTTATGCCCACTACGGCACACAGAAAGGGAAAGAATTTTCTTTGTTTCGGAGAAAACGACAGTCTTCATCTTCCGATACAGACAGGCGCAATATTTTCCTCCTAGAAGGCTGTGATGCTCGTAAGTAAATAAATAACACTCTCGCTGGCCCATCAAGTCAGATTTTTCTTGGTTTATCTCAGGCAGATGCAGGTACGGTGTCAGTCACAAAATCCATATTACAAGCAAAGTAAAACAGATGCGAAAATAACAATTTAGAACTAACTTTATAAACACCCAGTGACACACTGCATACAACATACGTTAAAACAGCATAAAGATTTTGCTTTCTCTTTGCCATCAAATAAGCTATTTCCGTTCCAGTATGCGGCGAACGTCAGTGTTTGGCCTTAAAACTGAGGTCGCACCAGGGAACACAACCTTCTTTCTCTACTGCCGAAAAGGACGAGTCCTCTTTCACTACGATAAGTGACGCCTGGTCCAGACGTTCGGAGTGGAAAGTGGGGGTTCATCGAGAGAAACCCACTTGCTTTTCCCATCCAGCATGAGAAGCTGCAACTGTCGGTTCAATCACAGGCTCTGGGAGGATCTGTGTCAAAACTGCGACTCCCACGCGCCATTTCTGGCTTCGCAAACCGTCTGCCTCGTACTCAAAGATCCATAATTGAGACCCAGTATCTGTATACTTGGCTGATTAATTTCATACTTAACCGTTTCATCACGACATTCCTCTCAATACTACCCTCCGTAACCCTTTAACCCTTTAAAGACTTAGCGTATCTGTTTTATATAAGGACTCAGTGCGTACCGCGCTGTAAACACTCTCCACTTCGGTTATAAAAACCAGTCTCTTAATGTTTTATAAGGCAAAAGTTGCTGTTTGTTCTGAGATCCGTACAAAACACATAAACGCAATGTGGGCACCACGTAGAATTTTTTAATGTTAAACCTGGTGGTACGTAAAGTTACCGCTAGGCTTTAAAAGGTTAAGGCCCAGTGGTTACTTCACGTACCGCCAGTTTAGTAACAATGAAAAATTCTACGCTCTGTCCTACAGTGCATTTGTCTTTGTATGGAGCTCAGAACAAACAGCGATTATTTTCCTATACAGGGTTAACTGACTGATTCTCATAACCCGGACGGTGTGTGTTCACAGCGCGGTACGAGCTGAATCTTTAAATATACTTCAGGTTCATCCTAACCTTTAAATGGCTAAAAATTTCAGTTCCTTCTGTACAGAAAACACAACTAATTCCGTATACGGCAACAACTGATGTTTGTTGGATAAATCATACGAGATTCATAAACATGCTTCGCAGGCAAACTCGAGGCTTTACTAAATTTACAGCAGATGTTAAACGCAGTTACCGCTGGGCATTACTGGTTAAGGACTTCAGCTTCACAAATATGTTTTGAGATATTTTAGGCCAACAGACCCAGAGTAGATGCGATTGTGCATCTAGCCACAATGGGTGAAGGCATATTGAAAAGGTAACATGGAATTTAGAGCATGCTGGCCGAGGTGTCAAGCACGGAGACAGTGAAAAAGAAGAATTCAGAAGCCGGTACAAATGAACCAAAGCTTAAAAACTAAACTTATATTGAGATCTGCACGAAGATAAAGATTCTTACAGAGGTCTCTTGGGTTCTGATACCGTACAGTTTGTTGGCAGAAAAAATTACTTCCACCTTCACGGTACATAAAGATGAAGTCTGTATGTCCCTTACTTAACAGTGCCGATGGTGCACTAAATTGCTTATCCTTGAGTTCTGTTTAATAAACAGCATATTTAGAATGTCCACACAGTAGGTTAGAAACTTAATGAAATGACACAACTGATACACGTCAGCACAGCCCTTGTTAGTTCTTGCAATACGCAGCAGAGCGATGTAACTACTGATTCTTAAAAGACAGGAAACTTGCGACTGATCGATGCGCGATCCACGGTTAGCGAACTCCGTGAGCTGTGGGAACGGACCTTGAGAACAGCAGACATGAGCTAAGGGCGAGCGACCGTAAGTCATGCTTGTCTCCCGCACAGCGCGCCCAGAATTGGTAAGAGAACGACTGCGAATGGCAGACAGCAGCGAACACAGATATGTGAAGAGAGAGGGCGAAGAACAAGGAGAGAACAGAAGGAGAACAAGAGATATAATAAAGGAGAGCGTGAGGGAAAAGAAGAAAGACAGCAAAGAAGAGAGAAACATAGATAAGAAAAGCTACATACTGAAACAAGCAGATAAAAGAAATAAACAAGGACAAAAAGACAGGTTGATAGGGACATACACAAGAAGAAGGAAATAAAACACGAAACACGCAGGCGAACACAGAATAAAAAGTAGGGTATGAAATAAAAACAAACAGAAAAGAAAAGGAGACGAAATTTAGTTCATAAGATCGCCACTTCATGGTCTCTATTACCGAAGTCTCTTTGGTTACTTTGTGGTGTTTGCTGAGGTGACATCGCGTCTGTCATCAGCGAATTATTATGAAGCACAGGTGGAATAATAATGACAGGGGAAAACCGAAGTACCCGGACAGAAACCAGTGCCACTATGTTTGCAACAAACCCCACATACATTGACACAGGACTGAACCGCGGCCTCTGCAATGAGAGGCCAGCGACTAAACTGCCTGCGACATGGCCTGGCAGCGTTGTGACTGATTATATACAGCGAATGGGAGGTAGCGGTCCAGTGCTACCAAAAAGATATCCCAGCAATCGTACGGACTTGCTTATTAGAAACTACGCAGAAAACGAACTTAAAACAGATCCCGCCTTCCCTGTTTGGGAGCAGCAATACGAACACACGACAGCGTCTGTTTCAGTCGGGAGCAGCAGAAGCGGCGATCGTGCTGGCCGTGGTTAACCGCCTGCGGCCCGAAAGACCTAGCAGTCAGGTGCACACGTGTGGACGTCGGCCGTTGCGTCCACCGTGCCTCCTGTTCGACGGGCACCGTGGGACTTCTCCGAGCGTACTGCAGCCGAGGTATGACACTCACCACTCACCCCATATCACCTCCGACTATTGTGACAGTAAATCGGCCGGGACGTGAAGCTAACCACACTCCTACTGCCGCGATTAAGAATGCCCGGAGCCATACCTTTACTCCCCATTCGTTTTTACGGCATGGTGCTTAACTAAGCGCAAGGAAAACTTAATTCTTCTGCTACGTACATGCATGCTTATCTTGTCGTACGTCATAAAAAAGGGGGGAAGTTGTCCCTGCCCACACCCTGAAGGCATATAGGGGGAGCAGAGGCATGCCTCCATTCATTCTTAACCTCGGCACTATACGAATGTGAGAGGTCAACCTCACGCCCCGGCCGCTTCACCCCCAGGAAATAACCCCGGTACCCATTGCATAGGATGGGTGGGCGGGCCTCAGAACCGGTCTGCACGGTTCTGGAAAACAGAAGTCTCTTGCCCCTGTCGGCATCGAACCTCATACCGTCCAGCCCACATAAAGGTTAAAACAGATTTTAAAGAAACAGGATGACAGGATTTGGACTGGACTCATCTGGCTTATGATAGGGACAAATGGCAAGCGCTTGTGAACACGGTAATGAATTTTCGAGTCTCATAAGAATCTGGCATTTCTTGACGAAATGAGTGACTGCAGGTTCATGGACGCTGCTCCATTCAGTTAGGCAGCTAGGTGGTCAGTGAAATGCATAAGGGGATTAATAACACGAATCGTGAAACAACAGCGGGATGTGAACAAAATTCATCCGGCTAAGGACAATGATTAGTTTCGGGCTCTTGTGAACACGGCGATGAACTTTCATGTTGCTTAAATGTCGATCTTCTAATAAGGGTTTGACCCCATGAAAGTTACTAGCACGCTGCAACCTGGCGTGCACGCACTGCGTCACCATCACCCCACCACCACCCTTTACAAGTTGTCAGAACGGGATGTCTCCACATAAGCACTATCGGCTATAATAAAAAATGCCGCAGCACCATCAAAACAAATTGCATTATAACATACAAACTTACACACCACACCCGGATTAGGTAAAGAGCAGTCTTTCCCTTCAACACGTATATGGGGAAGGTTACCGTCTTCTGGGATGTGACGCCTCCATGTGCAAGGTGATTTCGCCTGTCCATTGTCTGAAGGTACTGTGCCCTGAAGAAAGCAATGCTTTCCCCGAAACGTACGTTTCTACCAGACGAAACAGCGTCGCATCCCAGACCATGGTAATCGGAACTAGCCCAGAATACGGGACCCAGCGAGTGTTGGCGACCCTGGTGTAAGCACACCTATTATACTTACAATTTTCATTACGATATGTTTCTTAGAGTGACGAATAACAACAGAACATTAATCCTATTATTTAGTGTCCAAAGCAAGACATTTTAATAAAAACTATTATGTAAGTATAACATTTACGTGCTTATAGATCAGGGTTGCCAACACCAACTGGCTTACGTATTCTGAACTACAGCTACGTAATCTTCAGTGAACGTCGTGACAATGAACCTCCCCCGCAAATATGTGCGGAATGACATGACTCTCTTCCCAGGAGGAATTAGCGAACAACACGTCAACAGAATATTTGGGTGAATCATACGTCCATCCGTACGTAACCTGTTGCAAAAGGTTATGTACGTACGTCGCCACTAGACCTGACCAAGTTATTACGAACCAACAGGCATTGTATACTTCTCTAAACTGTCTGATAATCAATAATCACGTAAGTTACTCGTCAAAATGTTTGCGAATACTGAATAATACTGCACGGATACCAATTTATGTCATACAATGTATGGACCATACCACAACTAGCCCCTATTCAAAATGTCGACTGCAAACGGTGGCTGGAATATATGTCTTATATCAATGACAATCCAGTACATACCATTCTGCCTTCACCCGTGCAAGATGTACGTAATTCCAATTACCAAATTCACTCAATCACCACTTAAAATTAACACTTTCAGTCAAAAACTAACACCAAAAAACAGCACCAACCACTTCTTTGCCGCTAAAACATGGTGTAGTATCACTCAGTATTCTCACAGATATGCTACTCCATAGACTTCAGACTTCTTGTGTACCAGATACACTGCCTAATCATAATAATACGCACTGTAGATTTAAAATACTGACTGAATGAAACAATGCTTTTATAAAACTAGTACAGAGTTACACCAGTAGCATAATTTGTTGCTCTTTCAGCTGTGCATACAGAGAACTATGTAAACAGAAAATATATCGTTTGGATGAGCATTACTGTGGAGTGTGTGTTCTCTCAGGTTGAAGCTGTTTGGAGATGTCCTAAATCTGTGCCTTACTCATGACTAAATGGGGAAAAAGTGATTGACTATAAAATACAGAAGGAAATAACATATACTATGTCCCTGAAATAACATATAGGAAGCTACTTACCATGCAATCTTCCCCTTTCACACAGGGGCTGCTTCTTCGTAGCCCTACAAGGATATGTGACACTGCGTTTCTTAAAGAGTTACCATTAACAAAATGCCGTAGAGAATATTTTGGTCGTAGGAAATATTAATGGGAGAATGGAGACACTTACATGATAATAAACTTCAGAATTTGCACTCTTCATTTGATATTGCTAAATGAAAGATGAGACAGGTAGGACACACAGCACATATGGGAAACAAATGCATATAAATTTCTGGAAGAATAACATCAAGCACTGAGGCAACTTAGGCAAACCTCACATAGATAGAATGACATCCACTTCAGGACCAAACTCAATTACAGTCTTACCTCTCTAGCTTGCACAGAGGAGCAACAGCGGTACACATTTTTCTAGTCTGCTTGATCTTCTCTTCTGACTTCCTTGTTACATGTTCTCTTACCATCTGAATATTTTCACTTGCTCAAAGAATGTTAAGTGGAAAAGGTAGGCCTATAAACTCTTTCTCTGCTAGTTTTCCTTTCCAAATTTTGAGTCCAAAATTGTCCATGTAAGTGGGGGGAGGAAAGCCTTTAACTTAACCGAGCCAAATCTGACATAACCTGTCAATGGATAAACACGTATAGTCATTGTAGTTGAAGGTACTTTTCCAACATGTGATGAACATGTGTTTGTTATGTGTGCCTGCAACCCAAAGCAAAATATTTCCAGCACATTTAAGTAAAAACCTAATAGTAACTGCACTGCGCTGAACTGCAATGCATTAAACGTGACTGACACAAAACTGGGACAGTAGCAGGTACTGCACTGCCTGCTATCACATATGAAGGTAGTGAAAAGTGCTGCATACTGCAAGGTAGAGTAATGTCCATGTAGTAATGCTTCAAAGATATGGAACTGAATGGGATAAAAAGGAGTAAGTTACAAAGAGGAGTTTGTGAATATGGTTATGACCCTTTCAGGATTCTTGTGTCAAATGAACAGCTCCTGTACCATGGAGCACCATACCACATCGTGAAAACAGGAAGATTTACTACAATAAAAACAAACGAGAAAACAGTACTTTCAATTTGCTGAAAAGAATCAGTTTTACTAAACTTGTGCCGGGTTTCAACAACACAATTGGACAATATTCATGATCTTATATACCAGGAACAATATTTGAATACTTGAAAAAATAGCCAAACAATGACAATTTTATTACTGAAGTTGAACTGCCACAATGACAATTCCTTTGTTTAAACTATGTACATGATATTACACTTTGCACTATAAATATACATTATTTTACAAAAAAAGAAAAAAGTCACATGACATGTTTTTTAAAGTCTTTACAATTTTTAACTCGTCCGAGGGGAAAAAAACAGTTAAGTACAAATTACAACAAGTGGCATTATTTGAAGGGTTGCAAGTTGTTTTGTGCACGTTAAAACAACATACGCCTCAGAAAGTTTAGGGCCAGTGAACAACAAACAACTTGCTACCTCTTCAAAACCTGGAAAAATGACTTAGCTTTCATAACAACAGGAACATGATAACTTTGTTCAAAAAAATTATAAACAAACAGCTCTTTAATCAAAGGTTCTGTTTGTAATACTTTCCACAAACTATCATGGCAAATACTTCAGATCTAAACCATATAAAAACACACATCCCTCACTCACAAAATCTTCCTTTTCATTAATATATATGTATATACATACATGTGTATATGATTTCAATTTTCAGTCATCAGTCACTTACGAAAATGGAATCCCAACAAAAACACTGCATCAAAAACGTCTTGTCCATTGTTTAGATTAATTCTGACTTAGTTTCATTTCAAACAGATCACAAAATTACGTACGTACAACCACGCACACACAAATATTAATTATTACTATTATTACTTAGCTTCACCAATTGAGGCTCTTCAAATTCATTTTAAATTACTGTTTAGGTAATATTTTTTTTTTGTTTCTCAGCCTATTGCTTAATGGTCTAAAATATACCTTCTGATACAGGGTACACATGGGCTTTTGAGACTCTTTTAAATTATGTGTGAGGCAACCTATACCTGCAAACTGATCAATTCTGCATGCCCAACAATTAATATTAATTTATCTGTAATACTTTTGCTTTTAAATCTGTCTACGATTAACAACGATCATTCTATTTGGTGGCACATCTCAGCTAAATTTCTTTTCTTAAATATGAGATGAACCTTTGTCAATGCTCATAACAGGAACAAGAACATTCAAACGTACATTTCCAGTAAAGGAGTTATCAATAAAAATAAATACATGTACAGGTGCTTCTTTATTCATTTGTTATTCTTAGTTCCGCACACCACCACCCTCAAATCAACCCTTTATATTTGTTGTGTACTTTCAGTCAATATAGGCGTTTGATGTGTACACATGTTCAGTCTTGGGGTGTAGAGGATGCTACGAAGGGGCGCACGGTGTGTAGGGGGCATTCGTCACCAGTCACTTGGAGTTAGAGATCACATTATACATACACACAGTCTAGCTACACCTCGGTAGCAAGAAGACCCTCTGGGTGGTGGAAATGTTCGTCTATCACAAACACACTGCTTGTCGGCCCAGGACTAGCCGCTGCCGACAGAATACTATTACTGTCTTTGTCGAGACATCGCTTGACTAATGTTGGGTCACTAAAACACACACACACAGAGACGATTCATCAGTTAAGGCATCACATAACCAAAGAATGCGCATGTGAGCTGCGTGACACTTTGGCAGCTTGGAATCTACCTTGTTTCAGTTAGATACAGCTTTGTAGGATTCAGAACCAGGCTCTTGTAAATGCAGAACAGAACCTTCAGGTTCCGTGAAAAGCAACAAAGCAAAGGTACACAAAGAAGTATCAAAAACATACTCAGAAGAAAAACAACTTTTGATCCATTCTGCACAAGTGCTTTCATGTTCATCACTTGCATGAACATGTTTATTTCTTTGTAATTTAATATTAACAACAAACTCCACAACACACAGTCCTTCTTGAGAAGCTACCCGTTGACTAACAAGTCAAAACATGCCCTACATTTTACAGAATCCAGTGGTTCATCCCAGCATTCTCAAGAGCCTGCCACTGTTTCCTTTCTTAGAAAAATGAACAATTTAGAAATGTACTGATTTTTATAAATATGTATAGTCTTTTACCTGCTTAACTTTAAGGGGAAATTACAACTAAAACAACGGTCACACTAACAATCATCTGTCATGTCAAAGAATCAAATTATGAATTTTTGGAGTGATTATTAAATTTACAAAGCTACCTCACACCTTTGGCCAAATAATATAAATTCCTTCTCTTGTAATTTGAATGGCAGTTTATCAGAAAAGAACTACACAAAGAAATGCACATTATCTTCAAATGTAACTCACCTTGCATTGCAGAGTGATGAATCCACGGACAGAATGGATATTCTCTTGTCCGCAATGGTGGACGATGGTGTCCTCTGCTGTTGTTGTGCATTGCTTGGACACAAATTATCAAAGTCTTTGTCCAGTTTACTAGCAAGCAATGCGGTTGAGGTTCTATTTGACTGGCTGCCACGGTGGACATCAGTGTTCAACTGTTTATGTGACCTCGATCGCTGTAGCGTATACACTGGTCCACTATTGTCTGCAACCTGTTGCTGTTGTTTGGGGTAGCACAAGTCACTACCATTACTCAGATCTGCACTTACACTCACAACACTTGCACCACCCCCTTCTTCCCCAGCTGCGAGTACATTATTTATACACTTCCCCCATGTGTTCTTAATCATATGGGTGTCACCACCTACTGTATCACTCCCACTGCGCTTTGCCATACTACTGTGCACTGCATTCCTCTCATTCTGCATCCTCGCTTCTTCATCTGCCCTCTGCTGTTCACGTTTTCTCCTGCGCTTCATACACATCACTACAACAGCAGCTATAAGAACAAGAACTGGTACGGCTGTGGATAAAGTTGCAATGACAACAACATGTTCAGTTGATAGTCCTGCATCCTCATCAGACTGTTCCAAGACATGTCTTGAAATGTTACCAGGTGTCGCAAGATATGCACCAGCGCTTGAAGCATCTTGGTGAGGAACCACAACATTAGCTTCATCACTGCAGGTCACACCATGGTACCCTTGCGGACATAGGCACTGGAAACTGTTGACCCTATTTGAGCACGTGCCACCATTTTTACACGGAGATGAGATACATTCATCAACATCAATACTGCAGTCCTTTCCTGTGAATCCTGGTCGACAAGTACAGCTGTAGTCATTGAGAAGGTCTGTACATTCACCTCCATTGGCACATGGTTTTGTCTTACAGTAATCTACTTTACTCTGGCACAGAGGTCCAACATAGCCTGGGACACACTGACAACGGAACTGGTTCACCATATCCACACAAGTCCCGCCATGCAGACAAGGGTTTCCCTTGCAGTCATCCACGTTAGTTTCACAGTGGTCCCCAGTAAATCCAGTGGGACAGATGCATTCAAAGCCATTGATGCGGTCTACACAACTGGCATTGTTTTTGCAAGGTGATGATGCACATTCATCTATCTGGTGTTCACAATCAGTGCCACTGAACCCTGGAGGGCACTTGCAAGTGTAGCCCTGGGAGGTGTCAGTACAAGTCCCGCCATGCCTGCAGGGCTGATCCTCACAAGTCTGGGCAGATGTCTCACAGTGAGGACCATGCCAACCTTTGGGACACTCACAGCGGTAGCTACATGTCCCCATGTCCTACAGACAAACCACAACACAATTCTATTAACTCCACAGAAACATCTTGCAACTAATACTCCTTAAACTATTACCCACATTGAAAACTATTTGAAATAAAAGCTGTACATCTAAATGGCACCTACATTTTGTGCCATGTACCCATTTTTTGTAACACGAGCAGTCAGTGAGCAAATCAGTGAAGTCTGATTTTGAAATTTACGTAAAACTGAACTTATATCTATCTGGTATACATCAAAAGTTGGTCTAAATGCACCTAGAAAATTTTGTGTGAGTCCACAAATGCCAATATTTGATCCCTAGCAGAATCAAGACAGTTTTGTTTTCTCCGAAGCATCCAGGCCAGGTCTGGTGCCCATCCAGCCTTCTATCCAATGGACATCAGAGGTTCTTTCCTCAGACGGAAGGCTACCACTCACCTCCATCTAGTATGGAGATTAAGAATGCGTGGTGCTATACCTCAATTCCCTCCTACACCTTAATGTGATGGGACTTAATTAAGACCATGGACAACTTTTCCTCCGTCCCCATTCCTCAACATAATCCGCTGTACAGTTTCTGAGACACCATCACGGCCACTGCATTTGGCGGTCTGCTCTGTTAGCCATTACATATTGTGTTAACAATGAATTCCCGTTACCTTGCACGTTCCACCATTCAAACAAGGGTGGTGGGCACAGTCATCCAGCTCTCGTTCGCAGTCCGTTCCTGTAAACCCCGGCGGGCAACTGCATGTGTAAGAACCCTGTCCAGTGTTAAAGCAAGTGCCACCATGCCTGCATGGTTTATGGTTTGTGCAATAATTCAGATCCTGGTTACAAAACAGGCCTCCCCATCCTTCATTACAAAGGCAGTCCCAAGGCTTCTGGCACGTCCCGTGGAGGCAGCCTGGGTACCTCTCACATTCATCACACAGCCGGCCTTTCCATCCACTGTGGCACCTGCAAATAAAACACGTGTTTCACATTTAGAAGGGTTGTTTGGGTTGACTGTTTGCCACAGCTAAGACGTGGACAAGACGCTGAAGGAAGATAACAACAACCAGAATTATGCGTCTAAATGTTGGGGCAGGCCCTAAATTACAAGCGGCACACGGTAGGTCCTTAAAATCATTATCCTCTCGGAGCCAGGATAGCTCAGTTGGTATAGTGGCTATGATAGGGGTTTACCGATAGAGGAATCGTGGTTCCATCCGCAGTGGGGTAAGCCTTTATCTCGTCTCCGAAACGTCCAGACTGGCCTTGGGGCCCACACAGCCTAACAGTCTGTTCCGGGGGCGCTTTCCACGGGGCCAAAGTAGCCGGGGCGTGAAGCTGACCGCTCAGGCCACCTAGTGTGCAGAGGGAACACTTGACCTTTTACTGTCAGTTCATAAAAGTTGTTACAAATCCTTAGAATGTGACGATGATGTTAAGACCACGAACAGCCTGTCAAGACAGCAAACCGGTCGTTCGAACCCAGATCCATTCAACATTTAGGATAACAAAAGTGTTAAACGGAAATATGTGACTACAAGAAAAATAGTTTTAATCAACAACGAGTTATCTGTCAAAAGTTACGGAATTGCAGTTGAAATGATAAAGCATGTACGCGAACGGAGCACTTGGCAACCCTGCAGCGGATGGTCCGGTGCTGGGAATTCCTCCGCCATTAACAAGTTCTCTTCACACGCTGATGCCAAATACATCTTCACCCATAAAACAGCAAGCACACACCTCTTGTCTCATCCCCGTGCAGTCATTGGACAGGTCGCAACTTCCGGTGTCGGCTCTACAGCCACACTTCGCCTTTCACGTGCTCCCTTCGTTTGATGCTTCGAACTTACACTCTTAACGCATTTCTCATCTCTTATATATATATATATATATATATATATATATATATATATGCTACATGTCCCGCCCATCTAACTTCCCCCAAACTGTCGTAAAGAAGACGATGGTGCTAGAACTATAGTAATAATAGTAATAACACGCAGGTTTTACATAATATAATTACTGGTTTGTGGCAATTAGGCACATGTTTACATAGCGACAGATGTAAATGGGTGCACCAGACGAGACAATCAGGACGAGCACAGGTTGCATTATAGCGGGTGTAATAACTAGCAGACTAGTGCAAGTGGATTAGCGATATCGGTTTCTTTTTAATTATTAAGGCTGAATAGGATGCGCACTGCAAACACCTGGTGTTGGCGGGCGCAGCACGAAGTGCATTGTACTGTAACACTGTGTACACTTGGCTCAACTGAAAGACATCTACAGTCTTTACTGAATCTCTTTAAACATAATACAAAAAGTTTTTGTTATTATCAGTGACGTATCTAGGTCTTTCGGTGCCCGGGGCCGTCCCTTACAGAAATTACGAGTTTAAATAAAACATTCTCGCTTTGTTTGGGTCAATAATTTAAAATCTGCTGAAAGCATGAAATCATTTTTCTTAATTTAAGGCATTTGTCACCCACTTTGCTGCCCCTTTGGCGGGCGGCGGCGACACTCGTCCCCTAGATATGCCACTGATCATCATCATCATCATCATCATTATCGTCGTCGTCGTCGTCAACACAGGACGATACAAGTCTGCCCACAGAAAGGCAAGACAAGGACCAAAACTATAACAAATGAAGCGAATTTGCTGTTCTCACAGCGGCAGAACTGAGGAGGAATCATATCTTCTGGGATGTGACGCCGTGTCTTTGGGTTAATGGTTCCACCCACACGGCGTCACATCCCAGAGGGAATGAACTTTTAAGTACTGCGGCCACATAACCGTGAGAAAAAAAAATATTTTCCCAAAGTAGTGACACGACCATAAAAATGTTGTGGCCCATCCAATATATCAATATGTTGACTCAGACAGTGCACTGTACTTGGTTACGCTGCTCGCTGAAACAAGTACAAGAGCAGTGCTTTGTAATCTGCATGACAGGCAGGTGGCGAGTTCCCACGCAGCGGCCCTATAGTGCGCTCTACCTAGCCTGACTGCAGTAAATCCGCTGCACTCGTTCTTACCGTTGAGACACGTGGTTCTCACGGATGGAATGTGGCACCGTGCCCCGCGGAAGATAACATCGACGTTTCGGAGACACCTACTGCCTCCACACAGAGAGAGACTCCGAAGATGGGTGCAGCAGATGCATCCGAAACGTACACGGGGACACATAACAAAAGACCGTAATATTCAAACGACATAAGACTAAACTTCGTCAAAAAAAAAAAAAACTTGGAAATGAAATGGAGTTGACCTCCAACGCCCACTGCAAAGCGACCAACACAGAAAATGGAGAAATTACGTTATGATAAGACCTACGAGGAGATGGAAAGATAACGGAATGGACTGGCCGATGGCATATCACAGGAAAGCAGGAAGTTACAAATATATATTCTACATAAAAAAAATGACTGCAGATAAACGCATTATTAGTCACGCAGGACATAAGTGGTAATTATACAAGTATGTACCACTTAATTTAACATTCAGACTCCACAAATTTTTCGACAAAGTTTGCTTACGACAAACATCGAATAGAGTCGAACCCGCTTATAACGACATCGGTTTACGTAACATCTCGTCTATAGCGTCAGATATTCTGTGGTGACAAATAATTCCTCCCTGTCAACCATAACAACGAACAATTTGAAAACTGTACTGTGTGTTTTTAAGTGTTTTTGGGTGAGTCTGAAGTGTTTTATAAATGTAGTGCCCCCTGAAGATGATGCACTAAGGCATCGAAACATGTTGGGGTTTGCATAAAGGTGTTTGAGTGTTGGATTTTTATCACTTCTGTGCGAGCTGGTTAGCAATACATGTTATCGTATATAAACACGTACATGGGATGGACAACTAACTAACTAACTAACTCCATGGAGCAGAGGCCTTCTTGAGAAGCTAACAGTTTATCAGCTAGTCAAGAAATTCCCCGCATTTTATGGAACCCGAAGGTTCATTACCGCATTCACAAGAGCCCGCCACCTGTCCCTATCCTGAGCCAGATCAATCCAGTTCATGTCCTCCCATCCCACTTCCCGAATGTCCATCTTAATATTATCCTCCCATCTACGCCTGGGTCTCCCAAGTGGTCGCCTTCCCTCGGGTCTCCCCACCAAAATCCGGTATGCACCTCTCTCCTCCCCCATACGTGCCACATGCCCCGCCCATCTCAGTCTTCTCGACTTGATCACCCGAACAATATTTGGTGATGAGTACAGGTCATTAAGTTCCTCGTTATGTAGTCCTCTCCACTCCCCTGTCGCCTCGTCCCTCTTAGGCCCAAATATCCTCCTCAGCACCCTATTCTCGAACACCCTCAGTCTTTGTTCCTCCCTCAGTGTGAGAGACCAAGTTTCGCATCCATACAGAACAACAGGTAAAATTATAGTTCTGTATACCCTAATCTTTGTGTTTTTGGATAGCAACCTGGAAGACAAAAGATTCTGCACCGAATGATAGCAAGCATTCCCCGACTTCAATCTGCTCTTAATTTCTTCATGAATGCAGTTTCGATTCGTTAGGGTTGCTCCCAAATATTTGAATTCTTCCACCCTTTCAAAGGATTTATTATCTATATTTATGTTGTGATTGTGTCCTGCATTCTGATTTCGAGACATGACCATGTACTTAGTTTTCTCAGCATTTACTTCTAGACCAATCTCCTTACTAGCAATAATTAAATCTTCTGCATTTTTCTTTATGCTATGTACGCTTCCGCCCAATATATTAACATCATCAGCATAAACCAGAAGCTGATGTGTACCATTCAATTTCAAGCCCTCCTGGTTTGCCTGAACCCTCCTAATGGCATATTCTAAAGCAAAGTTGAAAAGCAATGGCGACAGAGCATCTCCTTGTTTCAAGCCATTCTTAATAGGGAACGTGTCAGACAGATGTTTGCCTACCCGAACTCTGCTATATGTTTCACTTAGGCACATTTTTATTAACCTTACTAGTTTCATGGGGATACCGAACTCAATGAGAATATTATACAAGACCTCCCTCCTAACTGAATCATAGGCTTTCTTGAAGTCTATAAATAGCTGATGAACTGCCTCATTGTATTCCCATTTTTTCTCAAGTATTTGACGAATGCTGAATATATGATCAGTGGTTGACCTGTTACGTCGAAATCCACACTGATGATCCCCAATAATTTCCTCTGCATATGGAGTTAACCTTGACAAAAGGATGTTGGATAGAATTTTGTACGTAGTCGACAAAAGTGATATGCCTCGATAATTATTGCAATCTGTCTTATCACCCTTCTTATAAATAGGCACAATGACTGACTCCTTCCATTCCTCAGGCAATTCCTCCTTATTCCAAATAGAAATAATAAGTTTATGGATTTCAGACCGAATAATCCTACCCCCTGCTTTAATCAATTCTGCTGGAATCTGATCAATACCTGGTGATTTGTGGCTTTTTAGTTTTCCAATAGCCATCTCAACCTCAATGGCACTGGGCTCAGGCACTAGTGGCTCTGCTGTGTGTACTTCAATCTGCCTAACATCGTTAACCCCGTGTATATTCAACAGCTGGGAGAAATGATTCCTCCACCTAGCCAAAATACTGTGGGAGTCTGCAACCAGGTCACCCTTCTCATCCTTTACTACATTACTTCTAGGCTGGTACCCCCTCTTAAACTCACTGATACCCCTATACAAGTCTCTTATATTCTTCTTCTTACTGTTTGTTTCAATTTCATTAATTTTAGCTTTCAGATATTCCTTCTTTTTGTGCCTGAAATGTCTACTAGCTTCACGTCTTACGTTGTGCAGATTATCTCCATTATTTTGGTTTGGATTCTGTAACCACTGAATTTTAGCCTGCTTCCTTTTATCTAAAAATTCTGCACATTCTGCATCAAACCATGGTTTATGCTGCTTCCGTTCGTGTAGACCTAGACTCTCTTGAGCCGAGATTTTGATATTCTCTTTAATGTTTTCCCAAGCCCTATTCATGTCCTCACTAACATTTAAGTTTTCCAGAGCTGCAAACCTGTTTGAGATCTTAAGCTGATACTGTTTCCTAGCCTCTAGTTCACTTAGCTTCTTGAGATTAAATCTCTCTACATCAAACTTCTGTGCTGCTTGTTTACTTACTGCCAGTCTTTCCCTAACTTTCGCAACCACCAGATAGTGATCAGTATCACAGTCAGCTCCCCTGAAAGATCGCACATCGAGTATACTGGAATGCCGCCTCCTATCTATCAATATGTGATCGATCTGATTGTGAGTCTTCCCATCAGGAGAGGTCCAGGTGTATTTATGAATATTTCGGTGCGCAAACATAGTGCTCTTAACAACTAGATTCTTTGATGTGGCAAAGTTTACTACTCTAACACCATTATCGTTGCTATCCTGATGTAAACTCTCATTCCCAATAGTCGGCTTGAAAATATCCTCTCTCCCCACTTTTGCATTAAAATCTCCTAACAGAATTTTCATATGGTATTTAGGAAAATGATCAAAAACCCCTTCTAATTCCTCATAGAAGCTGTCCTTTGAATCATCACCCTTCTCTTCCGTTGGTGCATGCGCATTCAGAACAATGATATTACACCAGCGGCCTCTCAGCACTATGTATGACATCCTAGCACTAACAAACTCCACTCTCTTGATTGCTGATACCATTCTCTGGTGCACAAAAAAACCTGTTCCCATGGGATGGACAATGTTAAATAATACTCATCGGTTAGAACAACACTCGTTTATAACGACACAAACTATTCTATCTCGTTCACGACGTTGTAACCGAGTTCGCCTGTATTTTGCTGAAGCAGAAGCGGAATAAGACGCGCTGCGTCCTTCAAAGCGTCAAAGCGTCTAACAATAAGAACGAGGAATATAAAAGGGCCGATAGTTTGCTACACAACATGCCAGTAGCTGTTAACAGCATCAGCAGAACACTTTAAAATGTTAAAATGACAATAGGAAAGTGGTTTTGGCAGAAAGGAAGCAGGAAGGCTAAACAGAATAACGCACATCCGTGGCCATTTCACCTCAGCTGCTCTCGCATCGCATTCCACAATGATCTAACTAGCCCCTTCTGTAAGTTTCACCTTTTTGTTTCCTGTTGTCAAAAATCTTAGAACCCGTACGTCTAACATCACTGAACATACATACATGACCAACTAACCACCTAGCTAGCTAACTAACTAACTAACTAACTAACTCCATGGAGCAGAAGCCTTCTTGAGAAGCTAACAGTTTCTCAGCTAGTCAGGAAATTCCCCGCATTTTATGGAACCCGGAGGTTCATTGCCGCATTCACAAGAGCCAGCCAACTGTCCCTATCCTGAGCCAGCTCCATCCAGTCCATGCCCCCATCCCACTTCTTGAAGATCCATTTTAATATTATCCTCCCATCGACGCATGGGTCTCCCAAGTGGTCGCCTTCCCTCAGATCTCCCCACCAAAATCCAGTATGCACCTCTCGTTTCCCCATACGTGCTACATGCCCCGCCCATCTCATTCTTCTCGATTTGATTACCCGAATAATATTTGGCGACGAGTACAGGTCATCAAGTTCCTCGTTATGTAGTCTTCTCCACTCCCCTGTCGCCTCGTCCCTCTTAGGCCCAAATATCCTCCTCAGCACCCTATTCTCGAACACCCTCAGTCTTTGTTCCTCCCTCAGTGTGACAAAGTTCCACACCCATACAAAACAACAGGTAAAATTATAGTTCTGTATACCCTGATCCTTGTGTTTTTGGATACATAATGACAAGAAGGGAAATTCTCTTACCCAGCAAAAACTTATCTCAACTTCAAAATATCCGTGCGGTTTGAAGTTTTCCAGTGCTACTTCTTTAACAGTCTAAGTTCTTTGCTCTGTGGAATAACAGCGTGGCGGATCTACGTGTACGTCACGAAATGCTTTAGACTTAAGAAAGCGTGAATGAGAGACTCATTGTTGCCATTATTCACAGAGCACAAGAAAAAAAAATATATACCGGATTGCATGTAAAAGTACGTAGCCACCACCTTAAGTCTGGTCCTTATCAGATCCCCACACAAACACTGCTTAACCCAAAAGAGTGCTTCGTTCAAATTGCCGCACGCAGTTTCATATGCATGAGCATAAAACCATTGTTTTACTAAGCACTGTTCAACGCGTTCCACCATAAGAGTACCACATACGTTTACCATAAAAAACTGCATTCTGCCGACACAATGCATTTATGCTCATCGTATGAGTCTCAGAAAAAAATCTACGATTCTTTCCCTTAACAGAATGAATCTATAAAGCAGAGGCAATGTCCTGCGTTTCTCAAAATTTCTTTGTTTCTTATTCTGACGTCTTCTACCTACTCATTGCAGGTGTGGAGGGTTATTGTTGCACCTGATCACATTCAGGGACACACACATTCGGTAGGACTCCTCTGGACGAGAGATCATTCCGTTGCTGAGACCTCTACCTGACAACACACAACACTCACAAGAGACAGACATCCAGGCCACCGGCGGGATTCGAACCCGCAATCCCAGCCAGCGAGCCGTTCAGACCCACGCCTTACGACGGCTCGGCCACCGAGATTGGCCTACTCAAAATTGTGTACATAAATTTCAGACTAGCCAACCCGTATAAATCTTCACAAATACGTTCTCTTAAACGCTGACGCTCCGTACATGCTTGTTAAAGGCAAATATGCGTGCGGACTCGTATAACACGAACCAACATCATATAATGGAAACCATATACAACTTATAACCCCAGGATCCACATATTAACCAACTGTTGAAGAGTCAAGTTTCCTGGTGTATTACGCGGTGTCGACTGATAAATACTTACACACGTTTCGAAAGATCGTAGCGCCGCCATCTGCAGAGTGAAGCAAGCACCTCCCATCCCACAAGTATGCAATCTTCAAATCTGAAGTAACGAAACACACGGCCACATTGCCCTCTTCACTGTGGCGACACAAATCCTGTTACCACTACAATGTATGGGAAAATAATGCACTAAGAAAGCACGTGAAATGCATTCATAATATCCGTCCCCCCGCCTCTTAGGGGGGCCGTTCAGTTTTTAAGTAACCCAAACACCGGAACGTTCGGGGCCGGCCCCGCGGCCCCCCCCGGGCCAAGGGACTGTTACAAGCTCACGATTTCTGAAGCGCGATACAAACAGTTGTCAAGCCTATTCCTGCATTCACTGAGCGGGCTGATGACTTCATCCATAGAAACAAAAACAAGCGTTTATGTGGGACACACTTTCGTGTAACTCCACGACTACACGGTGAATAACATTTCCTGACAAGCTGACAGTCACTCACTCAGTCATTTTCCTTCTTTTTGTCAAACCCATTCATCAATGTGCTCACAATCGTCTTCCCCTGCGAAACACCCTGTACCAAGAAAAATACACTTCACAATGTCACATCCTGTATATCAAGATCATCCCACATACGCGTAAAGTTGAATTAAAACTATCTCTGTGCATGTCATAAAGGCTATAGGGGAATGGACGTATAACTCCACACATTCTTAACCCATGCAGCAGAGGAAGGTGAGTGGTCAGCTTCGCGCCCCGGCCGCTTTACCCCGGCAGTCAATAAAAATGTGGCCCAGTACAGTCTCAGATCCGGTGTCGACGCTTTGCAGAACGTCAAAATCTTCTTCCCTTGCCGGGAATCGAACCACGATTCCTCGATCGTCCATTCCGTAGCCCTGTCATATGACTGAGCTATACCATCCACACGTTGGCGTACCTAATCTCAGATTAAAACGCCATACGTACTCCCCATGCGTTCTGCATTCGCCACTCATCATCGCTGTTCAGTCTTTATAACATAAGCTTTCTGTAGACTTCTAAAACAACCCGTGGCTTCTGGCTTCCGCCGCGATATTAGTGAGATATGCACTCTTCTGGGGCATTACGTAACGTCGAGTGGCATTCCTTTTCTTCCTGGACTTACTGACTCTTGAAGATGGGATCAACAATTTGTCCCGAAACGTCGATAAAGAATTACCACTCGACGCAGCGTAACATCCCACAAGAGCGAGGCTCTATTCTGAAAGAATATTTACAATACTATCTGGGTTACGACACAGTGCGGTCTGGTAGTTATAATGCCCCCCGTCCTCATGAAAGACGTCACAACCCTGAGCACAAACCCACAAACAATATTTGTCTTTCCACGTATAAACTTGGCCTTACTCTAAAAAAGAAACAGAACACCACTTCTGACGCAATGTACACGTCACGATGGTAACAGCGCACAATGAGGCACTAATGTTGTCGAAATTAATGGGACGGGAAGTGAAATGGGATGTTCGCGGAGCTGCCTGAACGGGAACACTGCAGGCGGAGTCCATCCCAGCTATGCGCAATGCAGTACAACTGCAGAGTTCCTCAGCAACTTTCTTATGGAACCCGCCTTTTGTGTCTTACCGTCCGATGTTTTCACTTTGCCCTGCCGTTACATAAAATCCTACTCTTCATACATACTGTACGTAACGTGCCAAGTGTTCCGTAACTCAGTGTTTCCATATTCTTCCCTCGGGGGTGGGGGCTTTAATTTTGCTTCAAACTTGCTGTATCTCGCAGATCAAGGAAACACAAATGCTCACGTTAATGTACAGTCAAAGCCAGATCTAATCAAATGCACGATACGTGGCGTAAACTAACAATCTGTGAACGGACGGCTTGACGCTGATGATAAACGCACTACGATCTTTCGAAACGTCGGGGATTTTTTGAGTCGACAAAGCGTAACGTCCCAGAGTACTTGATTTATATACGAGCTGTAGCTGTTTATTAACCCTTTAAAGACGAAGCGTATCTGTTTTATATAAGGACTCAGTGCGTACCGCGCTGTAAACACTCTCCACTTCGGTTATAAAAGCCAGTCTCTTAATGTTTTATAAGGCAAAAGTTGCTGTTTGTTCTGAGACCCGTACAAAACACATAAACGCAATGTGGGCACCACGTAGAATTTTTTAATGTTAAACCTGGTGGTACGTAAAGTTACCGCTAGGCTTTAAACGGTTAATTCAGCACTACAGGGGTTTGACGGTGGTGTTTGATTCACTCACACAACCCCCCCCCCCCCCCGTTTTTTTGGGACTTCGACACTCGTCTAATTTTTTAAAAACACGACGTTTCAGAACCCGGATCTCCTTCCGACTTCAGGCAAAGAAGCACCTAACCTGGTGCCCAGTGACTGGGCATACCTCGATCTAAGGGGTCCACCAGGTTAGGTGTTTATTTGCCTGAAGACGTAAGCTGGGCCGGCTACCGAAACGTCGTGTTTTTTAAAAAAATTAGACGACGGACAAAGTAAAAAAAAAAAGGCAGATTGTGTCAGTAAATTCGTTGGCTCGAAGCGAGGTTTGTCGCTTGTCTGGTTTGTGAACAGCTGTGGTTCATCTCTTTATCGTGCAGTGGTAACTATATGTACCACCCGTTTTAATACTAGAAACACTACAGTCTGCCTTACAGAGTGTAGGCTTCTGAGTTCCGCGTGCTTCTTGCACAGCTTAATTAGCGCATCTTGCAACTGTTATGTCACCTGAGAAAAGCCACCAATAATCCCCGCTGGGACAGGAAGTGTCCCGGCGGGGATTCGAACCTGATACCTCATGGTAACGACTCAAGATGGGGCAAAACCACCTGATCAAACTTCTTCGAATTACTAAATTCATCACGTTTTTAAACAAAATGACGTATCCTTCCTACGAACGCTACACGCTCGACACATCTTAATCAATTTTAACCGTTCTTCTTGTATTAGAAGTAGAGAAACATCCGAGCGCTTTGTGAAGTCACACTGCCAGACGTAATGAACTGTGCACAACCGTGCTTTGACACCGTCTCTCTCTTTTCATTGACTTGCAGGTCTTGCGATCGAGAAGGCGCGGCTCCTGGGAGGGGGAGCAGACCACGCCCACCAGGCTGAAAGTTCCCACGGTTGCAGAGACTTGAGAGTATGCGGGTCAAAGCGACGAAGACGCAGCGTACTTTTATAAGAAAATTCGGGCGTCAACTGCCACACGTTCAGGGTCGGCCATCATTAGCGAAATAATAAAGTGAGGGAAAGATCCGGCAGCGTGGGGCTCAACAACTCCACGGAACAGGGCCCCTCTTGATAGGCCCCCCGTTTTTGATTAAGGGAAAGTCTTCCCTGTCCACACTATGAAGGCGCATAGGGGGCGCAGAGGTACAGCTCCACATATTCTTAACCTCGGCTGTAGATTGAAGTCAGTGATCAACTTCATATCCTGGCCGCTTTACCCCCGAGAACGAACACCAGTACCCTTTGAATAGAAGGTTGGATCGGCCCCTGAGCCGTCCCGGACGTTTTGGAGAAGAGAAAAATATCTTGCTTCTGCCGGGTTTCAAACCCCCGATCGTCCAGAGTTAATTAACAAGTCAAACCCACATTTTATGGAACGAGAAGGTTCATCACCGCATTCACAATAGCCCACCACGAGCCTCTATCCTGTTATGGTGTTCGTTTCAGAGGATGGGTGATTCGCAGAGCAGGGCTGGTCGGCTTTCCCCTCTCCAGAGCCGTAACCCGAATCCTACGTCGTCCAACCCTAACACAGTCACTATACCAACTGCGCTAAGCCACAGACATCACAATTACGACGGAATGTAAACTGAACAATGAACACGATCACAGCTATAAGCCAAGGTAAAATACCGTACATACTGTTGGGTGGTGAGAATCATTTTACAAATGAGTTTGTATGTTGCGAAAAGCGGGTCCACTTCCAGGCAAGCCGCTGGTAACCACATGTTTAAAACTGAAAGCATCCGCTGGCCGTATTCTTGTACAGAACTTGCGCAAGATCGCAGTACACACTGGCGTTACAAATTCCTAGTATGACGGAAGTAATAGCGTGTAATATCAACAATGGGCACTTCGCAGCCTAGACAAACCGCGCGATGTAGTTTGCACAATGGATGAGTGAGAACAAGTACCAACTTTGGCACACGATGTCTTACACGGCGATTACTGAACAGTACCGTCCATACGCACACCACCAACACGTACATACGTTAAAGTATTACAGCTTAATGTAAACGTCGAGTACAACTTTTCGCCATCAATTCAGATATCCGTTATTTTCCTTCTAAAGCAATCCCTGTACGTGCCTGGAGAGGCCCTGCGTGTTCCAGCAGGTTCAGCTTCCCAGATTTCTTGACAATCGGCACATGAAGGTGGTAAGGTTGTCAGCCCTATGCACCGGCCGCCTTTACCCCCTCAGAAAATATTTGTGACACTCATTTCTGTTAGAGGATGAGTTGACCACAGGGAATCCAACCCGCGACCTTCCAGTTTCTAGCGCAGTGACTCAACCAACTGCGCCACTGTGTGCCCCCTTCCTTCTAAAGAACATTTCCAAAATCTATATCAAACTGCCCGTTACAATAACTGCACAGCTGACCTATATTTTTGATAACATCACACGAACTTTACATAAGCCAGCTTAAACATTCAAGCAATAAATGAGGAAATATCCTTGCCCAGGGGCGTTTCAAAGCATAAATTTAATACGCATGCAATAAAATGTTATTTGTTAAAAATTCAAAACTTACAGGCACTCGTTGGGCTGGTTACAGTGGCCGTGCTGTTCATTACATCCAGGCAGACAGCGCGCTGCAAATAAAGAAACAAAAATATTAGGAAAACAAAAGGCTGGTATCGCCATCATTTAGAATGACACTGGTCCATAAATATAAACACAGTGGAACCCGGTTATAACATCTGTTTAACCGACACCTCGCCTGCAGCGTCAGATATTCTGTGGTACCAATTAATTCGTCACTGTTAACCGTTAACATTACAATCCTCGGTTAAAACGACACTCGTTTATAACGACACAAAATATTCAGTCCCTTTAATGACACTATAGCCGGGTTCGACTGTAATTGCTGTTTATTACTGGCCCTGAAATCATAAATCAATGTGTAAGCAACCTTTAAAGGCACAAACGTGTAATCAGACCTTGTAACAGGGCAGACACCATAGATATTTACTCACACTCAACGCTCAATATGTTATTAATCTCAATTAAGTCGATGCCTAACCATTTTCACTGTTGATACAGAGTTGTTAAACAACCTACGAACCAACCACCCAACAAAGTTACCGTGGTACCCAATCTTCTACCCTCGTGAGTGATGCACAGATATACAGAGGTCGTCCAATCCACACACACACACACACACACACACACACACACACACGGCAGGCCATTAATCAAAGCGGCGTTCCTTGCGTGTCCTGGGACTTCCGATCGAATCCTGAAGACAGATAATTTCACTGATCTCTTGCACGTCTCCTTGATTTATTTCCAAGCGCGTTTAATTCAAGAATGGTAAAACGGGAGGGTGTATAGCACGCATTGAGGATAAAACCAGGATCCACAAATTTATTGGTTCTAAGAAACAAAGGCAAAGCAATCCCTGTACAGGGCCTGAGGCTTCTAGGAGGTTCAGGACCCCAGATTTCTAGACAATTGTCACATGCGGGTGGTAAGGTTGTCAGCCCTACGTACCGGCCGCCTTTACCCCCCCCCCCCTTGGTATTCATTTCTTTTAGAGGCCGAGTCGACCCCAGTGCCACAGTGTGGCCGGAAAGATTATGTCAATGAAAAATTCCAATGACACCGTCGGGAAACGAACCCGCGACCTTCCGGCTTGTAGAGCAGTGCCTCAACCAACTGCACCACGTGACCGATACAGTAAAAAATGTAGCAAAATGTTCTAGATAAATTTTTAATGGTGGCCGAGACCCGGTTTAACGGCTGGCTCTGTCTATAAAAGCTACGGCCATTATGAGATGGGAAATCAGTAACATGGGTGGGGCGCCTAGTCAAGCGTCCTTGACCCGAAACGCAAAATAAGCAGTCCATGACGTCAGCACCATTCATCTGTTTTCGGTCGGGACAGACAGGAAATGGACAACCCTAAACATCAGGAAGCCAGTGCCAGATCGTGTGGTGTGAGTGAGTGGCCAGGTGTTGAACGACTCGGTTGGATAGACGGGTTACTTTCAGGTTACAGAACAAAGTTCAGAAAGTAACTTGATCACAACAGACCACGCTGTGTACGCGTATTGGGGGAGTGGAGGCTCATTAACCTCAGCAATACATGGATATACATGGTGTGTCAGCTTGACCAAAACTGCAGTGTCGACAAATATATGTAAAACTCAAATTTAATGCAAAAAAAAAAACCGTTCTCCGGAGGTCGAATTGATGGCATAGTGTACTTTTCTTTAACTTTTCGATACTAATGCGTCAAAAATTCGAAAGTCCCCCAGGAATCGGAAAACTAGCCTCCAGCCCGTAGGCAGCACTGCACAATTACGTCACACCCTATAACTGTTCGACTTCTGGGGTAAATTAAGAGTCGTTTGGGGCTTTGTCATTTTATCGCTTCCCGCCTGTCAAATACTGCGGCGACAATCCACAACTGCGTATTTTGCTTCTCACGTTTCCAAGCTCACACTTCACAGCTACCTTCCCAGTCATTCGACGTCAGCATCATCAAATCTGCAATCAGTGGACTGATAGAGAACATACAGCGTGCACCACTGTTTATCAACCTGGGGTCCGCGACTTCCACAGATTAAAGTTTTTTTCTTTTACATTTTTTGTAATCTGCCAATACTGTTACGAAAATTATCATTTTCGTAACAAATTCTTACAGTCTTAAAAAATCAAGAGGAAGTTGCCTCTGTCAACGTCGTGAAGGTACATAGGGGGAGTAGAGATACAGCTCCGCTCATTCTTCACGTCGACACTGGATGGAAGTAAGTAGTTAACTTCATGCGCCGGCCGTTTTACTCCTTCGGGGACGAACCCCGATACCCACTGAATAACAGGATGAGTGGGCCCTACAGCTGGTCTGCACGTTTCGGAGAAGAGAAAAAATCTCTTACCCCCCACCGGGATTCGAACCCTGACAGATTTTCTTACTGTTTCAGATGTGCAAATATTTACATCTGAAATGTTACCGCAAGCTATGTCGAAGGGCCCCCCGAGTTGAGACGATTTTGGGAAGGGGGGTCGCGGAAATAGTGACACTCTACATGGGGTCCGCGATACGAGGAAGACTGGGCAACTCTAGTTGACACTACAGCTTTTCTTGTTTCAAACTATCGGTCACTTTTAATGGGTATTTCGCTGTAAACAATTTAACATGTGCTCTATTAACAAGACAAAAAATGTAACAGACAAGTTCAAATTAGAAACACGTGGTAATGGAACACCATACATGTATCGTCAAAAACACCTCAGGGCAAGGTAACAAGTCAATTATTTAAGACCAACCCTTAGGGGACAGAAGAAGTTATGCGTGGTCAGGAATAGTCATGCTTATTATCATCCCATGACTACAGTTTGATGTAAATGCCTAACAGGAAAACAGGAGTTTAATTTGAGGGCCCGTTTTTGTGTACGGCTGCACGCGAATGGCTGTCTGAATTACGTGCAGTTAGTTAACAGGCGAACAAAAAAGCATCTGGAGACAGAACGCGTTTCCATGGACAAAGGGCTGGACCCACAGGTTCTAGTAAATTACCGAGTTGTGCTAATGCTCTGGAGACATAATGGCGGAGTGCACTCGTGACTAGGGTCGGAAATGACACTTGAACGGTTAAACATGATAAAACGCCCCTATGTTTTGTTAACTGTTAATACTGCCTTGTATACGTGCAGCCACACCACAGACAACTGTTGGTAGGTCTGTGGGCTACATGAAGATAGGTTATAACAGTGTAATGGGAGATCTGTTGACCACGTAAAAAGCTGTAACCCATAAGCAATTATACAAAATTGTAATTTTCCATACCGCGTACGTGCAAATCCAACATATATTGTTCCACCAATTCGTACACTAAGGAATGATATTATAATAAATTTTAAACATATCCCGACATGTTTCGATGTATATCGCATCATCCTCAGGGGAAATATGTTAGAACACTAGTGTTCTGACGTAATTCCCCTGAGGATGCTGTGATATACATCGAAACATGTCGGGATATGTTTAAAATTTCTTATATTATCATTTCTTAGTGTACGAGTTGGTGGAACAATATATGGTGAATTATACAAGACGTTATGTACGCGACGTTTCGAAAGTGAAAATTACTTTGAAAATGCAGGGTGCAGCTGGAAGAGTGGCCGCTTAAAACAACAAATCAGGACGAAAGCTGGATTCAGGTGGTAAAAGGTGAAGTTGTAACTGTCCACGCTACGAAGGCATGTAGGAGGAGCAGAGGTACAGCTCCACCCATTCTTAACCTCAGTGACTGGTCAACTTCACGCCCAGTCCGCTTTACCCCCGGGAAAGAACCGCGGTACGCATTGAATTTGAGGCTCAGTGGGCCCAAGAAACGGTCTGGATATTTTGGACAAAAGAGACAAAAATCCCTTACGACAAACAAAATGTACCAAATTATCTAAACCTTTCAAATTTGACGTTTTTTACGGCAGTGTGCATTGATACTGTGGTCTTCTGGGTTATGACACCCTGAAGATGGTGGCAGTATATTCGCCCGAAACGCTGGCAACCAGCTACCGGGTTCCATAGTACCATAACTCACAATATTAAAACATGAATTTTCTAACCATGTTTTTATGTTATGACCTGATCTTCCCTCAGAACATAAAAACGGCGTTCTACTGCTTGAGTTTAATTCGTATTTTTCGCCTGTTAACATATCTATGTTTGTGGATTACACTTTTAAAATCTGTTAGTTGCTCAGCCTGTCAACTGGACCAACTTTATGTATAACTTAAGATTTCTGAGATACCATAAACCTCACCACTGGGCCCTACCCCAGCCACTTGAATATAGCCTTCCTTTCTTTCACAGTGCAACACTTTTAGTTCTTATGGAAATGACTCTGCAGATTGCTGACGCCGTGTAGCCTGATATATATCTGCCATGAACACTGGATGCAGCAGACTTCACTGAAACATTGGTACATTTCTACTAAACCACACGCGGTCACATTCCAGAAGACAGGAATCTTCACGTTCATTTTGTTACTTTAAGACCCGTTTTAATATTATCCTCTCACGTCAGCATACGTTTCACACGTTTCCTTTTTATCTCAGATTTACCGACCAAAATCCTAATGCAATTCCGTCATGCATGCTACATGCCCCACCTCTCATCTTTCTCGATTCCCTCAACATCACATTTTCCGATGTACAGTACACAGTATAAATATCGAAGCCCCTAATCTTCCTTGCTCCCTCCCTCCGAAGTGCATACATTCACCTCAGCACAGTCTTCTCACACATCTGCACCTATTTCCTTCCCCTAGGATAACAGCCTAAGTTCCGCCACTTTACAAACGAACTTAACTGCACGCACCCCCCCCCCCCCCGCGCTCACTCACCAGGTGTAACACTTGCCTACTCAACGCTATCTTCTCATATTACTTCTACCTTAAATATGCATCCTCTGGATTCCGCATTTAAAGACATAACTTGTCCCCCTTCAGGTTACTGTCCCCCCACTCCCCTGAACAATGAATTTAAAAGTCCACTCATAATTGAGGAAGAAGGGGGGGGGGGTTCATAGACGCCCCAAATACAATAGCAAGCTTCTAGCTTTTTACTTGAGCGTCTCTAGAGCACGTGGTGGCAGCTGTGTAACTTGACAATGGCCACTAGGTGACGCCGCGTAAGCGTCGCTTGGCGGTACATCTGTCCCATGCTTCCCCTAAACTTGTAGCGTCCCATATCATTGTTCATCTGGCTGGTTTTTAAATAGGGGGGCAAGGACAGAAAATTGTAGAGGGGGGGTAAAGCGTGCAGCTGCGTCACTGTGACTCGTGCCCTCTCTCCCCTTCTCTCATAACACAAACCCATTTTTTTTTTTTTTCCATTTCTCTGCGGACGATGTCACCTGAAAGTAGTTACTGCGAACTAACGCTGAATACTCTGACAGAGGCCGACTTAACCTTTTAAAGCCTAGCGGCAACTTTACGTACCACCCGGTTTAACATTAAAAAATTCTACGGGGTGCCCACATTGCTTTTATGTGTTTTGTACGGATCTCAGAACAAATAGCAACTTTTGCCTTATAAAACGTTAAGAGATTGGTTTTTATAACCGAAGTGGAGAGTGTTTACAGCGCGGTACGCACTGAGTCCATATATAAAACAGACACGCTTCGTCTTTAAAGGGTTAATGTTGCTTTAAGAAACATTTCGTGGCGAACTGAAAACGATGTCTTGCATGGTTCTCTGAAGGCTAACACAATATTCGCATAACGTGAACTCTATTCCTTGCGACATTTGATTTTCTCACAACGGTTAATATGAATAATACTGTCTTCTTGGATGCAATATTTCTACCCGTAGAGAAGGGATGTTCTTCAGAAACGTCGGTAAATTTCTGCCAGGCACCATACCTTCCGCTCGAACCTGGAGGATAGACAGTTTTAGGCTTGCTAGCTAGGCTTGCTCCTTGCTAGCCAGCTTCCCCTAAGCCCTCCGAATGTTTTTGTGCGGCCCCCAAACAAATTTTGAATTTTAAGTATAAGAAGTTTAATTCAAATAAACAAATATTAAATAAAATTCATTCTGAAATAATTTAACATTGGTATTAGCATTTTAAAAATATTTTTTGCTTATATACATGAAATCTCGGTTAATGTCGCAGTAAATACTGCAAGATTATAGTAGGCAAAGTTTGGAGGGTGGGGGAATAAGTAAATAATAATACAAATAAATCATAAACGATAAACAAATAAATAAATAAATAAATAAAATAACAAAATTGTCCTATCTATGTTTATGTAGGGAAATATCAGTGGGCATGTCCTGCAATAATACGCAGACTTTACTTTGTAAAACGTGAATGCGGCCCGCGAATTTTTCTGCCATTAAAATGTGGCCCTTGAGCAAGTAAAAGTTGAAGATCCCTGCCCTAGGCGATTATACTGTACGTTATTCAGCCAATAATCGCTCAGCTGGTACTGCAATTCCACGCCACTTATAGAACCTAAGAGTTCATTACCGTGTGCACAAAATCCCCGTTCAGCCAGCTCTATTAAGCTCCACACATAACCGCAGTGACTTCAGGCTTCCACCGCGATATAAATAAGATTGTAACTCTTGCTAGAATGTTACGAAGCGCAGTGTGGTAACACACGTGACCTCTCTGTTAACCCTTTACAGCCTGGTGGTAACTATATGTACCACATGCTATACCATTAGGAAACTCTGTAGTTTATTACACAGGGTATTTATGTGCTAATGTGACACTGAGAACAAACACCTATACTATCCCCACACAAGAGTAAACAAACGATTTTTATAATGGTCACGGGATGTGTTCCCTATGACGTAGAGTTTTTTATGAATACTTTAGGTGAACGCAGGTCTTCAAAGATGAAATATGTGCTCTGATTATGCTCTCTTGCACAGGGGTTACAATACAAAAAAAGCAAGTTTCATAGTAAGATTAACCCTTTAAAGACGAAGCCTATCTGTTTTATATAAGGACTCAGTGCGTACCGCGCTGTAAACACTCTCCACTTCGGTTATAAAAACCAGTCTCTTAATGTTTTATAAGGCAAAAGTTGCTGTTTGTTCTGAGATCCGTATAAAACACATAAACGCAATGTGGGCACCACGTAGAATTTTTTAATGTTAAACCTGGTGGTACGTAAAGTTACCGCTAGGCTTTAAAAGGTTAAAGATGTCTGTCTTAACCAATAAATCTTAAAGAGAATTTACAGGTAATATATGATATCAAACCCGTCAGCTTCACGTTCTGGCTGCTTTACACTTACAGACAGAAGGCCCCATAACCACTGGACAAGAAGCCATGACCTGGCGCGAGAGCCAGTCTGGGCGCGGTAGCGAAGAGACAAACCACAAGCCCTCAAAATTCACAATTCAATACAAGAAGATAATTTATTTCCTATCCTCTCCACGCCCCCCTCCCAACAAAAACTTTTAATATAGCCATAATTAGCCTTATCTGAGAAAAAAAATTGGTGCAAATTACAAGAATTGCCCGGGTAACTTATTTTTAAATCAAATCTCAAGTTCATCGCTCCGGAAATGACGATGTATCAAAAAAATAACACTAGATGGTGCTCACAGTTAAGGTTCTGGTCTTCGTGTTAATAATTGCGTGAGAAACTTACGCAGACTTCACAATTTTTTTGTTCTTACTCTCCAGTATTCAAAGTTAAGGCGACGTACAAAAAAATAAAGGGAGTCCACCACATGGTACAAAAAGCTGCAGACACAACCAAAAATGCAGAAGGCAACATGTTAACATAAAACAGCCGCTTTTTCGACGAAGGAAGGTTACTGTCTATAAATAACATAATGCAACTTAACTGTGATTTATGATATAACACAAAAACATTACAATGCTGCATGTATCGATATTCCCACGGATCTGAATTAATTTTGTGACGAAGGGCTACGAAACAAGGACAGGTTCAGAGCACGTCTGGCTGTGGTCTCCTGGACATCACAGTAGACAGTATAGCCAACAAAGGAAAGCAACCATCACCACCTTATGGGAGAGCATGACTGAGTACTGGAAACCATGCCGGAATTGCTTTGTAATGTGTTGCTGTTTTATTTCGCTGTTTCTGTTGGAAGGAAGCTGGTAACTAAGTGTCGTTATAATAATGGTACGGAACAGGCAGCGTGTTGTAAAACAAAACAAAAAAAAATACACTTGTTACACTGCAGAATTAATTGGAGCAGAAGTTTTTTTCAAAAAAATAATTGCGCCTAGACTAAATAACACAATGTGTGACTATTACAATGCAAATCTGACAGCAATTCACAGTCCAGGTAAGGTCAAGCATACGTTGTTGACTTAGTCGACACAATTTTATTAATAAACCAACAACTTTTATTTACAATAAAGACCACATGTTTCGGCTTTTACACCCAACCCGTCATCAGGCTAAACCAATATAAAAGTGCATTAACCCTTTAAAGACGAAACGTATCTGTTTTATATAAGGACCCTGTGCGTACCACGCTGTAAAAACTCTACACTTCGGTTACAAAAACCAATCTCTTAATGTTTTATAAGGCAAAAGTTGCTGTTTGTTCTGAGATCCGTACAAAACACATAAACGCAATGTGGGCACCACGTAGAATTTTTTAATGTTAAACCTGGTCGTATGTAAAGTTACCGCTAGGCTTTAAAAGGTTAAGGAGAAACTTTAAATCACACAATTTCGACCCAATGTGCTAGTGATACCTCACACCTTAAACAGTTTACTCTACACATCATTGTGTATTGTTTAGCCCTGCTGTTACAGTGATGTGCTTCTTACTTTAAACCACAAATTAATTAAAAATTCCTTGATATACCCTTAGAGTGCTTTAACTTCATGATGTCCTCGATTTAAAAGCCGAAACATGCAGTTCTTTACTGTAAGGAAAAGTTCTTTTTCTAACAGTAAAGTCGCCTCCACTGAGCCAAAAGACTATTCTTGTATACTATAATTCTTAGACAACGATGTAACATGCGAGATACCACCGATGTGTATTTGGATTTTGTCTATCATCACTGATTATACAAAAACGACGTTTCGAAAGCAGACTGCTTTCGTCTTCGGCTGCACTACACAAATGTCACATACCAAGACTACGCCAGGTCGATGACCAATCGAACATTATGCCTAAAACAACACAGCTGGTGTCAACGCCAAATGTTTTTTCTTAGGAACAAAGAAATTGCATACAGGATGGTTTCATATATACTCGGTATGCCTATTTACTGTGCTTATTAACCCTTCCAAGACGAAGCGTATCTGTTTTATGTAAGGACTCAGTGCGTACCGCGCTGTAAACACTCTCCACTTCGGTTATAAAAACCAATCTCTTAATGTTTTATAAGGCAAAAGTTGCTGTTTGTTCTGAGATCCGTACAAAACACATAAACGCAATGTGGGCACCACGTAGAATTTTTTAATGTTAAACCTGGTCGTATGTAAAGTTACCGCTAGGCTTTAAAAGGTTAAGGAGAAACTTTAAATCACACAATTTCGACCCAATGTGCTAGTGATACCTCACACCTTAAACAGTTTACTCTACACATCATTGTGTATTGTTTAGCCCTGCTGTTACAGTGATGTGCTTCTTACTTTAAACCACAAATTAATTAAAAATTCCTTGATATACCCTTAGAGTGCTTTAACTTCATGATGTCCTCGATTTAAAAGCCGAAACATGCAGTTCTTTACTGTAAGGAAAAGTTCTTTTTCTAACAGTAAAGTCGCCTCCACTGAGCCAAAAGACTATTCTTGTATACTATAATTCTTAGACAACGATGTAACATGCGAGATACCACCGATGTGTATTTGGATTTTGTCTATCATCACTGATTATACAAAAACGACGTTTCGAAAGCAGACTGCTTTCGTCTTCGGCTGCACTACACAAATGTCACATACCAAGACTACGCCAGGTCGATGACCAATCGAACATTATGCCTAAAACAACACAGCTGGTGTCAACGCCAAATGTTTTTTCTTAGGAACAAAGAAATTGCATACAGGATGGTTTCATATATACTCGGTATGCCTATTTACTGTGCTTATTAACCCTTCCAAGACGAAGCGTATCTGTTTTATGTAAGGACTCAGTGCGTACCGCGCTGTAAACACTCTCCACTTCGGTTATAAAAACCAATCTCTTAATGTTTTATAAGGCAAAAGTTGCTGTTTGTTCTGAGATCCGTATAAAACACATAAACGCAATGTGGGCACCACGTAGAATTTTTTAATGTTAAACCTGGTCATATGTAAAGTTACCGCTAGGCTTTAAAAGGTTAATGTGTCTCAGATGGGGTACAGCGATGGTTCAAAAGCAATCCCGCCTTCCTCTACGAGACAGAGGAGTACTGTCCACCAACGGGGCCTATTTTAAGGGACCACGTCCGTACCTGCCTAGCGTACCTGAGTAAAACCGCAAAACAATGAAAGAATAACAGATCCTGCTAAAAATTCGATGGCCGTACCTCCCGAAAAACACCCTGACACCTCATCACTGTCATAAAACCAATTCGGTGCCAACATCCTTCCACATTGCAACAAAATTAACAACAATTTTGTGCTTCCAGTTGACCCCGCAGCTTAAGTTACAGCATATGAAATTTCTCTTCATTGTATTCTGCAGTAGAACATCCAGCGGCAGAGGAAATCTCTGTTGCCGGAGGCTGCAGCAGCCGCGTGCCTGCAACCCGGGGGCTACCTGCGAGGCTCACCAAAGGAACAACTTTACCTGACCAACCAAAGTGTTATGCTCAACACCAGGCCACTAGCTGTAACTACTGCGGCCACCAACTAAGGATTACCATCGAGGAACACGAACGACTAGCGTGGGAAGGTTTTCAGAGGAAGGACGAAACCCCGGCGGATGGATGGAGCCTGGGAAACGTGAAAGAGACGATGTTGCCAGCCTGCACAAGCAGTAAGAAGGGAAACTGTAAATGGCGACTGGTCCTGAAGGCCAAATGAACACAGAACGGGGCACGACAGCATTCGCATAGCGAGATGACATCGCAAAGCGATACGCCTTTGTTTCATCCCATGCATGCAAGTTCACCGGCAGAAGTACGGTGTACAGCGACTGTTCACGCATGCGCACAAATTGTGCCAGTGGGAAGGTAAATGTAAGCACTAGATGGAGGTGAGAGGTCAGCTTCATTCCCCGGCCGTATTACCATCGACGCACATTGAACAGGACGCTGGGTGGGCTCCAGGGCCAGTTTGTTGTCCCTGATGGAAACCGAACCCCGGACCGTCCAGTCCCTAGCATAGTCACTACACACACTAGACAAATGTGTACGGTGCAGTGCTGCACGGGTTGCAGTATTACTGTACAGCCGAACGTCTGTACGACCACCGCCACGGGCGTCATAAGACGGCTCGGCTAAAGCGGGGTTTTGGTGTGTAAGACGTCCGCAAGTTCCTATTTAACTTACCGGAATAATAGCGACTATTAGATAGCAAATGGCCAAGGGCGTGCAGCACTGACCTAGCAGTAAAGCCTATCACTTGCAATCCGCGGAAGAAATCAGGCATAATAACAGCAATAATAATAATAATAATAATAATAATATATACAAATGCACAAAGTGGTGATTCTTGGCACATGTTCAATTGTAAGAAATTTCCTAAATTACACATAAGATCACCGAGCCTAATCCTGTTGATGATACGTCCCAGGATATGTGAAAATTTCCCAGCTAAAGCTGAGAAGTGAGAAATTTGGATGATGATGATGATGATAATAATAATAATAATAATAATAATAATCACAGTCAAGTAGCCAACATCGTCCATCAAGAACTGGCTATCTAATGTGGGCTGTCAGAAGGACCACGAATGCCGTGTTACAAATACGAGCCATAGCCTGTGTTAGAGAACTCACGAACTGTACTATGGCCGGTCCGTAACAACTGATCGAACTACTCTTAACAACAGACAAGACACATCATTGCTTGACCAAACCATCAACGGGGTACACTCAGTAGATGCAGCAACTCCCAGCAGTCACAGCACCATCGCCGAGAAGCTCCAGAATTGTACAGACTTGAAAGAGGTTATAACGACACGGCAACTGAACGCGGTCAGTACAGTACACTCAGAACTAGCCACAACGGGTACTATACTGAACGCAGTCAGTACAGTACACTTAGAGCTAGCCACAACGGGTACTATACTGAACGCGGTCAGTACAGTACACTTAGAACTAGCCACAACGGGTACTATACTGAACGCGGTCAGTACAGTACACTTAGAACTAGCCACAAGGGTACTATCCCCCAAAAAAACTGCAAGACAGCTTCAAACTGCTCAATCTTCGCCCCGGTCTATACAGTCTGATGCAGAAAGCAGTAATACTGAACACACGCCGTATAATTAGACTGTTTTTGGGAGAACAGTGACTAAGAAGTGCTTGGTCAGTGACACCGGTGCTCTTTGAAAACCAGCTAACCGCTGTGGCTTCAGAATACTACTACTACTACTACTACTACTACTACTACTAATAATAATAATAATAATAATAAGATGATGAAGAAACGTCAGAGAGAGACTGCATTATGTAGGGTGCGGGTGGAATTTGGGTGGACAGGTAAATTGTTTGAGATAACCATATTTTTATTGTGCGACAAAATTTAATCAGACAAGATCTGATATTTCGTTTTATCAAATTTAATAATGTCGAAACAGTGATTTTAACATAAACTGAAATACGACCAATTTATCCAAACAACATACCAACGATTTTTCTCTCCACCCTCTCATTAATATCAGTTAATTTATTTACCACGCAAATTAAACAAGGACAGCAGCTGTTTTTGTGTCGCCACAGTGACACAAATGTGCACTAACAAGCTGTATACAGAACAGTACTACTGGTCTGACCGTTGTTTGAACCCAATAAAAAGGCCATCCCAATAGCTACCTTGCGAAGTGCGACCCTTTCGTATACCTTGCTGCAGCCACTCTGTCTACAGCTAAGTAATGCCACAAGCTGCGTCACCAATTAGCGAAATGACAGCAAATAGTTTTTTCTCTCTCATTTTTTCAGAGCCCAACGCTCGAGAATGTAATATGAATCACTGTCGTACAAGGTAACAGAGGAGTGCCTGTTCTCAGCGAAAAAACAAAACGAAACTTCATTTGCATTTTCCCCACATTTTCTGGAAATGATTCATTCAACAGAAAGGAAAACCAACAGACATATATGAACTGAGAAAAGAGATTCCCGTCACTGTGACCGTCCACGAACCGTGCATGTGTTTTAGTAATTTTATACTAAATACTAATGTTTGTTATTGACTCGTTATTTTAACAGAGTAGGCAGCTGTTATGAATAGGAACAAGATTGTACAGTGGGTAGGAAAAGCAGTCCCATTACAGGCCTGGACAGGCCCTGAGGGTTCCACGAGGTTGAGGCTCCCAGATTTCTAGACAATCGGCACATGAAGGTGGTAAGGTTGTCAGCCCTACGCGCCAGCCACCTTTAGCCCCCAGGAGGTATTCCTGGTACTCATTTCTGTTAGAGGCTGAGTCGACCCCAGGGCCATAGTGCCACCGAAAGGATTACGCCCATGAAAAATCTCAATGACACCATCGGGAATCGAACCCGCGGCCTTCCGGCTGTAGAGCAGTGCCTCAACCAACTGCACCACCGCGTGCCCCTAGGTTGTACAGCAACCTGCTCTGAAAGGTAGGCGTGGGCCGGTTAATGACAGAAAATTTCACAGGGTATCTCCGTGTAGCAGAACAGCTCGATACATATTGTTACTTAGTATCTTAGTAAAAGTGTATTTGTATGTGCTGAACCTTTAAGTGTTACGGAGTTCGTATGTTTTTGTTTTTATAGACAAAAACATTTCAACGATCACAGACATTTTCCCAGTTTTATGCTCCGTTAGCAATCGTCCGTTGATTTCAACAGGTTTTATGCAACTATTTTTTTCACATAACTTTACAACTTCACATTTCGCAACCAGTGTCATTGTAAACAGCGACACAAATCAAACTTTACTATGAAGTGTGGCATGGATAAGGTGGGAATTTATAAGAATCCTTGCTGGTACAGAGTGTTACAACCTGGGTAACACCAAACGGGTATAAAACTGTGGGAAGTCAACACACTTTCCACATAACTGCACATCCTTGCATCATCACGTTGGTAAAGGGCCTCTTTCTTAGAACATGGAATACCTGTCATTCTGTATTAACCAACAAGAAAAACCTGTCTAAATAATTACTAACGCTCCCATATAAGCAAACTTGATTCCAAAGCTAACGCACGTAGAACATAAAAATATTGTGTACCTACGGTTTACATATTTTAATGTACTGACAATATGCGAACAGCTTAACTACAGTAGAGAAAATCACACTGTTTCTCTCCACGTAATGCTGTCAGCTATAAACACCACACTTGATGCATATTCCCTTGCAATCACCTCTCTCTTCAGAACCTAACAAAATTAATGTAGCCAAGCTGTACATTTAAGGTAGATGGATAATTCGATCACAATGCGTAATAACAGCCTCTTTTAGAAAGCCTTTTTTACATTCTAACCAATCCCTCCAGGGCCCAATACTGTGCCAATGCTTTTCAAGATACTGTATCTAGTTTCATGACGTTCAAATATTCATACAAATTACTGAACAAAACTTGTTTGGAAATATTCAGAGGACACCAAAAACTTACCCCAGAAAATGCCTTTAACAAACTTTAAGGAACATACAAACAACCATCTGTTTCTGTGTACGCCATGAAGGCATATGGAGGTATAACCCCATTCATTCTTGAAGTCGGCACTAGACGAAAGGTGAGTGTCCCATTGATTCCTTAAACGTCCAGTCCATAGCGTCTGAGTTACACGTTACGCGTTTAAGACCTGACTTCAGAAACCTAACAACATTACCACAGATTATTCTAATAACTGCTTCGAAAGAATAAAAACAGATTATCTAAAAACATTCAGATTTTCCAACTTTACTGGCGTTGCACTGTGCTGAAAGGAAAAAATGTCGACGTTTCAAAGAACCTGCCCTTCCTACTTTACCGAAAGAAGCCAGACGTCACAGCTGCTTTGGCACAGTACGATGCCCAGACGACCGCGCAGCGAAAACGGTCAGATATGACGTCACCAGTACCACGCACGCCATTCCTACGGAGTCCCCACAGATCACGTCACACCAAAGACAAGCGACAAACATATGCAAAATACTTACGCTTCGTGCAGTAGTCTCCTTGCCAGCCAGACAGACACACACGATCGCCGGTGGGGGAGCACTTGAAGTGTCCGAAGCTGTCATCCCGAGGCCGACACACGTTCGCACAACCAGCACCATAATAATGTGCGTCGCACGTGACCCGATATTCATACTTCATCACGGAGTGCGACGAACGGTGTTCATCCTCCGTCCAGTCCTCCCCAACGTCCAACCATCTCTGTGTCGTCAGTCGCGTGATCAGCGTCTCCCCTGCAACAGACAGACAGACAACATCAGTACAGCGTCGCAACCTGTTCGTAACTTAAGGAAATGTAACACGAAATGTTAGAACTCATAGGCATAACTTGGGGGGGGGGGCCCGGGGGGGCCAAATGCTCCCCTAATATGTTTTTCAACCTAGGAATAGTATAATAATAACAATCACCAACCAATGCACTAAGATATCACTTTTATTTAACACTCACTATGCCGACATGTTTCGACGCTTGTCCGCGTCGTCTTCAGGGGATTGTCACTTTCTTATCACATGACACCGTTTTTAAATATGACGAGTGTCCTGTGATAAGAAAGTGACAGTCCCCTGAAGATGACGCGGACAAGCGTCGAAACATGTCGGCATAGTGAGTGTTAAATAA
>BLKM01011979.1:587048-632846 GCA_013340265.1 Coptotermes formosanus
GTCAGTTTTGCCCCCCCCCCCCAAGTCACTAGCTTATGTTAGAACTGGTTCATAACCATGGAAATACAGCCCTGTAAGTGTTGAAACTAGTTCCTTGCTCATACAAATTACGATAGCAGACGTCAGAACTTGTCTGGATCCATGGAAATGCAACGGAAAGTACTGCAGCTACGTTGTTAACGCTGGCAACGCGACAGAAATGTATTAGCACGACCCTTTAACTGTGGAAATGCAATCCAACAGCATCATCAGTGCCACAATGGATTTGGTCACTGCAGAATCAGCACAAAAATGTTGCAACACGTTCGTTAAAGGCAATAAAGTTGTGTCATACTGAGTTCACAGCATTGGGGTGGGGGTGGGGGGGGGTGGGGGCACTAAAAGAGATGCGTGATTTCAGGTTTCTGCTGCTGTGTCAATGACGTCTTCGCTCTTCTGGGTTGTTACGCATTGTTGATTGCTAGATAGTTTCCGTTGTTTCGGGAGAGCCTATTGGTCCCATCTGTAAGGGATGATGGGGCCGATCTGTACCGAAACGTCGGTGACTATCTAGCAACCAACGCTGCGTAACAACCCAGAATAGCTAAGGCCTAAAGAAAAAATATATTAACCTTTTAAAACCTGGCGGTAACTTTACATATGACCAGGTTTAACATTAAAAAATTCTACGTGGTGCCCACATTGCGTTTATGTGTTTTGTACGGATCTCAGAACAAACAGCAATTTTTGCCTTATAAAACATTAAGAGGCTGGTTTTTATAACCGAAGTGGAGAGTGTTTACAGCACGGTACGCTCTGAGTCCTTATATAAAACAGATACGCTTCGTCTTTAAAGGGTTAATTGGTGTGGGGCACAAAAACACCGCAAATCAGAACAGTCACGGCGAATGTCACTTATCGCCTGTTCGCTCAAAGACATTCATGGGAAGAGGTCACAACACTTCTCCTCCACACAATATTGACCTACTCCTATTTGCCACTGGAACTTTAAAAGCTTATATCTTTTCAATAATTTTTCTTGTGCACCTGAAACACTCCTGTCACGCGATGAATTGAAACATGTTCTTAGTAAAGCGTACAACAATTCACCAGAGCAGCGCACACCCGCTGTGGAAACCATAACTCAGTCAAAGCGAATGGTCACAATACAGAATACCCACATGTCTTGTCACGTTGCCGTTGTCCCTTATGACAATTACCGGGAGAAAATAGGTCCTAGCTCAAAGACACCCGCATCACACGTGACGTCACGTTTCCGGTGTGACGTAAGGCTGAAAGTTATGGCAGGTGCTGCATAAAATGCAAACGATTTAACGAACAAATAGTTCAAGAAACACCAATTAATTACTCCAACTGTCAGTCCTAGTACGAAAAAAGCAGCAAAAAAGAGAAAGGGATAAACAAACCATCACGAGTGTAAATTCAGAACGCGTCATACAGTACTAAGGAGTGACATATTAGAAAATCAGTAGCCAACACAACTCTGGTGAGACCAACATTACAAAGGACCACCAGAGTCGCTGCTTGATCCACACCCCCACACCCCACCGCTCAGATATACAGCAAGTCTATTAGTGCCAAGTCATTAGTCTGGCTTCGCGAATTCTTGTAAAGGCAAATGTGACATAAAAAGACTTCCTCACTCAACGTCATGCCAAGTACCGGTCAGAGATAAGAACCCACCTTCACAGACTGAGGATGTGAAAACGTGTTGCCCTGTCTGGGATATAGATGAATAAAGAGCAATGGTAGAAGGTTATTAGAAGGGCAAAACCGAAGAACTCCGAGGAAACCCTGCGCCAGAGTCACTTCGTAAACGAAGAATCCAACACGAAGTGTAACCCAGGACCGAACCAGAGGCTTTGTGATGAAAATGAAACTTCAAACCGTCCAAACCTTAGAACGAAACAAATAACCACATTTGACCATGCGAAACGTTAAGTCTACCTAAAAATGCTGTTTAGAGAAATAACGTGTTATTTAACCCTTTAAAGACGAAGCGCATCTGTTTTATATAAGGACTCAGTGCGTACCGCGCTGTAAACACTCTCCACTTCGGTTATAAAAACCAGTCTCTTAATGTTTTGTAAGGCAAAAGTTGCTGTTTGTTCTGAGATCCGTACAAAACACATAAACGCAATGTGGGCACCACGTAGAATTTTTTAATGTTAAACCTGGTGGTACGTAAAGTTACCGCTGGGCTTTAAAAGGTTAACAAGAGGATAAATAATACGAAACACACAAATACACTGTCTGGTTAAAAACAGATTTTAGATCTGGTACATATCGTTACCATTACACAATGAAGTTAGGGGTATGGGTGGACCCCACCTTCTATCAAAGTCTTTCAATTCGCGGAAATCTGTTGTAGCGTCCACCCAAATATACGTGATGGGGGTTCATACGGGCGCCTTCAACCTGTTTCTCGGAATATCGCTACAGATTTATGTATTTTGACAGCTGTGTAAATCCTTTCATAACATCATAACTCCAGGCTTTATATACGATGTGCAGAGGGTGCAGGTTGCGTTCTTACGTTAGCTTTTGGCATCAAGCCAGCCCGGAAAATGCCTCAAGAGTACGACGGGACATCACTCTTTACTGCACTTATAACGAAAGTTCCTAATTAAATTTAAAGACACATGGTTGGTGCACACTCATAATAGTAATAGTAATAATAATATTATTAAATAAAGACCCCCTAATAGAAATACAGCGCATGTGGAATGTAAAAACAAAGGTGCCGCCAGTTATAATAGGAGCAACTGGAACCATTTCAAAATCCTTCAGAAAATACTTGAGCAGCGTACCGGGAAAGCACGATATCAAGGAACTACAGAAAACAGCTGTACTGGGCACAGCACACACACTGCGGGAAGTGCTAATGTAGAAGCACGAAAGAGTTTAATATTGCAGACAGCGCTATATGCACCATTAACAGTACGTGCAGAATAGCTGCGACACTGTATACCCTAGAAACATGGTTTGTTTCAGGTATAGAAGTGTGAATACCCTGCATAAAGGTGTTGACGATGATGATGATGATAATAATAAAAGCTTTGTTTACTCAACTAAGTGCGTGAAGCCAGGAAATCTATGAATACTCTGCACATTTTAAAAATAAAATTTGTCTTAAAACTTTCCTAACACGAAATGGTGTTGTTCCCCGAAATGCAGCTAATATTTCGTCCAAACATCTGGTTGTCAGAGTCCGCCGCAACGACCGCGACCCGTCAATGATAGCGTTGCTAGGAGCAGCAGGCCCACTAACTCAACAAAAATGGTGGCAACAGATAACACGCACTAACACGCAACGGGTACTTTGCTGTTGAGTTCAGCATAGCTGTAACGGGTCCAGCTGTGTAACCGGGACGCACACAGATTCAAATATCAGCTGGGGAAATTCTGTCCTCAAGAAATACCCTGTTCCCTCCTGACACATTCCAGACTCCTTCCAAATTCCTTCCCACTCACAATTCACATTCTTCAAATATCAGATGATGACAGGTAGCATCTTAAGTTCAAAAACATTCCGTCAATAAATTACGAATCTGCACATTAAAAAGAAAACGCAAGGTTTTCTCGTATCTTTCCAATGCGTCATGAAGGAAGCTAAAGCTTCATCTCGGTATCAGAGTTGGGTCATGTAAAGAAAACGCACCTGTCTGCCATAAACCATTTTCCCCTCTTTTACCAGATATAACTCGCAGTATGCTTTTGTTCTGCCTCGTGTTCAATAATTTTATTGCATAGTACTGCGGTCCTCCATCCCATCAGGCCCTTGTACCTCCCCCCCCCCCCCTGTCACACACCTCACATAAGGGCGTCCACGGACAACCCCCCCCCCCCCACCCCCCAAAAGATTCTGTTATCTTGGAAATGCCTACAACACTCGCTGGAATATTGGGAAACCTTCATTTCTCCAAGCGGCATATTTCCGAACTCACCCTCAATGTTCATACTTTCCCTGACCCAAGTAGCCTACAGGTGCCTCGGCAGATTGGCCCCCACAACGTACACAGACGTCCCGCACTCTACGTATAGGTGTCTGGGTGGGCAACAGTGCAGGTCTTAGCAACAAATACCCACCGCAACAGTGGATGCACGCTATAAATAAGACGTCACTGCGTTATGACCTACACTATTCTAAATTCATAATTACACGGAATGCTAGACAATGTTTACACTTTGCATTTGTATAGTAGTCATTAAATAAAGTGCAGCGTGACATAACATCCAGACGTTAGTACGTCCACGTGGTAACCTTTTAAGCATTTCTTTTCAGCGTACTAATTATTGTAAGTTACTGGACAGCTTTACACTAAATCGTGTTGAATGTGTTTTACAAAGAAAAAAGATCGAAGAACTGTGTGGGAAAAGCGAGTCAGTTCGGTTGGTACGCTCAAACAGCCAGCAAGCCAGGTCTCGTCCAGACGGATCGGTAGCCGTGCGCCTCAGGCAATACACTGAGCTCCATCATTACAGGTTCCTTCGTTTATGGTACTGCTCACGTGTTTTACGGCTGGTTATAAGGAGGATCAATCTAGACCCTTCGCAAGCCATTACTGGTGGCTTACATTAGCTTCCTCCCATAGCACGAAAACTGTTTCTACATCAAAAGCACAATAAAAATCTGTTTACTGTAGACTTCAGTATTCATGTACTTACTACACAAACCCCAGTCGGTAAAGCAGATTATACGGCGTCGAACCACCAGGTCACTAGTGAATAACTAATTGGCAAGGAGGCGGCTGTAGCATATTTCGGGTTACTATCCCAGCACCTGCACGAATGAACTACGAAAAGCCACAGAGACTTCGCACCGATGGAAAACAAAACTAGGACGCCATATTCGGGACGAAATTTGAACCCGGAAACTGTAGAGAATGTGCTACGGGGTTGGGCGATCCAAGGCTCCAATCGCGGTAGAGGAAAGAGATTCTTCTGTCCTCCAAAACTTGATTCGTTGGATGGTTTAATAACTCAAGCAATGGCAGCCACTATGGAAACTTGGCAGCCAAAAGAAATGCGAAGTGAGATTTCGTTTTTACGTGCAAAACATGTTTCCCCATCGAAATTGAATGAGATTGTGATGGCATCATGAGGGCAGAGCACGTCAGAAAACGCTGCATCATCTTTGACATGTTCATTACTGTAATGGAGGCGCACCCTCTATCAAGAAAAAGGGAATTTTTAAATGCATTATTCTTCTTGTTATTATTATTCTTTTGTATTTGTGACGATGTGTTTTGTTTGTGTCCTTTGAACTCCATCCAATTAAACTGAATTGTAATTGTTATTAGGGATAGCTGTATATTCAATGCAGTTCTGTTTTAATTAATGATTTGTTATTATTATAACTGATTCTGCGTCAATCTGTCACATTTCTAAATTAATTTATGTGTCTTTCCACTTTATAGGGGTTTTGCCCCAGTATTTTTATGTTACTTATTTTCTGCAATATTGGTTTCGTTTTGTCTGTTTAGTGTTTTGTCTTTGTGTATTTGTACTGTTTTGTGTATTTGTACTGCTTTGTGTTGTGTTTGTGTTCTTGTGCTGCCTTTGTAATTGGCACTTGTGCTGTAAAGCCTGCACGTTAATAAAATTCATTGAAATGAACTGAATTATTACTATTGAGGCGAGTTTAGGCTTAAAAGGGTTAAAATCAGATCAGTGCTGCCAATTTTACAAAAACTGCTTTCTGAGAGTGACAGAGAGAAGAAAAAAAAACAAGAACCGTCTACAAACACCTGAATAAGGTAAGTAAATGTTTTGAAAATCTTACAAGCTTTGTTATTACTGAGGCTTGAATGCATTAAGGGACTATCAAGTGGCCAAAGAATATGAAATGGTTCAAATAATACAAACTTCAGTGTTTGTAAACATACCGCTTGTAACTCAATTCACAATTGTTTATTTTATGAACTAATCTTCCTTTACAATTGTCTTATTTTGAGTCGCTTAAAGGCGATGACTCCATGGTTTTTAAGAGTACCTATCGACATGTACGTTTCATTCAGAAGAGAATGCCAAATGAAATTTTAATTTTCTTAAAGAAGACCTCCAACAACACTGGTATACGTGTGTGGCAGAGCCCTTACACAAAGCTATAAATTTTTCTGTGGCAAACTGAAGAAAGAGGATGTACAGAAAAGCAGGTGTGTAAAATAATAATAAGAAGAAAAAGGCACATAAACCTCTCTAGGAAACCAGTTCTTGAGTAGCTATAGGCATTTGTTTTCTTTATTCTCCCGCAAGCACGACTAGTGGGCAAAAAGGAACACACAACGCTCCATACGCAAGTCACTTCACATAGTATTTTTATACTTGTTTATATACAGCGGCGTCGCGCTTTGTCGGATTCCTGAAAAACAGACTTCACAAAATGCAGTACTAACTCTTGAATTTCCCACAAGACTCACTGTCATGCATACTTTCATCTTCCCATCTCTCAATACATGACTTCATGCTGCTGGGTCCGTGAAAATCTACTAGTTGCTGAGCTCGCTAGACATTCCTCGTCTCTTATGCAGCTAGAAAACTTTACCACCACATTCACAAGAACTCCCCCTTTTGTTCCTACTTCAGCCAAATGATTAGTCTACAAACTCCCATCCAAACTCTTTACCATCCATTTTAATATTATCCTCCTTTGCATGCCAGTCTCGCAATTTGTAACTTTCCTGCTTTAATAAACATACAATACTCAGGAACGAAAAACTGGACATAAATGAAAGTACCGCCCGCACAGATGTAAGGGTGGTACAGAGTATGGGGTAATACCTACTTAAAATCAGCTGCAAATGAGAAACTAAAACAACTGCTGACGAGAAGAGGAAAGACGGTAATAGCAGAGAAACAGCAGTAGTGTAATAGCACAAGCAGTGAAGTGAGGGATTAAACCGATGTAAACAGGCCTCGGCAGAACTGTGACAGGATTCAGGTCTATTGGGACGTGATCTGGCTCCATCTATACTGGCTAAGCAGTCAATAAGAACCGATTTGGACTGCCTAACACTTGAAGGTTGAGGCGCCAAGATCGTCCGAAACGTCGGAATCCTCTCAACCAATGACAAAGCGACTTATCCCTTAAGACTTGAATCTTCAGCAGCACAGTAGTAACAACCTCAAATCTTGCAACCTGGAGTTACACATGCACGGATTTATGTGAAGAACGACCCACAACTTAATGAACTAAATAAATAAGTAAATAAATAAATAAATAAATAAATAAATAGGCGTGACGTCAACTTACAGTGGTACAGATGGACATAACTGCACTGCAGTTTACTGCTATATGATAAAATGGCACCAGAAAGCAAGAATTTCCAAGTGTATGAACAGCAAAATTACAGGGACTTAAGAACTCTACAAGTTAATAATTAAAATATTTTGAGAAATAATATAACAGGTACGAAACCTCGTTAAAAAAGAAAACAAAGCGAAATAATAACAACCTTGCTTTCAGACAGAACACTTACTGCCGACCCTTACATCTACCAAAAACGAAGACCCATAAATAACCTCACAAAAGAAAAAAAACCATCCACACAAATTAAGCAACAATCACGCACAATGTAACAGTAACAACATAATTTAACGTTGGCCAACATTCCCAACATTTATTTCCCGATAACCGCATTGTTGGCTCACGAAAATTCCTCTGCCACCTCTATTCAAAAAGAATGTAATTCCTTTCACGAGGAGTTACGCGAATTCTGACGTGTCTTATAAAACCTTACGGCACCGCACCGCACCACAAATTATCAACATGACAACATAAGTACAAAACTACTGAGTATTTCTTCACATGAATGGCAGTTGACTTTACTAATAACCGCCCCAAAAGAAACCCTATATCACTTCTAACAAAGATAAATTAAAACTACACCTAATTTTCCCATTTTTTAAAGTCTGTGTTTCTACCTGTTACTTTAAGAGGCAAAGTGTTTCATTATTACCCACGCTGAGAGGCCTTTCCTTCCAAGACATGCGCAATAAAGAAGTAGCTGACCGCTGCCAAGGATACCAACTACAGGAACGTTATTATTATTATTATTATTATTATTATTATTATTATTATTATTATTATTANAGGAACGTTATTATTATTATTATTATTATTATTATTATTATTATTATTATTATTATTACAAGTTACACTCACAAAAAAAAGACCCTAACAACCACAGGGGTTTCCAACAACCCCCTTACGACATCTATTTGAAGATGTTCCTTTCTCATGCTACGCTCCTGATTACCTGCCTATTCAACCCCACCCTCCCTTCTGATCAGTGTTCTTGAGAAAACGGTTAGTTACCTACCGAACTGGGGTAAGGGGAGGGGTTGTTCACCTGGCACAGAACGGGGGGGGGGGGGGGAGCAGTGGAAAAAGGAAGCTATGGGCGATCGCCACCGTACGATTATGAACAAACTATATTTTTGGTGAAAGGCTCTGCTCTGTTGGAATGATGGGGCTGAAGTGAAAGAATAGCCTATGTCAAGGATGATCAAACCCTGGGTCACGACTTATGATGGGTCGCAAACTCATAAAATAATAAACTGCTTACATGGGGCTTTGAAGAGGTACTAGTATATCTGTGAAGCAGGGACAGTGTGAGTTAGGGTGCTGGGGACGTGCACAAACAAAGAGTGACAACCAGTGGTTTAAGCTGTGGTTAAAATCACTGAATTCAAATATGAAATGCAGTTGGATCAGCGAAAAATAAATTGTAGAAGATGAGGAAGAAAATAACCGTGGGCCAACTTGATGTGTTACGCTGGGACTTGCCTGAAGGGCCTGCCAAGGACAGGGAAAACAACCAACAGACAGGCAAAGGTTTGAAACCGGTGCCTCCCGAAAAATTGGAGAACATTCTGGCGCCATATTCAGCGTTTTAAAAGTTCGTTAAACTGTAATTCAAACTGTTTTAACAGTTCCTTGTCTCACAATACGCAAAAAACGGCACCTCACACTTTTGGCGAATTAAAAATACAGTCTGTTGCATTTACCAGGTGCTGGCAGCGAACGAACGAGCGAACTTCCATACCATTGTTAAAAATTCAAATGTTTGCTGCCAAGTGGTTTGATGGAACACAAAGACGACCCAGGTAAGGAGCAGTGTTTGAAGAAGGGTGCTTTTCTTCCCCTCTTCCTCATGTGCGATACTGCGTATCGTCCGCATTGGAACAGGATTTCCCTCATCACCTGTTTCCACCTTGTGGGACGCCCCTCAGTTATCTACCTTCTAACGCGGTAGCCAATCGAACTAAGGAACTGAGCTGTAACCGTTGCGTACCGGGTTTCAACGATGTTCCAAAAAAATCTTTAATTAATCATTTCGACTCCAAAACAGATAAAAAAATATTTCCACATAGTAAAAGAACCACAATATGACGTACGGGTAAGCGGAGGTATAGCTCCATGCATTCTTCACTTCGGCACCAGAAAGAGTTGAATGGTTAGCTTAGTGTCCAAGGAATGCCCCGAGACCCAATGAAATGAGGCTGGAAGGGCCCCATAATCGTTATGGACTCTGCTCAGAAACGAACTGCGTTTCCTCGGTTGTCCAACTTTATGCCACCTCCACCTACTTAAGTAGGTGGCTGAAGTAAGCAAGACGGCCCATGAACGGCAGAAGCTGACAAAAGGCTTCTGTAGGTTATGTCACACTACAGTCTCGTAGGGAGTTACCAATATTTCAGCAAAAAGTAGTGTCTCCATCTTCAGGACCGTAATGAAGACAGCATCGTCACCCGAAACATCGGTACCCACCTACCAGACCACAACGCGTCACAAGTCAAAAAGACAACAATATAGGCTTCATGCTGAAAAAGAGACCGGATCTTGTGTCCACACAGCCTCGAATTTTGTCGGTAACGAGGACTCATCCTCCGGGCGAAGGCGGCCGTGGCGTGGATCTGACTCTTCTCCATCTAGTGCGGAGATTTGGAATAACGGCGTGAAAAAGGGACAACTCTTTAAGCTTGAAAAGTCTCCGAAAACTTGAAGCTCAAATTCGGGAGATGGCTAGCCAAAGGCAGCTATGCTGCTGGGGATACAGTGGCTGATGCAGACAGCTAACGGGCTTGGATGCTACCTGAAACTTCCACGTGGTGGGCGACAGCCGGAAGGGCATGACCACCCTGTGCTCTGGAAACAAGCCTTACCGGAAGATAGATGTTCACTGTCTCAAAAGAGATGAAACCCAAACCACCCTCTTAAAAAGAAACAGGGGAAAATGTCAACAGCTGTCACCCTTACCGTATATCCACTTCTCGATCCTTTTAAAAAGTACTGTACGGGTGTTTTCCCATCGTATAACATGAAAAACCTTTCCAATTCCTTTCCATATGAGATCGATCTTTTATGTTTTAAAACTTGAGAAACAGTTCAGTCAGCCGGACTTGTCACTAGCGGCCTATGGGAAACTAGCCGTCCAATCTAAAGCTCACTAACTATACTGAGCTACAAAGATGTCCAAGTATAAGTAACAAAGGCAAGAGGAAAAAGAAAGAGTTGCATAATATATACCGATATATGGAACGCAACTGTCCTTTCTGCATCCTGTTTCTTACAGCGGACCTGACAGAGAACATCCAACAATCTTACGAACTTGACTCTTTTCTCTTAGCAGCAGGTGAAACAGCAACAGGTGTTAAAGTGATGTGCAATGTTTCTGTTTGGCATTTCGAATACCCATTTCTAATGCTTCTTTTACTAAGCGAAAATCCTTCCGTTTTGTAGCTTACGTAAGTGTTCTTGCTTCTGTGAGTTTTACCCGATATGTATTCTGATATTTACCTGCTATGTACTCTGATATTTACAAGGATATCGATTATCAAGCGAAGAAATAACACTTCGGTTTGTACGAAATAAAAACCAAAAATGACACGGTTAAATTGTGAAACGCAGTTTGGACTTCCCCTTAGATGACATATTGCAGAACGAGGGGCGGCCTTTCGCTTTCGGGAAAAAAGGTCACGAACATGACAGAAATGTTATGAAAAATTAACTCTCATTTAATGTCAACATTAGACCAATATATATTACTGTCATGGAGCATACAAATTTATTCTGTCCTGTTACATAAATACGTGCTGTGTTATTTAAATATGCGAATTACATGGCGATACATTCTTGGAATATGTAACTACGTTTCTGGTCTTCAGAAATATTACAAGATGAATAAATTCCGCACTTTTTTGTTAACATGTAGGTCGGCTTCTTCGTATATAAAGCTATAAATTTCAAAGTCAGTGACACTGTCTTCATGCCGGGTTCTCCCTTACTGCTAGATTAAGTTGTTGAGGAAAATGTTCTACATTTTTAAAGCGATTTTTTATTCTGAAACACATTACATGTCCGCCATAACCACGTATGATGCAGGGAATTTCTACACACACATACACACACACACACACACACACACACACACACACACAGTGAAAAACACTGACAGAAACAAAACAAATTCATGGGAGTTAGCTTTTTGTTTGGTGGACATGTTACCATGGTGATGAATACTGAGCACAAAAGTGCTTGGTTATGTTGCTCCCACTCGACCGCCATGAACAACGTGAGCCAACTTAACAACAAAAAAGTACCTTAAAACAATAAAAACCAAATGAAGTAAAGAGAAAGAGATGCGAGGGTGGCGGTGGGAAAGAGATAAAGAAAAAAGGAGAAGAAGAGTGGGTTAAAAATGAAGTATGACTTACCGCCAGATCGTGATGTTGCATTGTTGTTATCATGCAGAGCCTCCACGATCAAAGAGAATGTCCCCTGGAACAAAAGAGCATCGCGCGATTACAATTCCGAATACAGACAGAATATAAACTAGACTATTGTCTTCTATTTCTTTTTATGAACACGCACAATTACTTTACTTACATGACACAGCTATATCTACAGTACGGAACTGGAACGGCTCAAATACGTAAAACTGAAAATATATGTAACAACAATATGTCCTAACACACAGAAGTGTAATTTCCACCTATAAACACAGCGGTTATAAACTGCTGTGGGACGTAACCTCACACAACGTGGCATATACTCAAGATCTGATCGCAGTTATTGATTCCATATGGGGCAAAACGGACTGTCAGAAAGAAATATGCAAATTGTAGCACTACTATGACTACTTTATTTTTATACATCTTGGCAATAAATTATACGTCACACTACTCTTTGAATACATCTACTCAGCCTGGACGAGACTTCGGAAATAACAGGCAAGAACAGCTGAAATTTAGAGTGCAAACAGTCATCGAAGCATAAAACACAAAGTTTTACACAATAAAAAAGATAACCACTAAGTACGAAATCAATCTCATTGTAAAGATATATTAAAAACACCACACACTCAAGGGTTGGCTTACAGGCTGAACGATCAATGAATCGTGGTTCGATTCCTTGCAAGTGCAACGGATTTCTCTCCAAAACATCCAGAACAATTTTGGATCCTAAGTCTCATTTTCAAAGGACAACACTTTTTCTCTGGATTTTAAGCAGCCGGAGCGTGAAGCTGCCAATTCCCCTCCATCTAGTGTCCTGGTTAAGAATGCGTGGAGCTATACCTCTATTCCCCCACATACATTCACGGCTCTCAAAGGGACAAATGTAACTATTTACGGCTATTACAAAGCGACAAATTAACCATATAAAGCAGTGTGGTTACCGTGTAACTGGTATAACATCAAAAACCTTCCCATACTGTGCATGTATGGTTTCGTACGATGTTCACAATAAACAGTGTAATATTACGTAGAAGCCGTGTACTTTGTGTGAGGAAGTGACCGAATTTTTAAGCACAATTTAATCAAATTTCGGGCGTCAAGTTACAGGCTTCTCACAGCAGCGGCTCAGGTTCGAACCTGGCCTGTCTATGTTGGATCTGTAGTGAACAAACTGGCACTGGGAATCCTCCTTCTCCAAGTACTTCTGTTCTCCTCTGTCAGCAACATCCCACAAATGCTCCATACTCATCCCAAGCACCTTCACACCCCCTCATAAACGAACGGGCGAAGCCTGTAGACCTTCCAAAAGAAGTGATGTTTCGCAAATTGGGGAAAATGAAGAAAGAAAAGTATTTCTCGGGCTTCAGCGGGTTAAGACCACACTACTGAGCAGTCTTGCCAACTCCTGGCTGCTAAGCTGAATTATAGATGGCAGTGACGATCAAGTTTCATGACAGAGTTGATATGACGTCACAGAAGTAAAACTAGTCTCTAAATAACTGACAGTCATATATTTATAACAACAAAAAGCAGAAATTAAGCTCCGCTGATCATGTGTAAGACATGAACTCAAATGGTTGGTTTAAAAAAATACAAAAAGGTTTCTAAGAAAATTACACGACAGACCAGCAATAGGTCCCGCCCATGTGTGTTACACAGCAACAGGGTTCAAAAAATGTAACGATGAAATCCATGTTATGTACGTGACATCATTTTTAAAATCATTCATGCTTTACAGATTTTAAAACCGGTTTCAATTCATCTTTGTGTGTACCAAATAAAAATACTGTCTGAACTTAATTATTTTTAATTACATCACCACAAAAGTCGGTCGAATTCACTTCCATTTTCGTCTCCGGACGCAGATATTTTTGGGCAGACGGGCCTGATATAAAGAAACTGGTTACGTGAATGACGATCTGGTCAAACAGCTGGTGACATTAACGGTCTCCGAGTGTTAACAAAACTTGTGTGGCATGAGGGAGAAGACAGAGCAGGATAAGGATGAGATCACCAGTCTATAGGTACTATTATACCGGCCCTGTTCAAGCCATGAAAGTACGTGGTGCAGTGGAGGTATAGCTCCACTCATTCCTAGCCTAAATGAGTTATCAGTTTCGGGCCCCAGGCCCTTAAACCCCTGGAAAAGAGTCACCGATACGCATTTAGTAAGCAGCTGGGTGGGCCCCCCCAGCCGGCCTGGACGTTTCGGAGACGACAATACCTTAACCCTGCCGGGCATTGAACCACGATTCTTCAGTCGTTCTGCCCGCAGAACAGTCATTATAACGACTGACGAACCCAAAATAAACGATTCCGACTTCAGGGTGGGCAACTGTTTACTGAACAGTGTGTACCCGACGCTTGAAACATCAACTGAATGCTGAATGCAAGTCTCGTTCCCCCTGTTCGACTTCATTTCATTTTATTTTCGTCATTAGCGCAACATAATTAAAATCAAATTCCTCTTACTGAATCTAGTCCGTTTCCCACGCTTCAGCACGGCACTCTCAAGAGGCTGTTACGTTACCTGAAACTCGTTGGCATGCCAGCGCATCCATCGGAACTACTGAACGGAAACGATCAGACGTCACGTGACAGTCCTCCATCTCTATTGTTAACAGATTCATGCAAAACAATGGATAACCGACTGCACGATAATGGCAGCAGCTATACTTAGAATACGGTGTAACTTCACGGTCGACTGTGCTGCGGTTTCAAACAAGATTCCTATTTTTAATCCACTTGAAAATGATTATGGAATAAACAGTAACTGGAACTGTGCGACTGCCCAGGCCACATGGCAAACACAAACTGCCACTTCGGTTGGCATTATCTAATACAAACGTGAAGTGGTCCATGTGCACGTTACGAAGACATAGAGGGAGCAGAAGTATAACTCCATGCATTCTTAACATCAGTACTAAGATGGAAGTCAGTTTCAGGTCCCCCCACCCCCCGAGGCGGGATGCCCCAGCTGACTGTTGGATATTACGGTGGGTGGGGCCCAAAGCCGATTTTGACACTTCAGAGGACTGCAAGATCTGATGGGGCACGCCGGTAGACCCGTCACTAAAGAGACAAGAGCTATCCCGGGTGCAATATGCAATAGACGTGAACAAAAGAATAAAGGGAGGGGAAAACACATTAAAACTGTGTAAGAAGTTCTGGGGGAGCATATCGCGCCAAGGCCGATCCCAGTGACCGCGCGGTCTAAGGAGTGGGTCTGCGGCCGTTCCCTTACTGAGGTCGCGGGTTCGAATCCTCCAGAGGGCATGGATATCTGTCTCTTGTGAGTGTTGTGTGTTGTCAGGTAGAGGTCTCTGCGTCGGGCTGATCACTCGTCCAGAGGAGTTCTACCGAGTGTGGTGTGTCTGAGTGTGATCGTGAAGCCTCGACAATCAGGGGGCCCTGGCCCACTAAGGGCTGTTGCGCCACGGGAAGAAAATACAGCTCCAACAGATTTTTAATTTGGGCACTAGACACTGGCGATTGGTTAGTTTCACGCCTCGTCCGCTTTAACCCGGTTTCTACTGGGCTGGGGCAAGGGGGTCCACGTTTCGGGGTTTCTGTCGGAAATCGAACACGAGGCGTCCAACCCGCAGCCAGTCCCAATACTATTCTCCCCTGTCTCTAACACTAATTACATTATGCAAGCGACACAAAATAAGCCCCGTCTTGACATTTTCTACGAGCTACACACATAACAACTCAACACATACTTTCAGCACATATGACTCACACACTTCCTCCCTGTCGTGAATGAATGCATCCTTTCAGTTGACGAAAGGAGTGCATTGTTTGCTGACAGCGCTCGGTATTTACTTCGACCATAAAGGTCATTTACGTTAAGAAAGTCAATTACATATTGAGCCTTACGGAATGTACTACGACATTCTTCGCTTACAAGTGACAAAAGTCTGAGACATTTTTAGCTGCATCTAATAGTACACGTCTTGTTTGAAGTATTCGGGTTTGTGTCGTTCAAGTGCGTAACACAGAGGAAGGACAGGAATCGATTCCCGTCGGTGCGTCTGTGCTCTGTGCCTCTGTCAGTTGTACCACGCAAACAGATGTTAAGGGTCTCACAAATTAACGAAAATACATGCAAGAACTGGGAGATAATGTTTACTTATCAAGTGGAAACGAAAACTGGCGAAGAATAAATAAATTAAATACAAATAAACAACAGTAACAATCTTTCTTATCGAAACTTACCTTTTCACGTTTTTGGGCCTAGCGGGTGGAGGGAGGGGGGACCCGTAAATCTACTCCGCGAAATTTGTCCCTGTATATAACAAATTACTAAAAAAAAAAATTTAAAAGAATTAATCAGATTTTGAACCACTTATGTGTTTACAAACCACGACAAAAACAGGTTATTATATTCGTAGTATATTCGTTAGTATATTGCAGTATATTTTGACCACTAGAATGGTCAAATTATTATTAGTCCCTTCCCCCCTCCACTTCAGAAATGAAAGTCATTCAAAGCCAGAATTTTAAAACTCTCAGCTTATGTGTTCGCTTTAAAATTTACAAAATACAGTTCACTTGGTGTAAAGTCATATAACATAAAGACAATTCTTGATTCAACAGAACTTCGCGTAGGCTATGTATCACCATCAGTACACCACATACGTACTGAACGTGTACCCAGTTTGCTTATCTGGTCTATAAATCACTGACGTGACATTTTTGTTACCAAAGACGGACATACGGGATGCGATTGTCACAATTCGGCACGAATATAATCTGAAAACTGGCAAATTTTACGATCACAGATAACGCAGTCACGTGTTCTCTGTATTCAAGGCATGCGCAATGCTGACACTGGCCACATGTTGGACAATAACCGCATGTTATTACGCAGTCGTCAGATGAAAGGGGACCACAAATTTTAGCCTACAATGATACACGCACACACAAAAAGTAATACTGCTGAATTATATAACTGTTAACACTGATAACAAATTTAATATTCAAACGCCGATAAATTATGCAACTATTATACTGATATTAAAATTAATAACCAAAAGACACACGTTATGTTATGGGAGTTACAAATTTTACAGTTGTTTCTTTGTTCTGAATTTTAAAAACGCCTGTACCTAACGCAACGCGCCCAGCTCATCTGTACCGCGTGTAGTCCGAACGCGCAGTTGCAGGCGATACTGGACACAACGAACGTGTGTTATCTCTAACATCTCTTGCAACACCGACCAAATTACGGTCGAGGTCCTTCGAGCTGTATCACACGTGATAATATTAAAACAGATCTTAAGAAACTGGAGGAGGGATGGGGCACACAGTGGAGTCGACTGGTTCAAAAGGGGGTCAGACTGCAGGTTTTTTTCACTAGGGTAATAAGCCCTATATTTCCATAAACTGATCGAAATTTCTTAACCACGTGACAAAGAATAAATTTTTCTGAGTGATTCTGCTTTGCAGAATTATTAAATTTATTTTTAGAAATATGAAACACATTCAGTAGATCATTGCTTATACAAATCTCACAAACACGCTACACAAACGGCCAATTTGTGACCCATAGAATTATAGCAGAGAAACAGACGAATCACTGATAACAAATCAACTAGAAATCTGACCGCCACCTCAGACGGTTTACTCTTATCTTCACACATTATACCCCTAATTACACTTTAATATCATCTCCTCAGCACAAAACGTGTACCAGGTATCACCAAAACACTGCACGTATCACTGGCAGGCATATCGTGTTCACGATCATGCTCTCCTAACCTGAAACGCCATTTCCTTAAACTGCCGCAGTGCATTCGCAGTACAAGTCACAAGCCAAATGGGATGTTATACCTCAAATGCATGGAGCATGACATTTCAGCAGGCTGGTATTTCTTGTGTAGTAAAGTATTTAAAAAAATTCATCAAGTCTAATAACCTCTACCCCAGGGATGCACAAGTACCGGGCGCAACATCACCCAGGCGACTACATTTTGTATTGTGGCGACTACTATTTTTGCACCCTTCAGTATGGAACTTGCTTCATGTAACCCTTGAGGCCTAGAATTTTTAGATGGTTCCTAGATTTTTGAAAAATTTTTGCAACCTTACTCTACTTTCTAACCCACTATTATGGCAGAAAATTTTGGAACTCGTGTATATCTACAACATTCATTGATATAACTTTATCATATCTGAAGACAGCACAAAACATGCCAACGTGTGTAACACATAAAACATTTCTTTTGCTAAAATAAGTCAGAATATTTACGATTCGATAAAACATCTAAAATTGCTCCGTATGTGGAAAATGTGCGCATAAACTGGTGTACCCTCTGCCTCGGCTTTGTTTTAAGTTCTTATATTCCATTTCGATAGTGCAAAACTGTCGTTTTTCATGGCAAACTTGAATACAACACATTCCAATCACGTTTATGTAAGATATAGCCCGTTTATTCGAAAGCAATAACAGAAGTAAAAAATATCCAATCCTTCACACAATTACTATAAAGTACCATACTTATGTTATTAAGTAACGCTGGACGAATGCAGAACAATAAATATTTTACTTATTGTAAAAACTAACTATTTAATTGGCTACATTATAGCATTTAAAAGGCCTCCTGGTTTTCTAGTTCCTACTTCTGCCACCAGAGTAACGATAGCAATGTGATTACAACGAAAGGAGGCAATACAACTATTCCACACCCAAAATGATATATATATATATATATATATATGCTTTTGACCTCACAAGTTACCGGTTCTCTCAAATCGTTCCTCTCCGCCATAATGCAGACAACACGTGCAGGCGGGCAGAAGCCAACATTGTATTTAGCGAAATGCCGCATCGCGGTGGAATTATTGATTGCTCCACCATCCAGAACAACAAGACTGACAAAGTAACCCACATATTATGCAGTTTCAAAGACTGAAACAAAATTCTGGCATTGTAACACATATTCCCCTTACCTAGTGCCTTCCTTGGAGGGTTTTATGTCGTCTCATCAACTGCGACAATTCACAAACGTATCGATAATTTAAGAAATTGCATATTTACCAAATTTTAGTCACGAGGAGTACGGCTGGAAGCAGTCGTGGCCTATTTTCGTGCATTATCCTAAATTTTGTTTAATCGTATTGTGAAAAAAAAAGATTAACTTGAGAGGGCAGACATTGAACTACGGGGATTCGAACATGGTAATCTTACGTACTGAATGACAATCGGACGTATTACCGCTAACGTAACTTCTTTGTTTGCTGTGATATTCACCCGTCTGATATACTGTTTGTTTCTCGTCTACTTCATGTCGTTATTCTGTAACTGAATATTTCGACTGTCGAGTCAGGCATCTTCAGGGATATTCATAAGTCGACTAAATACATAAAATACACTTGACAGGCTACCAAAATATTTCAGTAAAGGCGCACGAAGCGCACCTTCAAAGTGGACGTTTCAATCGACGTTACATCAGTTTACATCTCGCTGTGCATACATCAACTACTGAGACCAGGTAACATGGATAAAACTCAATTTATGAAGGAAGAAACCTGTCCTGTCGATTTTTCTAAATACAAATTCCACCAATCGGATCTCAAGCCAGGGTCCTTACATACAAGTCCAGACGTGACCTCCTTCAGCTTCTGACCAATCAAAACAGGTTACATTCTGTGAGAATTTTGTCACGGGACATCGTGAAGTAGCAGGATGGAGGACGTGCACTTGATTCATCTGATTCAGAAGACGGACCAGATGTGAGCTGTTGTGAACACGGCAACGAACCCTTCGGTTCCAAAACACACAGCGAATTTACTGCCTGAGCAAACATTAGCTTTCCAACGGTGGGGGGGTCTTCGCCTTGGAGTTAATCTCATGGCAGTACCAATATTACGGTCTCTTGGAATGTGGTGCTGTGTACTCTTGCAAATAGGTACCATCCTTCTGCCTCAGTCTGTACTCAAAACGTTGGCACGTTTCTCCGAAACTTCGGTATTCTATGAAAATACACGGCGTCACATTCTATAAGACTCTAACGCTAACACCTTCCTAAGAACATCATACGACACGTAGTGATCCTAGTTCCAGTCTGCGTAACATTCTGCTGCCCTGAAGAAGGAAGCAGCATGCTACTCCGAAATGTAGATATACACCTATCAGATTAGTCACATCTTAAGACCGAAATCATGACATTTCCCGCCCCCAGTATATACCATGATAGCCTGTGTCACGCATTCTAACGAATTCACTTCTTTTCTACAGTATATTTTTTAAGTGTTTAAAAAGGATCAGTAAAGGCAGGGCTGCACACACACTTGGCTTATTTATGGCTCCATTATGAGAACCCGTGCCGTAACTTTTACTACCATTTGTTATTACAGTATTAACGTCAAAACGACTCCCTAAGATACCTTCCATGATGGGGAAAATACTTCTACTTGCACCTTGGCTCAACTTTTACTACCCTCCCACAAATACTTCAGGTGGTTCCTATTGTCAGAGAAGGGCAACGCGTAACAAATTACAGACGTTTAACAAAAACTAATGGCTGAATGAGTTACATACAAAAGTGACGAAAATGTCTTGGGGGATCATATATCGGTCAAGATCCCAGAACTCAGGTAGCAGTCAACATTTCAAGAGCATCCCATTTTTCAAAAAGACAAAATGTATCTCATTTCTTTTGTATTTAAAAGAAAAAAAATTCCTATGCGTGTTACACACTTAGAAATGAAGGTGACATTTTTATAACACCTGAAATAGAATTTTCCTTTGCATGAAAACATGTGAAACAGAAATGATTTCTTTGTATCCATTCTACATACACTGCTGATGACGGGCGTACACGCTGAGAAGGATGTTCAGAAGCAGTGTTCAAGGAAACGCCAATCGTCAGTAAATGTCCCCTTTACAATCGTCAGAACCCCCCACAGACTTTATGACACATCCATATATACCACCAGAACAACGAATTTCTTCGGCCTTCCCATGGTGACTTCTCACAGCGAATAACCAGTTCAAACCCAGGGCAGTCCACGCGGTTGTGTTACGTGGAATGGGACAGATTTCTTTCTGAACACTTTCATTTGCCCTACCAATTCTCACTCCACCAATGAGCTGTACTGATCTGTATATCATCAGTGGGGTAAACAACGGCCTATGAAGGCCGCAGTTCTATGCAGTCACACTTCACACTTCAAATAAATAAATAAATAAATAAATAAATAAATAAATAAATAAGAACATACAAACATATTTTTATCAGACACAAAGAAAGCTACAAAGGGTCAACTTAACCCTCTAAAGCCCAGTGGTTATTATACGTACCACCAGGTTTAACACTCAAAAATTCTACGTTCTGCCCACACAGCGTATTTACGTGTTTTTTTGTGGATCTCAGAACAAACAGCGATTATTTCCCTACACAGCATTAACTGACTGGTTTTTATAATCGAGACGGAGTGTGTTTACTGCGCGGTACGAACTCAGTCTTCAAAGTGTCCACTTAGGATCTCACAAACTCTGATCAGAAACAAGACCCATTAGCCACTAACACCCAAGCACTTCAAAATAATACACAGTGTCGCCAAACTCATTCGAAACTCGGTGTTAAACACGCAGCCTCTAAAGTGAAGTGACTTTTACGTCATTCCGCACAAAAACACGGCACCCACCTCAAAACAAAACCATGCAGCTCCACTGCAAAGCCCACAGGACCAAACACAAACACAGCAATACACTGCGTGGGCAACACGCACATATCCTTAACCTTTTAGACGCTAGCAGTAACTTTACATACGACCAGGTTTAACATTTAAAAATTCTATGTGGTGCCCACATTGCGTTTATGTGTTTTGTATGGATCTCAGAACAAACAGCAACTTTTGCCGTATAAAACATTAAGAGACTGGTTTTTATAACCGAAGTGCAGTGTTTACAGCGCGGTACGCACTGAGTCCTTATATAAAACAGACACGCTTCGTCTTTAAAGGGTTAATGTTAAAGTGGCACACATAGTAACCACTATCCTTCAGAGGATTACTGTGAACGGTAAATAATCACCGTAAGACACAGCTGATATGCTGGTTACTGTACGCTGCCATGAAGAGGTCAGTGGAGTCATTAAAGGCCTTTGGGTGCGACACGGCAACGCCGCTTATAGGGATGTTCCTTGTTAAATGCATGATTGGAATAAAGTGTGGGGAGCCGGTGTGCACGACAGGAAGCCTAAATCACAGGCGGCTGCTATGTGTGGCGCCCAGCAAGTTAACGACTGCTGCCGGAGGAGGTGGGGGCGGGAGGCGGCACGGATGTAACAGTGACATAGTCTGGACCGGAGAGGACAAGGCTGTATGCCTGTAACATCCTGCGGGAACAACAGCCTGGGAAACTACTGGCTGTTTCAAAATGTGTCTCAAACTAGACATCGTGGGACAAGAGCATAGGTTGGTTCATATGGCATTGAGAGGATCGAGCGCTGTTATCTGTTAATATAGCGATGATACGAAGCTTAACGGGTCTGGGAAACTACTGGCTGCTCCAAAAGACATGTTACATCGAGTGTAATCGTAGGGATCACAAAGGGTGAGGGTCAGCGTATCTGGATAGGACAGAAATGCAATAGCATGCATTAACAGTACTAAAAAAACACCCTGCGAAAATACAGGGCACTGTAGTACTGAATGCCATGCACTAACAGCCTTAAAAAGACACCCTGTAAATACAGGGTGTTTCACAAGACATTTGTCACTGACAATATAGCTTCGCAGGGAGTTCTTAACAATTTTTTTTTCTCGGTGATATGAAAAGTACGTTGTCCCTGTGGTTAAGTATGCACCACGATATGAAGTCTTGTGGGACAATCACGGCGTAACACCACGCACACATAAGCCCGCTCCCGTAGTTTTACCCCCGGCACCCATTAAATATGAGGCTGGCCTGGACGTTTTGGACAAGAAACACATCATCTGCCCCGCGTGAAATCGAATTCCCGTTCATTATCTAGAGAGTCTTCACAGCAGGAACTTGCTAATAAGTCCGTTTCCAAACCGCGTTTTGGCAACACAGTATCTTAAGAAACAGAGTGACGGTTTAGGTGGACACCGAGGTTTCGAAGGAACATTCCGCAACCATCTTCATATTTCATCATTTGAGATGAAGGCCGAATGTTTCTCAGCAACGTATCTACCTATAACACTACAGCGTCATAACCCAGATGATCGCGGGAATTATCCCTGAAGAGGGAGGGCAGTATTTTCTTTGAAACGTTTGTATCCAATTACAGCACTGCAGACACACTCTTTGACCTCCAAAGATCAAAACCTATAAAAAAAATCTACAGAATATTTATGTTTTTTGTTCATATAAATAGTTAAATTTATGCCCCCTGGAATTTAGATGTAGGGCAACTTAATTTTTAAGGACAAAATCAATTAACAGACGTCGACAAAAAACAAAGAAAGGGTAACGAAACTGAAAGAAGATAGATACATGAGACAAGAGATTATTTTCCCACACTTCTGACCTTAAGATTTTTTTTCTCTTTAAGTATCTTTCTTCATTGATTGAAGACTGAACTGAAGGTTGAAACGATCGGCACGATCTCAAACCAACCATAAAACGAAACAAAAGAAAAGACATAAAAAAAAAGCGAACTTCTAAAAACAAAAGATGGCTGCACTAGATCTGGCCTGACGATAGGACAATCACAGAACCACCAGTACATGAGCAGACGGACCTAGCAGAGAACAACCATTATAAAAAAGTTTTTCCTAAAATTAATTAATAACATTTTTTATAAAAATTAAAAAAAAGCATAGTGTGTCATAGCTGACGCATGAGTAATGACACGTCATGTTCAGGGCGACTTCACTACAGGAGCTGCGGCCGTGGGTTTGGGAAGGGTTGCACAGCAAAGTAGCTTAATATCGGATGATTGATGAAAAGTCACATAGGGTTTGCGGTACGCGGCGATGCGGGAGGGTGAGAGAGGGTTAAAGGATGGTTTGGAAGGGGGGAAATTTTAAGAAACAGACGGGGGAGAATCCGTTTACCGTCTCCCTGTCGTACCTAGTACGCTTCAACCCCGTCCGTATCTCCCCCTAAACCTCCCCTTTCGGTAAGATATACCTGTCTCCGTTTTTTTATACGTGCACCAGGGGGATGCACTAAATCTTCTTTCACCCCATAGAACACACAGACTGTTCTGTTCTGTGCCACTGTAACTGACTTTCGACTGTTTCTGATGGAATGATACAAGACGACTCGTCACACAAAATGCTGACCTAGGAAGAAATCACATACCTCGAAACAACAAACGAGGCGCACAATGTATTAAGAATAATCAGCATAAATCCAAAGAAAATACAGAAACCCTCCGTCTAACCCGTTAACATTTTTAAAAAAGGAAATACAGTTGAACCCGGTTATAACGACATCGATTTATGCGACACCTCGTCTATAGCGTCAGATATTCTGCGGTATCAATTAATTCCTCACTGTTAACCATAACATTGTACTCTTCGGTTGGAACAACGCTCGTTTATAACGACACAAAATATTCATTCCCTTTCATGACGTTATGACCGAGTTCAACTGTACATCTAAGTAATATATAAAAAATTAGGCTGCTAGCTGACACAGAACACATTCCACCTCGCTTATAAAGACGGTTAATGCTCTTTGTTTACGGAAACAATCTGTATTTATTCTGACAATAAAAGCACATAAATATTTTATGTGACAAAAATGTATACATATATTACTACAGCGTTTTAAACGTTTGGGCACGGAGCTGTTTAAGATATGTCCTGCTTTGAAGGGCCCCTCCACTGCTGCCACGAGGATGGACGACGCAAAGTTAGGCAAACAGAGTAAGCAAACACATATTAAGGTCAGATATCGTTATATTCCCGGGGAGCACAAACGTTCCAAAAATCTGTAAGCCACCTCAAAATCCTAAGGCGCCAGAATGGTGACATGATACGATTTCCATACTAAAAATCCACAAACATTAGGTGCCACCCTAAAGATTTAGTCGCCCCGGCCCTAAGTAAAGACGTAAAAGCGTGTACGTGGAATGGGGTAAAACCCCACGCAATCTTAACTTCGGCACAATGTATTAGCACAGTATTTGAGATCTAAGAGACCACTTTGAAGATTAACTGTATAGATGGGAGGATAAATTAATAACTTTATATTGAATTGGGCCTTACAGAAAGAGGCTGTGAGGTTAGACTGGATTCACTTGGTTAAGGGAAGGTCCTGTGGCGAGCTGCTGTCTACCGTTTATGATCTGTCGGGTTCCATAAGAAGACGCAAGCTGAGAACATACGTGTCTAACGGCTATACAAGGCGGACTATATTCCATCGAGTTTGGTGCTGAAGGCCTATAGACGCTGCAGATGTGATTCGAAATTACTGCCCGTTTGTAAATACAAGAGAAGCAACTTTGCTACGGGTGAAATATTTACACTGTTTAAAAGAATTTGGTTTTTCAGACCTAATCAAGTACAGACAATTTATAGTCTTTGGAATCACACCAGTATATTAATCTTTCAAAGCCTAGCGATAACTTTACATACGACCAGGTTTAACATTAAAAAATTTCTACGTGGTGCCCACATTGCGTTTATGTGTTTTGTACGGATCTCAGAACAAACAGCAACTTTTGCCTTATAAAACATTAAGAGACTGGTTTTTATAACCGAAGTGGAGAGTGTTTACAGCGCGGGTACGCACTGAGTCCTTATATAAAACAGACACGCTTCGTGTTTAAAGGGTTAAACAGTATCTAAATTATTCAATGAAAGGGACTTAACCTTTTAAAGCCCAGCTGTCAGTGTTATGTACCGCCAGGGTCAACATTACAAAACTCCCTACTTTGCATTTCGTACGATTCTCACACAAATCGCAGTCATGTCCCTATACAGCATTAACTGACTGGTCTTTGTAACAGAAGCATGCGGTGCTTTCTGTGAAGCACAAGCTGAGCCTTTACATTTATGTTGATTCAGTTTCGTCTTAAACGCCACGGAGGCCCGGGTTCGATCCCAGGCCAGTCAATGTGAGATTTGTGGTGGACAAAATGGCAATGAGATTGGCTTTCCTCCGAGTGCTTCTGTTTTCCCCTGTCACTATCATGCCACCAATGCTCCATACGAATATTCATCTACACTTTCCTCTTACCAGAAGGACAAACAGGCCAGGTCGGGGAACCTTCCAAAAGGCAATGCTCTTATGGAAATCGGGAAGCACTGGATAATTCTTTAGTCTTCAAAAGGTTATCACACTTTACTACACTTTTAAAAAGACAATTTCGTACTTCCCCTCACCGCTACTCTTCCAGATGTACAGCCAATCCCATAAAACCTGCACCAATACCAGAACCACCGCATGCCATATGTGCCAAGTTGTGAAGGGGAAAAATCAAATGGAATGAAACTTCACAACCTAAACGGATACACAGTAGGTTCTGTAACAAAAGAGCCCTCCTGCCTGCCATCTGCTGTCAAAACATGGTATTAAGAGTTGGGCCAGTGTTTGATGCTTATTGTGGAGACTTTTAAAAAATCGAATCCGGCAACACGTGGATATGAACACGACACGTTGCAATCACGCGTTGCGATTATGTCAGGGCCAACTCCTGATGTTTATACTGCATTTCCATGTGTAAACGAGTAATGAGAAAATAAAATAATTTCCATGAAACTGCTATTTCAATCAATAACTTGTCTGTCTACTTTAAGTATACAATAAGATTTCATTGTTGCCAAACTAAGTTCAGTAAATTATACAGGCATTTACATTCTCTGATTATATGCATAAAATTATTGCGGTTTTATTTGAAAAAATGGAAGACTGGCATTTTGTTATTTGAACAGAAATGCACTGTTGATACACGCGACATTGAGGGAAATAAACGAAAAAGCTACAGCCAACGTATTAACCGACAGTGACACGTGAGGTTATCAAAAAGTGAAGAAGTGACATATTTCTACACCGTCAGCCATTAAAGGGAACACAGATATGACTGGTCCAATATTTAACCAAAGACGTGAATGTAAACGCCAATAACGCACACAGACTTGATACATTGTACCCGCACGCGTACTGGTCACAATATGGCGCGAGATAAATTCAAAAATTAAAAAAAAAAATGTAATTCATATTCTAGGTTCATATAATTCATTGATAACTGCGACATTTTGGTGCGTCACTTACATGATCGATCTAAATACAACCATTAGAAACAATTATGTAACAGCTACTAGTATGATTGAGTTTTAATGCTGTTTTCTGGTTTTCTCGCTGCGCGGCGCCACTTACGTAGGCCTACTATTTAAAGGAGTTCTCGAGCTCTACTGGACTAGCTTTAAGAACTGAAGAAAGGAATGCTGAGTGCATCTTTTACTGCTCTCTACTTCTATCCTTGGCCATTGCCTGTGTTCCTTTATTTTTCACAAAGAAAGGCACACAATTACTAACACGATGTGCAAACAGATTAAATTCTTCAAGACGAAAAGAAATAAAAAAAAACATTAACAAAAAACGCACACCTCAATACTATGAAATGGTTTCAGTCGTCCTACCTTGGCCAACATACTTTATTTTTCTTATTCCAAGAACGGATTCCGAAGTGATGAAAAAATGTAATTTCTTGTTCTTTTCTTCTTCTTTTTTTTTTTACATAATGGTTACATAGACCCACAAGAATTGAAGAGTTACATGCTTGTCAATCAATGTTCCATCTTCCCCCTTTGCACTTTCATTCTTCAAACTTCTGCTTCAGTGGGAAAAACGATACAGTCAGTTTAATGTTGTCTTTTTATGAAGCAACAGGAATCACAAATTTGTACAAATCTCACTGTCTTCGAACTATCACACACGAGTAGAGAACAGTCCTTTCAAAATTAACGAGTCCCTAACTAACAAACGCCTTCCCATCGCATATTTTCTACGGTAGCCGGGACTCTGACAGAGAGAACGGCCACTTCACTTAACCCTTTACAGACGAAGCATATCTGTTTTATATAAGGACTCAGTGCGTACCGCGCTGTAAACACTCTCCACTTCGGTTATAAAAACGAGTCTCTTAATGTTTTATACGGCAAAAGTTGCTGTTTGTTCTGAGATCCGTACAAAACACATAAACGTAATGTGGGCACCACGTAGAATTTTTTAATGTTAAACTTGGTCGTATTGTAAAGTTACTGCCAGGCGTTAAAAGGCTAAACGTACTAGCTAGCTAACTAACTAACTAACTAACTAACTAACTAACTAACTACATTTAGCAAATTCCTTTCTGAGAGTCTAACCCATCTTTGGGCAGCCAGGGAATTCTCTGCACTGTACGAAACCCTAATTTTCATCACCGTGCAAGGCAGTACCTGTCTTTGTTATAGTACCACACTTCGCACACAAAATCTGGCAAAGATACGGCAATTAATTTTTAACAAATTGTGATTTCTGGCACATTTATTTACACAGATTGTAGCAGCAAGCCAGTGGGTTAAAGCCACCAACATAACGTACAATTCTACAGCTCTCTAACACACATAGTTAAATGTACAATCTATGAGTGAGGCTGGACACCCTGTCTAATCACATTCAAGTGTTGCATGCACTGATTCCTCGGCTATTTATCGACGCCATTTCAACTGTTTGCCTTATACAACATCACCTATAATCGGAAGTTGAATGGTAGCGGCAGTGGCTACACAGGCACCGGCCGACTTTTCGCGGTTCTGTCAGCCCTCCACACAAAAAAGTTCCACAAACCTTGAAATTGGCCACGACTCTCTTGTCCACACGCTTCCCGAGCCGTCTGTCCACTATTCAACTTACAGATCCCATAAATTAAATTGCAAAGCCGTAACTGTGCTTAATTAAGCACCGCGTTCTGAAGACAGTGGGGAGTGGTGGTAGAACTCCACGCATTCTTAACGTTGGTACCAGGTGAAAGTGGGCAGTCATATTCACACCCCGGCCGTTTTATCATTTGGAAAGGAGCTTACTATTGCATAGCCTGGGTGGGCCCCCGGGTCAGTCACAATCTCTGCCCTGCTGGGGCTACCCCACCCTTATCTTAGTCTGCATACTGCCGGTACTGCTGGGCGTGACTTGAAAGGTTCCACACCAAAGGACCTTTAATCATTTTACGTATTCCTCCTCACAGGTTTCACATATAACAGCGCATAATGGCATACTACGCTACTGCCAAAACAGAAAACATCAGGTCCATACTACCCATACTGTCGGTACAGAAAACATCAGGTCATACTAACAAAACTGTCGGTACAGAAAACATCAGGTCATACTAACAATACTGTCGGTACAGAAAACATCAGGTCATACTAATACTGTCGGTACACAAAACATCAGGTCATACTAGCAATGCTGTCGGTACAGAAAACATCACGTCATATTAGCAATACTGTCGGTACAGAAAACATCAGGTCATACTAATACTGTCGGTACACAAAACATCAGGTCATACTAGCAATGCTGTCGGTACAGAAAACATCAGGTCATACTAGCAATACTGTCGGTACAGAAAACATTAGGTCCCTACTAACAACACTGTCGGTACAGAAAACATTCGGTCCATACTAACAACACTGTCGGTACAGAAAACATTAGGTCCATACTAAGTATACTGTTTGTACAGAAAACATCAGATACTTACCGGCCAGGCGAAGTCAAAAGGGAATCTGATGGGGTTGGCAAAACCATCATGCTGCGCCGAACCAACCAGATGGACACTATTTTCACCGAGAACGGGTGTGATAACGTCCCCGTACGTGCATGGCGAGGTGGTATCGATCTTGGCCTGGTAGTGCTTCAGACAAACACGGAACCTTGTCCGACAAGGTCCGGAACACGCGCCGGACCCCGGGGCTCGAGTCCCACTACAGCACTGACCAACACTGTCTTTGCCATAGTCGTTGATGAATGACTTTAGCCTCAGCTCAAACACGCCTGAACAAAGGACCTGCAGAAACAACAACAACAACAACAAACATGAATAACACAAACAGCAATAGTCTCTTGTGGCCAGCTTAGCCACACCATGGGTAGCGGCCGAAAACGGCTGTCAACTGTATTCTGAAAAAACTAAAAGTGGAAGTACATAACCAACTGTCTCGATTTTATGTTGTTGCTCTTGGTGGTGGTGTATTAGTAAGTATTATTATTATTATTATTATTATTATTATTATTAGTAGTAGTAGTAGTAGTAGTAGTAGTAGTAGTTAGTGGAAGCAGTAACACGTCACACAAAAGACACGGGTATTCATTCACAGGTGTGTTCGCAGAGCTGTTGAGATAAGCGAATAACTACTGTCATCATGTCTGCCCGTCCGGCTGCCTGAATTGAAAAGCGCGACTCGCATCTTCAGGGATTTTCTTGAAAACAGTCACGAATTTAGCATCCAGGGGTAATAACAGAGGGAATACGTCGCATGCGTTAGGTTCTGCGAATATTCACCAACGTATTTCAGGCCGGGTCAAAGGGACAGACACGCTTAGACGTGCAGGAAAGGAGTCAAATACACAATGAACCACCAAGGAATCGAACCCCAGCCGTCGCCAAATTGATGGCGGCCACGATTAGTGTTAAATCACTAACTATAGTTCTTCAGCGACATAGCTTCTAACTTGTACGTAAGTCTTATTATGTTTAGTTATAGATTTCCACTATATGAAGATACAGCAACACAATGTATTTATAACGTAACAATGAAGTGCGTTCGCGTAACCACTGTTGCCGTGTAAAAGCAATAAGTATTACATATTTTGAGTGTGTGTGTGCTTGTAACCTTAGTTATCTAGCCTGCAAAGCGCATGCGTCGTATTAGGTTGCCATCTGTGGCCTGTCCGGCTGTACCATATTTTTCCACATTGTCTCATAAACGGTACGATTTTCAGGATAAAAATTATTTAACACACAACGTGTGTTTTGATTTTATCTGTAACGTTTGTCTAACACATTTTTCATTGTAAGAAGAATTCAGAGAGATATTATCATAAAGGTACAGAGGTCTTCATGTCAAGTACCCATTACTCTTGTCCGATTTTAATGAAACCTGAATTTTTTCGGCAGATTTTCGAAAAATACTCAAATACCAATTTTCATGAAAAACCGTCCATGCGAAATGGACAGACTGACAGGCATGACGAAGCTAGCAGTCGCTTTTGCAACCGTGCGAAAGCTCCTAACACCCCCCCCCCCCCGGCCCAACAAATTTTGAGGGCACGCAGCAACACATTCACGTCCCCGTAGCACCACCAGACAGCCCAGAGGATGGTAAAAACTTTCAGACTCTAGCAACTGAAATGTTCACACCCTTAAAATTCTAAACGGCTGTTTTACTGTGGAAATTAGCTGCCGATAGATTTAGTTCATTATTAGGGAAAATAAGTTTTTACTTATAGACACACCATCCAGTCAACCGGGTTCAAAGATTTTAGAATCTTCACAAAAGAATCCATGTGTTTCCTGTCACTACGGAAATGCACTTCGGAGCGTGAGAACTCAGTTAAAGAAATGTAATGACATAAGATATCCCCACAGGTATGATGATAAAAGGTGTGGAAAGATAAACAGAAGTTCCTTAAACACTGATATTCTGTCTAAATTTATCGCATTTTCTGTTACCCTACGTATCATTTGAAGACTGTCGTACCGCGCACTTCGTATTGCGAACCATACAAAATTATTTTTAAGTGCGGTAGGCCATGTTTGTAATAAGACAGTGGGAATGAGGCATACCCAGACTGATGTCGAAACACCTTTTTAGAAGGAGTGGGTATTATGTGTGAATATACGCAACTGTAATACATGCAGGTGTACTATCAAACTGTCAGCATTATTCCTCTCTTCAAAAAGAGAGGCGTGGAATGCGAAATGGAACACGGGAATTGTGCACATGTTTAAGAGATTGTCAAGGTCTCTTTACTTAATCTCTCGCTCAATCACTTCGAGCATAAATGAACAACAAACATAAGGTAAATTTCTTGTAAGATGGCTTCACGGGCTTCTGACACATCCAATCAAGAGGCAAAAAACTTTATAAACGATTACGAAGTATTTGCAAGAAATAAGAACCAGGAAACTGAAAATTGAAATTGCTATCCAAAAATATAATGGTCAAGACACACAGAACTGTTAATTTTGCCTGTTGTTTTGTATGGGTGTGAAGTTTGGTCTCTCACAATGAGGGAGAAATGTAGGCTGAGGGTGTTAGAGAATAGGGTGCTGAGAAAGGCATCTGGGCGTAAGAGGTATGAAGTGACAGGGGAGTGGAGAAGACTACATAACGAGGAGCTTAATGCTCTGCACTCCTGTCCAAATATTATTCGGGTGATCAAATCAAGAATGACATGGGCGGGGCATGTGACACGTATGGGGAACAGTGGGATGCATACGGGGTTTTGGTGTGGAGACCCGAGGAAAGGAGACCACTTTGTAGACCTAGGCACAGATGGGAAGATAATATCAAAATGGATCTCCAAGACGTGGGATGGGCAGGCATGGACTGCATTGATGTGACTCGGGATACGGACAGATGACGGGTTTTTGTGAATGTGGTAATGAACCTTCGGGTTCCACAAATTGTGAGGAATTTCTTGACTAGCTGGGGAACTGTTAGCTTCTTCGGGAGGGCGCTGCCCCATGGAGTTAGTTAATTATTTGCAAGAAACACAAACAGGATCTTCCTCTCCTAATATGCTGAATAATTTGCGACGCAGTTGGTGCTACTAATTCTACACTATCTGTTATGGGGCGAGATGAATTTTGGTCTCCCCTGGCCCTACCCAACAAGCAGTTTAAAATAAACTTAATCGTTTTCGAAAACTAATCACAGCACGAAAAACTGACACATGACACAGACATAATTAACCTTTTAAAGCCTAGCGGTAACTTTACACACGACCAGGTTTAACATTAAAAAATTCTACGTGGTGCCCACATTGCGTTTATGTGTTTTGTACGGGTCTCAGAACAAACAGCAACTTTTGCCTTATAAAACATTAAGAGACTGGTTTTTATAACCGAAGTGGAGAGTGTTTACAGCGCGGTACGCACTCAGTCCTTATATAAAACAGATACGCTTCGTCTTTAAAGGGTTAAAATTTAACTGCACGGAGCACAGGGCTTTTGCAAACCTGGCAAAATAATTCCCGAAACGTTTAAATATATTTACAGTGTGATTACCGTACTTGCTGTCTGCAATAAATGAGCGTAAACGTCAATGAGAACACATTATGAGAATTCTTGTACTGTGCACCTCACTGTATCTTGTGTCAGCTATAAATTGGGTAATGATAAGAAGGCCTCAGGTCTCGATTCCGAAAGATTTTAAAGATCGTACATTCAAGTACCTCAGTAACGAAGTTACAGTGCGCCCCCAAAACCTCTAATGGAGCAAGCTTTGGGCAGGTGGCTGGCAACAAAGGGGTTCTGAGAACCTGCATTACGTACGAAGGTCTAAATCATAACAAACAAATAAGAAACGAATTTTACAATAACGCACATATTTTCGAATATTCAGTCATTATTTGCTATAACCCGAGGCATTAAATAAAACGAATTCCATATTTTGATAGGAACGCGCGCAAGGTAACATGAGGCATCTCCCTCCGAGGTGTGGACATCACCCTCCGCAACAGAACGGTCCCTAGTCCCTTGTTTGAGGAATTCAGTTCTGTGGAACCGAAATCTTCGCCACAAATGTCACAAGTGGGCCCCATTCTATTAAACTCAAAAACTCAATTTTTAGAATTTATTTAATATCACGCAAATTTTTCAACTGCAACAACCACAATATACCACTTGAAACCGTTTGTAAATTAACATACAAAGTTAACACGCCGAAATCTGAACCTATTTAATAAAAAAACTGCTCCTACCTCACAGAAAAAACACAACACGTCTGCATTACAAAGACCATGCTGTTAATACTGTTTAGGAAGTTATCACTCTTGTGGATGAAATACAGACACGCTGATGTACAGACGCACCTACAGTATGGAGGGTGCTTACGAGGGTTAACGACCCGGCAAGCATGCATAATATCCTTTACGGCTTATGTTTGTTTACAGGAGTTGCATTCTACCATCTTAGTTACGTTAAATGTCAATGCAAGCGGTCTTAGGACGCTGAAACGGAAGAGGGGCAGGCCTATAATCTGCGCACGTCCGTATGTGGATTTTAACCAGAGACCACTGGGTCAGTCGTATAGTAACAGATGGATTGTAATAAAATGCTTGTTGAACCAGTCTGGTGATGTCATAAATACATAAACATTCAAACCGACCACAAATAACGATCTACGGAAATCACTAACCTATGACAATGTACAAACCGTAGGGTGTTTTCGCTTTTATATCGCATTTTTATAAGCCGGTTTTCCACACCGTCATCTTTGCTTCAGCTATAAAACCATCCTTAGAATTACGGCGACATTACCGTCATTCGACAGACATGAGACACCGCCATCTTAATGCAAATGCAACTTTTGAAATGCGACGTCAAGTACTCTCAGAATAATAGACTCAACACCATCACAGGGCCCATGCTGCCCCAGCGGGGTGAATACACTTTATCCGTTTATACTTTAACTGCACTTGCGAATTAAGTAAACATTAAATACAATATTGCTTAATTCAGTTACTTTAATTCGTTAAATACACAACACCGCAAGAATACTCAAGTTTCAGAAACTTCAATTTCGCTGTTTCTAAGAAGCAATTCTTGTTCTTGTACGAAAAGCACTTGGAGCACTGCTGCACACATGAGTTACAAAGATCTGACAAGAATCAAAGTTAAATTTGTACCATTAAGTTTTAGCGTACAACCTAACTTTCAAATCGACGTTTTCCGCCACATGCTCTACAAAGAAGCAGTTTCAGACTGGTGACTCCTAAAACTGGTCTATTTATGCTATGGTAGAAGGGCAAAATCTGTCTACTATCAACAATAAATGGCGATCATTGATGTTAATTGTACATAATCGCCTGTTAATTCAGCAGTTTCCGAATTATCCACCACCAACGGGAATATAACTCATCAACCACCACGGAACACAGACACCAAATCTCAAGAATCTATTAGACCAACTAAAATTTTGTCAACATCTTTTAACTGTTTATAGTAAAATGGTAATTACATACACCACCTGTTTTAACACTAAAACAATTCCGCATTTTTTCTACGAAACCGGTGTGCCCTGTACGACTCTCATAATGATCCACCATTATTCGGAATGTTTGTAAGGAAGATGCCGCATTTTGTCTGTAAGGTAGGAACTGAATTTTTACGTATTGTTTAAATTAATTCAAATTTCAAAGCGATAATACCATCAACACAGTACGACTCTGTATTCGCGAACGGAGGTCTGGTGTTCGAATCTCAACACAGACGTCCGCTATCGTCACTGACGGATTCTAGGTTTCTTCAGTTCTCGGAAGACAATGAAGAACTAGGCCATGTGGCGACTATGCAGACTGCTGTCTGGCTTGTGACGCCGTGCAGTTCGGTACGCGTATACCGACGTTTAAAGGCACAGCAGTTTTCATAAACCGTTTCGTCACCTACCCTTACCAGTTCATGACACTACAATCCACTTACTCGATTCAACCCTTTACAGTCCATTGATTACTGTATGCATCATGTGGTTCAACACTCAACAATTCTACGTTCTGCCCACGCAGTGTATTTATGTGTTTTGTGTGGATCTCAGAACAAACAGCTATTATTTCCCTATACAGCATTAACTGACTGGTTTTTATAACCGAGACGGGGTGTGTTTACTGCGCGGTACGAATTGGGTCTGTAAACATCAGTAAAACAGATTGTTTCGTTCTTAACGGGTTACTATAAAATACAATATTGATTAACCTACACCAAATTAAACTACACAGTCGAACTCGGTTATAACGTCATGAAAGGGGCTGAATATTTTGTGTCGTTATAAACGAGCGTTGTTATAACTGTGGGGCATATGTTAGGACTAACAGTGAGGAACCGATTGATACCACAGAATATCTGACGCTATAGACGAGGTGTCACATAAAGCGATGTTGTTATAACCGGGTTCGACTGTATTTGCAAAAGTTGATAATGTGAACACACACACACACACACACACACACACACACACACAGAAATTCTGGGACTTAAAATAATAAAAGTAACGAATAATTTGGAACAACGAGTAGCGCGTGTTACAATGCAGTCTACTGTTTACAGTTTGAAACGCATACCGGCGTCTGTACGCTAAAGAGCCCGCCCAGACAGCACGTAGCCCGCAGATAACACTGTCCACTCACATACGCAGCTTTACCGCACCAACAGACGCTACGTCCACACACGCAATTACACGACAGTATGTAGCATTAACATTGCATGATACGGGGCGGGAACAACTCCAAATCAGCGCAGCCAGCCGCTCATTATAAAATGTACCAACAGCCATCTGCTTTCAAGATCTGGTTTGTTCCGGAAATGGTCAGCGTCACAGCACTGATCACTTTATAGCACGGTTTCGTATCTGTTTTGGGTTTACGTGCTGATGTCTGTGGCTCGCAAAGTATACTGTCAAATGCTAGAATGACTGTTGATTAACGCACTGGAAGAAATTTGGTAGGAAGCAGCCGCGGACTAACTTGGTGTACCATCCTGGTATTTTCCTGGAGGTACTGACGAAAACCACGTCAAATTTGTCGGGAGAATTGATGCTCAGGCCGATATTCGAAGTGAACCTACCGAGTAGAAGCAAGGCGCGTTATTATACAGTGCTGTACCAAACACTAAGGACACATGCGATACGCCTGTGGCGGTTTTAACAGGAGAACAACTTGAAGCAGGAAGGAGCTTAACAATCCTTGTAACAGTAAACTCAGAACTGTGCGGCAGAGACCTAAGCCAGGCTGAACAAGCACTCCATACGCCAGACGCGAAGATTTGAAAGCCACGATTGATAGTTACATAAAGTCTGGAAAATTACATGCCATCATCACATTTCATTACTTAATTATTAATTAAGAATCCTGTCCCACCATACGTCATTAGTTACACAACCTCCGCAGTTGGCACTGAATCATCAAATAAATGTACGAACTACATACACGATTATAGGCCACAATCTATTAAACCTATTCAAGAATGGAGTGCCGGGTTATGCCACGTATGAAATCTCGGAAAATCAGAGATAAAGGTACACACGGATTATTTAGATAAATGATCCATAGAAACCAAGCCCCGTATTTACGAACACAGTGTTGGTACGCAATAAACATGAGAAACGGACAAAAAGCACTCGAATTGTACACAAATAGTTGTGGCTCTCCTTATCTACGGACGGGAGGGGTTAGTTCTTAAATATATGACGTACAGCTTTCCAGTAACCGTATGCCACTGCGTTGTTCGTAACATTCTTTCAACAAAGTCAATTTCTGTAGCAAACTGGCTGATGTCTCACCATATTACTACTCCGAACACGCTCGGCATCCGAAAAACGGTTTACAGGACGCGCACGAACAAAAACCAGTCTCCGCTTCCTTCTAACAAAAGCTAATCTTCCTACTGAGATACAAAGACAGTGCGAATTCTACTAGGAAAAGCCGGAGACGGCTAGCTGCTCGAGAACTGTGGGGGAATAAAACGTAGGGAACAGAGTCGCTTCGCTTCACTTCACTTCTTCCGAACGTTTTATTAAAGGATCTAAAGTTACTTAATTATTCCTTCCTATTCGACTACCATCTTGTTTTTTTTTTAAATACTGAACACGGTGATGTATGAGTTTCCATTCAAAATACTAGCTTTTCTACAGGCGGCACAAAAACAGTATCTTATTACACATATTTACATTTCATTACAACGTGTTTCGGCCTGTTTTGATCATTATCGGCTGATTTATCTTTCAACAACGAAGGCTAATAACGAGACATAAATATATATATAAGATATAATTGTGCGGACTGACGAAAACATAGTATTTTCAATATGGGCTCATCATACGGCACAACGGGATGTCTATATTCAAAATTCTCTGCAATGGTCCATGGCAAAAAGTTGATTGGTACCAGAAAAGTGAAAAACTTGTTCTAGTGCCGTGAAAAACAAGAAATTAGCTGTTTAAACGCCCCCTTAATTTTTTAGTGACGGTGTATTCACACAAATCACGGATACCTCGCTAATACTGCAAATACATTACTGGAATTAAAATAATTACAAATTACATCAAGAATGTTCCAGTATTTCAGTTACATTACAACAGTTGATCAACGTATACTGCGGCTTGCGTAGACGGATAAAGTAAGGCAATACGTTATTTCCTTCTGAAAGTACTGTAACAAGCCCGCTAAAAGAGAGCACCAACTTCCGTTACCATTCTGTGGCAGTTACTGTATCATACAACTAACATTCCAAACGCCATGATCATGTTTACAAGACAATGCACGTTTCTAGAACACACCGATGATGTCCGCGCTTCTGATAGCGTTCGCTGTTGAACGCTAATGTGAAGTATTTCGCGGACAGTTCGGCACTCTTTCTTCTCCCAACATACACATACATAATTTAGATATGTTTTACTAAAAATCGCTATAAAATAGTTTGTTCTAGCATTTAGTTTTTGATAACGAGGGCTTGTTTCGACTCCACGTTCAACTATCATGTGAAGTTCACACCAAAACAACATCGTGTCAAACACGTTCATTCACATTTTGAAAAAAAAAACTTTTGACTGGCAACAAGATTACGAAGTTACGCTCAAAATGAAAATTTTGCAGCTTATATTGCTTCATCATTATAACCCCCTCAGTCCCGTCGCAGACTTAACCATCCTACATTATCAATTAAACGCGGTAAAACGACATTACACATGGGGGAACCCTTGGTACTCCTTTCAAATGGGACCTAACTGTGGGGTACATTTTATCATGCTGCGTGCGGTAGGATACTTAAGGATCATCACATAACGCAAACGCCATTAACCAGTTCCTATGGGCCAATACAACAATAGCACACATTCGTCCGCTTGCCAGAAGCTGCATCTTCAGTTCCATGCAACACTGTTATGTCTTACCTGATGCAGGGTTGCGAGCATGACGACGACGACGGCGCCCTGAATGCGTATCCACCTCATGACTGATTGTTCCAGTGACTGTTGCTTGCCGTCGTGATGGATTACCAAGTCGCCTCTCCTGGGCCGCCTGCTTGGGTAAGCAGCAGCCGTTGGAGGCGAGGATGCGAGCAATGGGGTTACTACCTCAGGGCGAACCTGAAAAGAAGGTGCCCCATGACCGGAGTCCCGTCAGGGTTCCAATACGTTCCTCACACAAACACAACTACTACACCGCCAACAGGCCTTTTGCATTTATTACACTTGGTTGTATTTCCTACTTTCAATACTACAACAATGATGAGAACACAAAATTATCACAACACTGATAACACTTAATCCAAATGGTAGAAACGGAGGCATATAACACACAACCGATGTTAACAGACCAACGGTAATACGTACTTGACTGTACTGCTATCCCATATTCCACACACTTATAATTCTCTTTCCGACATGAAATCCCGAAAGAAAATTAAGCCTTGTTTCATTTTGTTAGCCGCGTAAAGGATGTGAAAACTAATCAAACGCACGAGGCGATTGCAAACAATCAATGCTGATCTTAACAACGAGACAAGTAATCCCAGGTCATGCTTATCCAAAGCATTCCACTAATATCCTTTCCGGCTGTGATGTCTCGCGTGCAAGCTTTCCTTCGTGAAACAAAATCCACCGCGCTCTGCACTGCTCACACGAACTAACACCGTACGCGCTAGCAGCAGACTAGACTAGCCTTCTCTTTGGCGTCCAAAAGTCCACCAACACCAAACGTTGACTAGCACAACCTGGCGGCATGAACCCAGGAACGACACTTTCGAGCGCACTGTTACTTCTGGCGCTACCAACAGATGGCAGCAGCACAGTACTAGCGTTGTCGGTATGCTACCTCAGAGGTGTCTAGGCTTCGACTGAAACGCGTTACCATACAGCGCGTCATACTTATAACATCTACAAGACCAGCTGCATTGTTGAGGGGACAGATGGCAGAGTGTCAGAAATAGGGAAGGAGGAGGGGCAAGGCCGGCTGCAATATGCACTTCACTTGCACTAGGACCCACTACGTCACAAGCACCCACAAACTTCAACCCCCAACCCCCTAACACAAATACACTTTATCATTAATATGAAAAGGTGGGGAGTGATTCGTTTGGTTTTGACATAATACTGAATACACGTCATTTGTGACGTCATGCAGACGCTAAATACTTCTTTTCTCGTCATAGTCCTAGGTCATGGCTGCAGGTGTCAGGTGAACAAAAATGTGTATCACACATCATGCCTGTAATTGACAAACAGTTCTAGTACTTCTGTTATGTCAAACGTTCACATTTTGGTTCTACATTCCATCCAAGCAGTCAACCTAGAAATATTACTGCATCCGACGTCCCGTGCAGGCACCGGCCTCGTTCCAAGCAACAGGATTATCTTTTGCTACATAATTAAGTATGTAGGCCGCTTTCCACGGCGAGGAGTTATTTTTGATTAGCAAACAGTTGCTTATCTGATCCAGAAATTCCATAGCTTTTACAGACTTCAAATTAATTAGCGAACCTTTATCTACCAGAAACTAATCGTTAAAAATCACGATGGGGATGCATTCTCTGTAAAAAATCTTAAAATCGGTCACAAACTTGAACACTGGCTGCGGAACAAGCAACAGAGCTCAGAATATTTAAAAGGAAGACAGTACGACAAAAATACGAACCTGTTAAAGAAACAGAACGCTGGAGAACAAGAACAAATAACTAGATAAAGGACACATTGCAAGGGGCAGATACTGTAAAACTTATAAAATGCCTCGAATTAAAATGGATGCTGAAAGAACGCAGAACCAACAATGCCAAAACAAATTGCAACAGCTACAATGGAAGGAAAAAGGAAGAGAGAAGGACCACGCAAAGGATGGACAGATGAGGTAGAGAAGGACGTAAATACAATGGGAATAAAAAACAGGCAGCCAGTGGCCAGAAAATGGAGGAAGACTGAAGTGGAAACGAAGGGCCACAACTGACTGTAGTGTTTGAGGAGGAGGAGGAGGAGGAGGAGGAGCAGGAGCAGGAGGAGAAGAAGGAGAAGGAGCAGGAGGAGAAGGAGCAGGAGGAGAAGGAGCAGGAGGAGAAAGAGGAGGAGCAGGAAAAGAAGGAGGAGGAGCAGGAGGAGAAGGAACAGGAGGAGGAGCAGGAGGGGGAGCAGGAGGAGAAGCAGGAGGAGGAGGAACAGGAGGAGAAGGAGCAGGAGGGGGAGGGGGAGCAGGAGGAGAAGGAGGAGGAGGAACAGGAGGAGAAGGAGCAGGAGGAGCAGGAGGAGAAGGAACAGGAGGAGGAGGAGCAGGAGGAGGAGGAGGAAAGAATAAGAAGAATCGTCAGTAAAGAAACATGTAGGCAGGCCTGCTGTATGTGTGTGAATACTCCCCCTCAACTTGTGATCTCATAGACCGATTTGCACCAAATTTGGTACTAATGTTATGCCACTGAAAGCTGATAATCGTAGGCACGTTTAGTTCCCCATATCAGTATTAATAACATAGCGGATACATCAACTTGAAACATGGGAGCTACAGCTGGGCCCCTTACTTTGAGGTTTTGAAATGTTGAAGGTTGACCGATTTGCGAAAAATACATGACGTCATTTAAACTTAACACTTAGGACAAGTTTGTACGAGGTTAGACATAAGGATGAGGATGAAACGGTGCAAAACAGCTTTGGGAGTCCTCTGTGAGCGGAAATGCTAATGTAAATACAACCGGCAAGAAGATTGATCTTAGTAAACATTTACGGCTAATGTGTAAGAACTTATTGTTAAACAATCACAAACAGCTGCTCACTGCAAAAACCTGGGCTAAGTGTACGCAGATCTCTACGCGTTTGAATCAATTGTAGATATTACACATTACTATAATCAGAGTAACTCCCTGTAAAATTTAACCTAACAACCTGGCAGCCATGTAATTTTTTTTATCTCACTGTCCTCCTCCTGGTGGTACGTAATCAGTGACGGGTATACAAAATTTGCTGTGCATAAAAGTGACAGGAAGACGAGGCAGAAGACGTAAGCAGCTACTGGATGACCTTAAGGAAATGAGAGTGCACTGGAAATTGAAAGAGGAGACACTAGATGGCACTGCGTGGAGAACCCGCTTTGGAAGAGGCTATGGATCTGTCGCAAAACAGACTACGGAACTGACAGGCTACGTCATAAAAACCCACAGACATACGTTGTTTAAAAAACATTATTTGTACGCCAATTGTAAATAATCAAACCACCGAATATCTGCAAAACTTACACAGATAAGGTTTGTTCCAGGTTACTGCACGCTTTGTGCGGTATGTACATCTGTTACAGTTCTTTACATTTCCGAATTGACGTTGGCAGTGATGGATTCATCCTGCACAAAATGTTCAGTGCAATGCGGTAATTGCACATAGGAGGGCCATTGTTATAGTACTTGCTACGTTTTTTTTTATAATCTTCTCCCCTCGGTTACACTATCTTGCTGCAGCTTCCGTTTCACCGGCAGGGTGCCTGAAAGAGAGTTATCTGACACTGCCAAGACTGCCTGAGCGTCAGCACACTGTTGTTATTCGCTAGCAAAAAAGTTGCAAATTCATCCGGAAATCACTCGCAACTCAATTTGAAATGACAGAGCTCTTGTTTACTCACTCCATATTCATTAGTTCGAATCGTGTTACGATCCCTGGCACGGAAAAGGGATTATTCTCAGCTCCAAAAGTCCGTGGCCGGTTGTGGATTCCACCCAGCCCCCTGTTCAGCAGGTACCCAGGGACCTCTCCCCCTCTGTAGGGCGGTCTGGGAGTGTAGCTGACCACCCACCGCTATCCAGTGGTGAAACTGAGAATGCGTGGAGGTATACCACCACCCCTCCACATGCCTTCATGACGTCCACTGGGACAATTTACTGAGAAACTTATAGTCATTCACCTAGTCAACAAATTCCTTGCCTGTTTTGAAATCCAACTTCCATTACCGTGTTCAAAACCAGTGGTGTATGTAAGGCATGCGCTGACCCCTCAGCGCGTGTGTGGCCCCCTGGGTCACTGGGACCCCCAAACGTACACAGCAATAAAATATTTCATGGGTTCTTTTGGACTGGATTTCGTTCTTCTGACAGGAGGCATCCTGGATTCCTGTTGTGAGATCCAAGAAGTCATAGAGGGCCCCGATTACCAAGTTGCGAGAAGGGGGGGGGGCGGGGGGGGGGGGCGATCGGTTATCTACGCTGTTGTTCAAAAGGGTTCGTCACGGAACTCTGTCATGAATCGGAGAAATTTGGTCACCCCTCACACCATATTTCGCTACGATGCATTTTAATACTATTCTTCCATCTAACCAAGTCATCCTTTCGTTTCAGGTTTTAGCAATAAACGTTTGTCTTCATTTCTCATCTTCTCGTGTCTTTCATCAACCTTCGTAAAATAAATTCAAATTTCAGAGTCCCCCACAGTAAGCCGAAGGATTTAAAGTACCAGACTCCTGCTCACGCCGTCTTCTTCAGTCTACTGTTACTTCTTCCCGTTACTTTCAGTCAATCTTCTCAGCCCTTTTGTACCAATACTACTTACTGCAGTAATCCTACACACATACGACTTCTGTCACCTCACACTTTACAACAAATTTCCCAGCAGCAACTGGATTGGTCACAGGTTGTGTAGGAACTGCCTTCTAAATCGCGCTATTAAAGGAAAGACAGAAGGGAAGAGACGACTAAGAGGAAGATTCAAGCAGCTACTGGATTACCTTAAGGAAAACAGAATATGCTGGAATTTGAAAGTGGTAAATGCCACCGTAAATTAATTTCTTGAACACTGTAGCAAGATTATGGCCAAAAATTAGCGCGACAGATGAAATGCGAGTCAATTCTCGGCAGAGGACCAGAAATTTCAACGTGCAAAGCCCCTGACCCGGTTCTGTGACCCACCCAGTTCTTATTTAACCTTTTAAAGCCTAGCGGTAACTTTACGTACCACCAGGTTTAACATTAAAAATTGTACGTGGTGCCCACATTGCGTTTATGTGTTTTGTACGGATCTCAGAACAAACAGCAACTTTTGCCTTATAAAACATTAACAGATTGGTTTTTATAACCGAAGTGGAGAGTGTTTACAGCGCGGTACGCACTGAGTCCTTATATAAAACAGATTCGCTTCGTCTTTAAAGGGTGAATGGGAGTCTGGGGGTTCTGTCCCTAGAGGTAAAGTGGCAGTGACACTGAAGGTGATTACCCAACACCACTGCCTGCCAAATGCCGTCATCGCGTGCTACTTAATGCAGCTAACTAAAACTAACTCCATGGAGCAGAGGCCTTCTTGAGAAGCTGACAGTTTCTCAGCTAGTCAACAAACTCCCCTCATTTTATAGAACCCGAAGGTTCATTACCGCATTCACAACAGCCCGCCACCTGTCCCTATCCTGACCCCGCTCAATCCAGTCCATGCCCCCCATCCCACTTCTTGAAGATCCATTTTAATATTATCCTCCCATCCACCCATGGGTCTCCCAAGTGGTCGCCTTCCCTCAGGTCTCCCCACCAAAATCCTGTATGCCCGTCTCTTTTCCCCCGTACGTGCTACATGCCCCGCCCATCTCATTCTTCTCGATTTGATTACCCGAATAATATTTGGTGATGAGTACAGGTCGTTAAGTTCCTCGTTATGTAGTCTTCTCCACTCCCCTGTCGCCTCGTCCCTCTTAGGCCCAAATATCCTCCTCAGCACCCTATTCTCGAACACCATCAGTCTTTGTTCCTCCCTCAGTGTGAGAGACCAAGTTTCACACCCATACAAAACAACAGGTAAAACTACAGTTCTGTACACCCTAATCTTTGTGTTTTTTTTGGATAGCAACCTGGAAGACAAAAAATTCTGCACCGAATGATAGCAAGCATTCCCCGACTTCAATCTGCCCTTAATTTCTTCATGAATGGAATTTCGATTCGTTAGGGTTAATTCAACAGAGTGACAAATTTAAGTTTTACAGTTGGGATCTACTTTGGGGATCACCGTGTGGCACGACAGTGGTCGCACTATTGCAGTGACACAAGGGGCGCCTTATCTGCACCAGGAAGCCACCCCTCCCACGCACACAGCAGCTTTCTCGTGAGATTCATTATCTGTTTGATGAACCCACCTATCATTTGCTACGCAATTCACGAGGGAACCCACAGAGGTCGCATCAAAGACATTCATTCTATTTGATTAAACGCCAAATGCAGGAAAAACTCTCGAAATCCGAGTACATTTTATCAGGGCTGCTCACTACATAACATGGCATTGCAAGGCAACTCGTTGAAAGGAAGTGAAGAGTCCGAGCTATGTTCAGATGGCTGACCGAAGAGTGGCATTCTGTCAGTCGGTCAGTAACGTGGATCGAGTATAGATGGATGACCTGGGAAGCCACGAGGGCATACAGGAGAGTGGAAGCACAGTGCCACACATTCTTAACCGGGGCACTAGGTGGAGACAAGCGGGAAGCTTCACGCACCGGCCGCTTTAACCTGGAGAAAGAGTCCCCGTTACCAATCACACAGGAAACTGAGGGCGTCGCAGGTGCGATATGAATGTTTTGGAGAAGAGAAAAAAATATTATCCTTCGAGGGAATCGAACGGCGATATTCCTGCCGTCCAGTCCGTTTCCTGGTCACTAGGGCAACTGAGCTGTCCTTGCTGTCTCTTTCTGTTAGGCAGTGCGGTTGTGCTGTTTCGCACAGTCCGCAGTAACTCTGGGTCCCTAGTGAGCAGCACAGCCGGCAAAGGCAGAGTTACTTTTCCTCTCCTCCTCCTCCTCCTCCTCCTCCCCATTCTCCTCCTCCTCCTCCTCATCCTCCTTCTGCTCATCCTCCTCACCCTCCTCACCCTCCTCATCCTCCCCATCCTCCTTCTGCTCATCCTCCTCACCCTCCTCACCCTCCTCATCCTCCCCATCCTCCTTCT
>BLKM01011979.1:632928-659370 GCA_013340265.1 Coptotermes formosanus
CTCCTCCTCCTCCCCCCTCCTCCCCATCCTTCTCCTGCTCCCCATCCTTCTCCTCATCCTCCCCTCCATACTCCTCCTCCTCCTCCTCACCCTCCTGATCCTCCTCCTCCTCCTTCTTCTTCTTCGTCTTCTCCTTCCGCTTCAAGGATTAGGCCTTATGGTCCGTTTAGTCTTCACCTGAATTCATCTTCCCGTCCTCTCTCCTGACTTTCCTTTCCTAAGCATCTTTATCCTTACATTACTTAGTTCAACATTATCTTTTGAGATATTACTTTCATGCATTTTTAAAACGTGTTCTTACAAAGCTTTTCGTCGGTTTTATATTTTATTGTTCAAATTGTAGATATTTAATTGATTCTGCGCTGCTTCGAACTTTTTGGACACCTGAAACCTGCGCTTTTCTGGGGCATTACGAAGCGTCGAATGGTAATGTCTCATCGACGTTTCGGGACAACGTATCGCTTCAATATTCAAGGGACTTCTTGACCCTTGAAAATGGGACCGATACGTTTTCCCGAAACGTCGATGAGAGATTACCATTCAACGCTGCATAATATTCCATAAGAGCGCCGATTCCACCAACATCGCGGCAGAAGCCTCAAATCTTTTAAAACCTGGTTTTAGGAACTTAATTTGAGTTCCCACAGTACACGTTTTACCAGAGAGACGAGTGATGTTATTGGCTTCGGTAGTAGTTGGTCTGCGTGGGTCCAGATGTCGCGGTACACGATAGTACGAAACAGCAGTGTGCTCCAGATGTTGTGCTGTGCTGCATTCTTAGCTCCTATTGTTATCACTCGCAGGACTCATTCTTCAGTCCTGAAGATGAACACAAGGATTAGGATACAATAGGCTTTTATGGTGCACCAATCTTTCCGTCTTGGACAGCTCGCACGCGACGAGCTGTTATCGTGAGGTTCAGGTACGGACATATGTGTGCTTGATCGAATTTACTAGCAGCTGGAAGCGTAAAAAGGTAAAGAGGCCCGCGTGCTTAGGCATAAATACTTATGAAAGCGGAGATTCAGCGCCATGCCTTTGTAATTTCGCCATTGGATTGAACTAAGTGGTTAGCCTCGCATTTTGGTTTCTTTAACCACGCGTGAAGAACCCACGGGATGACAGGTTGGATGGGAACCAGAGTCGGTTAGTACCCCGTGGCGAAGAGAAAATTCTACATTGCTGCCAGGGCTTGAACCACGTTCGTCGAACCCAGAGTCCAGTCAATAAGGACGTATCGACTAAGCTATCCGGACTATTTGTGAACACAAATCATGTAGGAAGTTAAAATAGAGCCAGCCCATATTTATGACGCCACGGGTGCTGTAGTAAGACGCTAAATCTGAAGTGATGATGGCTTACAGACCGAATCGCAATGCTTCACCTACAGATATGATATATGTTGGAGTTTCACGGCGAAAAACTCATGGATGAGGCTGTTTTTGGAAATTGAATATCAACTGCTTAATGAGGAAGAGGATCCAGGTGGAGTCCCCCACTCCCCAGCTTGCAGAACTCAAAAGACTTGCACGTGTCTTTAGGGGCAATAAGCCTTTAAAGACGAAGCGCATCTGTTTTATATAAGGACTCAGTGCGTACCGCGCTGTAAACACTCTCCACTTCGGTTATAAAGACCAGTCTCTTAATGTTTTATAAGGCAAAAGTTGCTATTTGTTCTGAGATCCGTACAAAACACATAAACGCAATGTGGGCACCACGTAGAATTTTTTATGTTAAACCTGGTCGTATGTAAAGTTACCGCTAGGCTTTAAAAGGTTAAAGACGAAGCGTATCTGTTTTATATAAGGACTCAGTGCGTACCGCGCTGTAAACACTCTCCACTTCGGTCATAAAAACCAGTCTCTTAATGTTTTATAAGGCAAAAGTTGCTGTTTGTTCTGAGATCCGTACAAAACACATAAACGCAATGTGGGCACCACGTAGAATTTTTTTAATGTTAAACCTGGCGGTACGTAAAGTTACCGCTAGGCTTTAAAAGATTAAAGACGAAGCGTATCTGTTTTATGTAAGGACTCAGTGCGTACCGCGCTGTAAACACTCTCCACTTCGGTTATAAAAACCAGTCTCTTAATGTTTTATAAGGCAAAAGTTGCTGTTTGTTCTGAGATCCGTACAAAACACATAAACGCAATGTGGGCACCACGTAGAATTTTTTAATGTTAAACCTGGTCGTATGTAAAGTTACCGCTAGGCTTTAAAAGGTTAAAGACGAAGCGTATCTGTTTTATATAAGGACTCAGTGCGTACCGCGCTGTAAACACTCTCCACTTCGGTTATAAAAACCAGTATCTTAATGTTTTATAAGGCAAAAGTTGCTGTTTGTTCTGAGATCCGTACAAAACACATAAACGCAATGTGGGCACCACGTAGAATTTTTTAATGTTAAACCTGTTCGTATGTAAAGTTACCGCTAGGCTTTAAAAGGCTAAGTTAGCCTTAAGTGTTTTCGAGGTGAAAGGAACGAAATTGCTAGCGGGGTTCAGATTTCGCTTCAGCAGTTCAATATTCGTAGGTTTGCGGCATGCAGATTTGGTGTGACAGGAAGGGTTCGTCTTCAGACCAAAGTTCAAACGACTTTTAGTTTAACAGTCTTCAGCCAATCACAAAAGACCCACATCCTCTGCAGTGGCCTCGCAATACGATACCGCTAAATATATGAAATTTCTTTTCCTTACTGACGTGCTGAGGAGCCGTGCCCCGATTTATGTGGTTAGTCGCCTCTCCGCGCAGAACCGGGTTTAGTACCAGGCTATGCGATCTGTTACTGAAGGTAATCAAAGCGGCATACATTTTAAGAAACTCCGTCCAGTACCTCATGTCTGTCGCCGGGCCCTACTACCGCCAGTCGCTACCCGACATCGAACAGAATTACTCTGTTCTCCATTTGGATTTCACTCATCATACTAACCATTGGCTTCTCTCTCGGGCATAAAGGAGGTCGGAACGTGAAGCTCACTACACACTTCAGTCTACTGCCGACGTTAACGATATGTGGAAGTAACCTCCACTTTCCCCATACGTTTCATGGCTTTGGTCTTGTACTTCTCTTATCCTAAGGACACTGCAGGAAAGTGCAGTGGCCAGACAGGATGTTTGTGTGCTGCTGCCACCTTGTGAGGGGTAGCTGAGATCGGAAGTAGACATAGAGTGCAGAGTTGACCCATGACCTGGTAAAGTTTTCACGTACCTACCGGAAGCAGAACAGTTGGTTGGAAGTCGGGGGCGGGGGAGACAGAGGGAGTTTTAGAAGGCGGGGGGGGGGGGGGGGCAGAAAGATGTAAAGTACAAAGACGCTTATTGTTAAGTTGTAAGCCGTTTTTATTCGTCGATGGTAGGGTCTTTATCTTTGACGTGGTGCAGCCTGGGACCGCGTGGGATACACACAAGGTGTGCCACAGAGGTACTCGGAGGTGGGGAGAAGACATAAGGTGTCCGTAGCTGGGTACTGCATGTTGCTGCGAAGCTGTCTCACTGCTTAACTACGCACCACGAGACGCTGACGTATGGGGGAATGGAGATATAATATCCCACTTTCTTTAGCTCGGCATTACGTGGAAGCTGCTGGGCAGATTCGCGCTGGACCGCTCTGCCGCCTAAGAAAGAGCAACAGTGTCCATTGAACAGGAGGGTGCATGGGTCCCACAGCCAGTATTGACACTGGAGAGAGGATAAACACTTGTTGCACCTCACAGGAATCGAACCACGTTTCTTAAGTTTTCCTGCCCGCAGTGAAATTGCTTTGCCGTTTTGGCTGCCATAACTGCGAAAGAAGGAATAGAAAGGAGATAGAAACAAGGAGGAAGGCACGAGGAACAAAGAAAGGAAAACGATAAAGCAAGAAACGGTTGAAAAGAAAGGAATAAACAAAAATGATGTAAGAACGAAAGCCTAACGTAAAGGAAGAAAGAAAGGGGGAACGAAATAAAACCGAGGAAAATAAATAAGGAATAAGCAAAGAAATACGCAAAGGAAAATTGCATAAAGAACTTCGGAATAACGTCGATTTTCAGAGACACTCACGTTGAGACCCACAGACACTCACGTCGATTCCCACAGACACTCACGTCGACTCTCAGAGACACTCACGTTGAGACCCACAGACACTCACGTCGATTCCCACAGACACTCACGTCGATTCCCACAGACACGTCGATTCCAGCAGACACTCACGGCGTATGACTGTGCCCCACGATTTCAAAGTCTGCCGTCTTCCGCTCCGACGTTTGTCTCAGTGACCTGCTGTAACAGAGCTCACCGCGTGCTGATCTGGCCGGCAGCCCACCGCTGACTGTCCGCTGACTGCTAGAAAACACACATGCCAGCTACTTTTGCAGTCGGGCCAGAAGTTTTCTGTAAGACTGCTGAAATATGGGACATGACTCCGTGTAGTTCGGTACATACATACAAACTTTCCGGATGAAATTGCTGTCTGTTATATATCTACCAAACTACACGGCGTCATATCACAGATGACTGTAAGCTTACCCATTATCACTCCACACCTCACAGCAATCCCCGCTTGTATTCATCGCAACAATTCATTACCGCGATCATACTAGCCCGACACTGCCACACAGCCTGAGTACACGTCCTGGGTTCGACCCTTACACTTTCCGAGAACCTTGGGAAGAGACGCGCTTGTAGTAAGAGAACACGTGTGCTGCACGTGTCCCCACTTCCTGGAGGGATGCTCCAGAACAGGAAGTGCTTCAGTCGGTGGGGCCACTGTGCGGATATCAAGCGACACAAGTAGGGCAGTTCCATTAAGATGCGGTGCCACGGCGTAGTGCTGTGTCCGTCACCACGACAACGCGTATGGTTAAACCTCTAAGGACGACACGTAATGTGTTTAAATAAAACCCTCAGCTCGTACCGCGCAGTAAACACACTCCGTCACGCTTATAAAAGCCAGTCAGTTAATGCTGTATAGCGAAATAACGCTGTTTGTTCTGAGATCCATACAAAACACGGAACGTAGAATCCTTTAACGTTAAACCTGGTGGTACATATAGTAACCACTAGGCAAAGTTCCCTCTAAGCTGCGTGGGTGTGCGGCCGCGCAGTAACAGAAATGCTCCCGCACACACTGAATTGTTGCCGCGCAGCTGGAATTGTTCGATTTTCATTGCAATTATTCTTATTATGCATATTACAAAAACTTTTATTAAAGTGCCGCGCAGTCGTCAGGTCGCGTAAAAATGTTCTGCTCAGAGCGGTAGCAGGTCCGCCCAGCTGTAAAGACAATTAGAGGGAACCTTGTCACTACGCTTACAAAGGTTAATGGTAGTTACAGATTCATATGAAGAAGTCTCAAATGTGCAGAATCCTACACAGAGAGATAAGTAACAGATACAGATCTACTTAGAATTAGTTTCAGAGGAGACGGACTTTTACATATTCCATAAGAGAGGGCCTATGCATACGACAGGGGCAGTAAGGCCTGTCAAAGCTGAAGGACGATGTAGTGACAGATATCTGTGTACTTTGTGAGGTTCTCACAGAGGTGTTAATTTACTGGGATAAGGGACAACGTCATCTGTAAACGGCAGCGTTTCGAACTGCCTTCATCTTCAGAATAACACAATCCTTTGACCCTAAACAGGAAGACTCTACGATCCTTCGAAACGTCGGGCACTGGAACAACCCAGAACACTTGAGTGTTCATCTCCATACCATTATCTTATGCTCTGATTGCCTGCATAACAGCTCAGCAAGTACTGAATAATTTCGTTAAAATTTCACGCATCATTTTGCGTGACCCTCTAAACTAATTTATAGAATAAAATCCTACGTCAACGAGATTCTGCAGACACGACATTCTTCGGCTCCGACAGCCACCTAACGAGTGGGTAAGGAGAAAACTTTCCTCATGGGTAAAGCAGACAGGGCGTGAAGCTAAACATTCACTTATATCTAGTCTGAGTTTAAAGTTCTGCGGGAGCTATCCCTTAACTCGCCCACACGCATCTTAATGCGTGGTGATCAGTTAATTACAGGACAAGTTTATCTTTCATGCGGGTTAAGATAAAACGTGTAAGGGATCAATGTTGGCAGGAAAAAGCATAAGAAAGAAACCACTTGGAAGATACTGGTATAGATGGATGAATAACTCCGAAGTAGATCAGGAACAGGAATGGAAGAAACAGGATGGAAGAACGTGGATTGGGTTCATCTGGCACATCACATGAACATAAGCCTGGATTGTGTGTGAACACGGTAACGAAACTTCCAGATTCCGTAAAATTCCAGGAATTTACTGACTACCTGAACAACTAATAGCCTGCTAAGTGTCACTTTGGTGTATGCAGGGGTGCAGGTAAATACGCAGTTGTAAGTCCCTCCTGCCAACTGCTGAGCGGAAACGTGCAAGATATCAATAGTGTGTACTGGTGGCTTATCAAAGTTCCGTTTGGCGGCGGCCGGGTTAAAGGCGGGGAGGGTGGAGGAACATTTGATGACAGTGCTTCAAATAGCCGCCAATTGTACCGGACAAGGCGCGTGGCTGGCACGCGACTCGCACGTGGCCGAAATTTTCCGAACATTCCCGAACTTGCAGTATACGTGGTGGTAGGTCCATAGACGCCAGACCGAAGGCATGTAAAAAAAAAATAGGCGTGTTAGGATGGAGTAGCAGATGGCTGTAATCGGTGTGGTGGCAAGGAGAGGTGAAGTGTAAGCATACAAAAGACTTCGAGCAGAAAGAAAGAATTGACTGAGACTGTATTGAGAAAGGAACACTGTATCAACACTGTCAGCTTACACTGACATCTCAGAACTGCGTAAAACGCAATACCTGTATTCAGGGCACGCCACCATACAGGCCCATGCGAGTTAATGCTGCCTACTCGGGAGTTACGGACTTCAAATCTTTGCCTGGAAACCGACCCAGATTTTCCGTGTTGTTCTCAGTCCCTCCCATCAAATGCCAGTACAAAAGTAAAGCCATCCCTGTGCAGGCTTGGACAGGCCCTGAGGGCTTCAGGAGGTTGAGGCTCCCAGATTTCAAGATAATCTGCACGTGAAGGTGGTAAGGTTGTCAGCCCTAGGCACCGGCCACCTTTATTCTCCACGAAATATTCCTGGTACTCATTTCTGTTAGAGGCTGGGTCGACCCCAGGGCTATAGTGCGGCCGTAAGGATTATGTCAATGAAAAATTCCAATGACACCATCGGGAATCGAACCCGCGACCTTCCGGTTTGTAGCGCAGTGCCTCAACTAACTGCGCCACCGCGGCCCCATTATTACTGTACAACAATGTTAAAAAACATTTTGTACACATATCAACCACAATGATATGCCCAGTGACTAAGCTAAACCATCTAGGCACACGAGGACGTAGGGGTACAGCTCCACGAATGCTTCAATTCGGGACTATATGGACGTTTGTGGCCATTTTTAAGCACCGGGAGCTTTTGTTCCGAGGAAAGATGCATCAGCACCGCTCGAGTAGACGGCTGTGTGGGCCCCAGGCCTGGTGTGGACGATTTGAAGAAAAGACGACCTTATTGCTGATGGCAGTAAAGCACAGCAGGTAATGTCCACCGCAAATCAACCGGGGACTTGTCAAAAGCCCTCTTTTTTTTTGATTCTTATAGCTTCTTTCAAGCAACCATGCGGATCGTATTCCAGACCAGAGAACAAAAGACAGTTGATTAATTTACTACAATAATAAAAAAGAAAGAATCGTTTTAAAGCGGCGAGGTAGGGGTAAACGGTAAAAACATGAAGATGGAGACAATGAACATGAGATGGAAGCAGATGAGAGTGATCAGCAAAGTCAGGCGTGCAAGAAGGCCCGGCGACCTTGAAAATACAAACGGCCGGAGCACTGGCTCCAAACAAACAAACAAACAAACAAACAAAACAAGTCAGCAATTCGTCAAGTCACTCACGGTGGACCTACAGAGGAGGAAGGCCAACTTTGTTATAAAGTTTTTGTTAAATAATATGACATGATTGTACAAAAAGGTAGCAGTGTACAGTCGACTGTATTAGGAGTGCGTGTTTTAACCTTTTAAAGCCTAGCGGTAACTTTACGTACCGCCAGGTTTAATATTAAAAAATTCTACGTGGTGCCCACATTGCGTTTATGTGTTTTGTACGGATCTCAGAACAAACAGCAACTTTTGCCTTATAAAACATTAAGAGACTGGTTTTTATAACCGAAGTGGAGAGTGTTTACAGCGCGGTACGCACTGAGTCCTTATATAAAACAGATAGGCTGCGTCTTTAATGCGTTAAAAACTTGACTGTATACGCTACAATCCTTGGAAATTTTGTAGACCCAGAATGTCTTCCTACACAATTGGTGTCATCTACAGGTTTCCCCACAGCGATGCGTCAGGTAGGAACTTATTTCCTTTAAAATGTTCTTTAGATGAATTCCATGTTTAAAAATATTAATCCACTTAGGTCATCCGGCTGAGATTTTGTGCTATAATTAAGCACAATCTGAAGTCAATACAAATCATATTTAACAAGACCGGCAGTGCTCGTAGAAACGCAACACTGAGGCATGTTCGCGTAAACATTGTTGCCGTGGAAAAGCAACAACTGCTACATATTCTGAGAGTCTGTAGCCCTAATTATCCAGGATGCAATGCGCATGTGCCGTATTGCCATCTGTGACCTGTCTAGCTGTACCTTATTTTTCCACATAATCTCATAAACGGCATAATTCTCGAAAAGAAAAAATCTGAAATTAAAATGTGTGGTTCCAGTTTCTCTGCAACTTCTGTCCGAAACATTTCTCACTACAAGAAATATTCAGCAAGATAATATCATAAAAGTGTATAAGTCTTCATATAAAGTACCCGTTTTTCTTGCCAGATTTTAATAAATGTTGAATTTTCCCGGCAGATATTCGAAAAATACTCAAGTATTAAATTTTATAAAAATCCGGCCTGTGATAGCCGAGTGGTTCCATACGGACAGACAGACAGACACGACGAAGTTAATAGTCGCTTTTCGCAATTTTGCAAAGGCGCCTAAAAAAGAAAGGCTGGAGCCTTACCTCCACCAGAATACCAGTACTCACAGAGGACTGTAGTAACAACCCTTTACATTTAGGCATACATAAGAGGTCCCCATTATGCAATTTTCTCCCTTGTCTTCTACTCATACTTTCTTAAGATAAAAATATACACCCATGCATCCAGTTCCCAGTGTCTTAAGTCCACGCTTCATTTATCCTTAGGGCGAGAGACCACGAAAACCGTAAAAGCTCATTTAAAATCTTCATCAACTCTTAAATGAACATCTACCGACCCCTGCCTTTCTGTAAAACTGAAAAACACAGGCAAAGTGTTAACAGTGCCCCAAATGAGGGTGTCTAACTACCAACCCATGCGTTTCCTGTGAGGTCCGTTTATGGCACGTGGCTAGGTTCAAAAGTGCACACGTGTCAGATGACAGATCCACGAGGTCATCTGACCACATCGGCAGCATCCCTACATACAGCACTTCCGGGATGAATCTCAGGAGCCGGAAGTGACTACCGGAAGATGGTGGCCCACTTCCGCAAATGAAACTGTGTCAACATGTGTTTCCAGACATGTGTGTCAATATGAAACACATTTTGCGGCCTTCTCTCTGGAGGACATGGGTCAAGTACCGGCTGTAACACCAGAATATTAACGCCCTTATCCTTCAGTGAAGACAATCAAGGGATCCTTTCAGGGGGGTGGGATCCTGAGGGAGACATCCATTTGACAGCGGTGACTCGATCGACCTTATTCTCAGAGGGAAGCAAGCAGACCCATTGTGCAGTAGTCCGACAGAAACACCGCACTGTTGTAGCAGGGTTTTTGGTCCCCGGGTCAAGAAACTACAATGGCCGCCCCTAACAGAAGTTACGAATTTAAAAAAAAAAGTCACAATTATTTATCGAATTTTACTTCATTTTGATCAATAATTTACAAGTAGTTGGACGCAGAAAATTAATTATTTTTTCATTTAAATTTAGTTCACCACCCATTTTTCTGACCTCTGCACCCTGCCGCCCAGCACGGCAGCACCATTCTTCTCCCACCAACTACGACCTTCTAACACTGTGCCCAAATTTCGAAAATTATCGGCGTTTCGAGAAAAAAACTTGCTGATTTCTATTGAGACAAGATGAGGGGGGGGGGGGGGAAATAACGTAGAAAAATGATTACATAAAAGCAGTAAACGCTGTACAATGCGAGTTACCGAAAGCGTCGTTAAATAAATGCCTAACAAATATAAAAAAATTATTTTAAAACACCCATGGGCATGTGCAGACAAGAAGCTGGATAGCTCTAACGCGCCTTTAACACGATAGCTGAAATCATCACGCGAACATGCATGTCACAACCCTGTCAGGACCACTAGACGCAGGACGCCGCGTTAACTAGGGTTTAGACTGCCTTATCTCACAATCTTATCTGCAGTGTCTTCAACCGGGGCACAGCATCCAGTCTTTGAAGTGATAAACAAGACACCCGATCCGTCTGCCGTCAGGCAACGTTCCAGGAAACATTTGCACTGTTTATACGGAATGCCAGTCAGCCACACAACCCGATATTCTTGCGGCAACGTTCGAACAGTAACCTGGATTTCCCTTCCGCTTCCATGACGTCACATCCAGGCTGTCAGAATAAGTGGATTTCGGATCTCTTTGAAATGGGGTCCACAGTTTCCTGCAAGCTCCCCTGTTTGCATAAAATCAGGCTATTTTTGGCTCGTACATGTCTTGTCTATAAAAAAATGTATGTAAAAAGGTTAAGTAATAGAACTGAGAAAATTACACAACGAAGAGCTTTATCGACTGCCTTTAGCCCCTCCAGGAGATATTCCTGGTACACGTTTCTCTTGCAGACTGAGTCGACCCCAGGGCCATAGTACGGCCAGAAGGATGAAGTCAATGAAAAACTGAAAAATTCCAATGGCACCATCCGGAATCGAACCCGCGACCTTCCGGCTTGCAACGCAGTGCCTTAACCAACTGCGCCATAGCGTGCCCGTTCAGGATACATTAGGAAACCGAATATCTCTCCATTCATTTATGTAAAAAAAGCAATCCCGTTACAGGCCTGGACAGGCCCTGAGGGTTCCAGGAGGTTGAGGCTCCCAGATTTCAAGACAGTCGGCACTTGAAGGTTGTCTGCCCTACGCACCGGCCACCTTTACTCTCCAGGAAATATTCCTGGTACTCATTTCTGTTAGAGGCTGAGTCGACACCAGGGCCATAGTGCGGCAAGAAGGATTATGTCAATGAAAAATTCCAGTGACACCATCGGGAATCGAACTCGCGCCGTTCCGGTTTGTAACGCAGTGCCTCAACCAACTGCACCACCGCGTGCCCCCATTCGTTTGTGTACTGTATGCAAATACAGCTCAATACAGACAGCTTCGCGCTGTAGCATCTCTCGGCATAAAAAGTGCATTCAGGAAGAAGCAATCAATCTTTCGAGTCTTGTGTGTTGAGGTGGCGTCTGGTGGCACGGAGGGAAGGAGAGGGGGTTCAGATTTCGAACATCTGTCTGTGCATCGTGTGTGTGTACATATGCGCTGCCCCCCCCCCCCCAACTGTTGCTAGTGTGGGGACGCGGATGCTCAACCTGAGGGCACGGAGCAACAGCTTGCTGGGACACAAAGGTGATCCGCAAACACTGTTTGACAGCCAAGGGTTCGTCAGGCCATTCGGTGTATTAATTAGTTCACAATCTGATCATTAGTCTGGCCTCGCCATCTTCGTCTTTCCTCTTTATTCCCCTCACTGGTATTCGACTCTTCCTTGCTTTGCTTGTTTTTCTCTCCGTCTTCTGCTCCTTTCCTAACCTTGCTTCTCTTTTCTCTTCTTCTTTCTCACATACTCAAACTTTATCTCCTTCCTCTTTCCCTTCTCTCTTCGTCCTCCTTTTCCTATCCTAAAACTTCTCCCTCCTCCGCTCTTTTTTGCCTTCATTTTCGTCTGCTTATCTTAATTCCCTCTTCTTCACATGTGACTGTCCATCCTCCTCCTTTTCATATAATTTTACTGCATAACCTTTAGAATCACCACCACCACCACCACCACCACCACCACCACCACCACCACCACCACCACCACCACCATCATCATTATCATCATCTTCAATAACTAACTCCATGGCGCAGACTCATTCCTGAGAAGCTAATAGTTCCCCAGCTGGTCAATAAGTTCCACGCATTTCATGCAAACCAGAGGTTTATTACCGCATTTGTTCCTATTACGTGAACATCCATTTTAATATTATCCTTCCATCTACGCCTAGGTCTTCAAAGCGGCATCTTTCCCTAAGGTTTTAGAACCAAAACCCTGTATGCATCCCTCCTTCCCCCCAAAAGCACCACATACACCGCCCATATAATTGTTCTTGACTTGATTACACATAATATTTGGTCACAATTTGTACACGCACTTGGCAGGATTCGCATAAGACCTGGACAAGCCCTGAGGGCTCCAGGAGGTTGAGGCTACCAGATTTCCAGACAGTCGGTACATGAAAGTTGTAAGGTTGTCAGCCCTCTGGACCGGCCACTTTTACCCCTAGGAAATGATCCACTCCAGACCCACAGTGCAGTCGGAAATATTAATTCTATAAAAATCCAGTGACCTCATGGGGAATCGAACCCGCGACCTTCCGCCTTGTAGCGCAGTTCCTCAACCAACTGTGCCACCGCATACCCTTTATATTTGGTCATATTATTATTATCATTACCACCACCATCATCATCATCATCATCATTACTGTTACTATTTTTATCTCGCTACATTAATATAATAATTTTTATCAAGCGTGTTTCTGTTCTTGATTCCTAAATGTGGACCTTCAGCCTCCAAATCCTTCTCCTTCATTATCTACACTTTGTTCTCTTTACGGCCAGCCCTATTTCCATCGTCATTCTGCTCCTGTGTGTCATTACTGGTGCATTCAACACTGCTATCCAGGGCACACCACTGTGTTCCCGAAGTACCCAGCCTAGCCTTTCTCCGTCAGTATTCCACACGTCAGAAGAGTCCTTGCTGTGCTCGGTGTACGCCATACCTGTTGTTGCTGTACATTGCCACTTGCCTCCAGCTGCATCTGGCTGTTCCAGGTGTGGACGCCCCTCCACATGTGTTCCTTCTCGTCCGTCACACCGCCAAACGAGCAACAATCGTGAGTGTCCCCCACTGTGGCCTGTCCTTCTCTAAACAGACTACGGTCTTTATTCATGCATGATCCATGTCTTTGCCATATTTATTTATTTACAGTCTAAATATCTGGGTACCGTGATATTGCTGTCAGTACAGTAAGCGGAATACGGGCTGGGTATTTTGGCAATCGAGATTCAATTCCCAGGTAGGGCATATTTTTTTCTCTTCTCCAAAATTCCATTCCGACACAAAACCTCCTATCCAATGGGTCCCGAGAAGTCTTTCGTTGTGAGCAAAGCAGCCGGAACCTGAAGCTAACTACTCACCAATCGGGAATGGAGGTTGAGATTGAATCGACCTGCACCTAGACTCCCCTTACGCCTTCATGGCGTGCACAAAGACTTTACTATAGACATCTCGCTGGTACAGCTCAAGAAGCGTTTTTCGGTTCCTTGTTACAGATATTTATTCTCATCTCTCTCGCATCCAACCCCCCATCAAATGGGTAGTGGCAACGATACCTCATTCCAGTGCCGAAGTTCAGAATGCGCGGATATATACCTCCACTTCCCCGCAGGGTAGCACATGGACAACTTTACATTTAAGTTTGCTGTAAATATTACACGAAACACTGAAGTTAATATGTCCTAGACTGGGACAGAATTGTGATACACAGCAGGGGCGCACCCAACGGGGGCTGCCGGGCTGCAGTCCCTCCAAATTGAAATTAAAATAAAACAGATTTTGTAGACGCGATCATATTAAACGTGTGATTTACCCTTCAGCCGAAATCAGCCACTGAAATCGATTAATTAGCACACTGGAATTTTGCAAAATAAAATAAACAGCTTAGGACGTCTCAGATGAAATTAAATAAATCAAGAAGTGATTTAAATTAGGTGAATGCGTCATGGAAAATGCAGTTATATTTGTATGTGTATGAGTGCAGTTGCAAACAGCGGTATGTTACAATTACCCTACTTACCACATAATTTTTATAATAAAATTTTAAAACTAAAAAATAAATTAAATACAGCCTAAGGGGCACCCCCCCCCACCCCCGCTCTGGGAGCGCACCTGGCACACAGTTACTCTTGCAGTAATCATGAAGAAGGCGCAGTTGTTCATCTGTTTGTTGGGACGGAACTTCGCGCAGTTTTGTGCATAAGTACCGACAGTTCGGGGCAACCCAGTGCCTCTATCTTCTTTAATTGCCCTCCTCCCTTTCCTCTTATTGCCCTTTGTTTCTTGCTAATAACACAGCGCTAAGTAGAGTCACAGCTTCCCACTGTGGTTCACTTGCAGCCTCGGCTGCTGCCCCCATTCCACGTACCATTACGCTTTACTTCCGCGCGCCTTTTCTGCGATGTCTGCACAGCATGTTCCTCTGAAACTACACGGCGTCACATCCCACGAAACAGCAATCTTAAGTTAGGCAGTAAGTTAATCCCTTAGTTAATTAGATATCCGTGTTTATTATGCTACCAATATCCTGTGTAATAGCTGAAATACAAATTGTGTTATTTGAGCTGCTACCTGAACACTCTCGATTCTCTGTGTCATGTTACTATCGATAATATTAGGGTCGATAGCTTCTACCTGTAGGCAAGGGGAATGACAGCTGTGAGACCGGCCCAGGTGAAGGCTGAGGATTCTAACAGCTGCTCCTTGGCAGCACGATTATGCACAAGAGGATCACCGCAAGACAATCGCAGGGGAACTTCCTTTCAAAACGCCATTACATAACGGAAATTGGAGCACAGCATCGGATTTTGTATCAACACTTCAGGCAGTATCTGTTTCTGATCGCATTTAACGACACTTTCCCACTCGTACAAGACAAATACGAGAGAATAAGATGATTTTGAAACGTGATATATCACCATAGATATTTTAAGAGAATTTTACTGGCGAAAATATTTAGACGCTAAAAAGAAGAAGTAACAGGAAGACTGAGAAAATCATGAAATGAGTACTTTTGTAATTTATAATATCTCGCTTTACCATTAGGATAATCAAACCAAAGAAGAAGTTATGTGCAGGACTTTTGTCACGCATTGCAAGAGGGACTTTTATAAGGGAGACTCAAGGCAGGAGAAAACTTGGAAAATCCAGACCTAGATGGCAGTTAATATTGAAATACATATTTAAAATATAGTGTGGAAGGATGTGGATTGAATTTATCTGGCTCAGGATAAGGACGGGCGAAGGGTTCTTGTGAACAGGGTAGTGAAACTTCGGGTGTCATCAAATGTGGGGAACGTACTGATGACATGGGCAGTTACTGACACGTGAAAGACTCTGCCCCCTAGACTTACATTGGTTAAGCCCAGTTATGTTCCTTGACAATTTTTAAACACCTGCGAGCCTCTTTGTTGTTATTTGTTTAGGATAAAATTCAACATCAAAGCCAATATGGCATGCAATGTCACAAGTGATATACTTGGGAACATTCAGGCCTGTGCGTACTTATGCATTCTTATTTCAGCAATCAATTTTCTCTGTTGACGGGGTGAGGCTAGGTCTGTGTGGAGGTATTGCAACTAATTGGATCACTCTTCATGCTTTGTGTGATAAATGAGTACGGATTTCTCCCCACATGGCGCAACAGCCCCAGTGGGCCAGGGCCTCCTCATTATCAAGGCTTCATGATCACACTCAGACACACCACACTCGGTAGGACTCCTCTGGACAAGTGATCAGCCTGACGCAGACAGCTCTACCTGACAACACACAATACACACAAGAGACAGACATCCATGCCCCCGGCGGGATTGGAACCCAGAATCTCAGCAAGCGAGCGGCCGTAGACCCAAGCCTTAGAACGCGCGGCCACTGGGATCGGCGAATACGGATTACTGGTACAAAAACAATTGACAGACGTGACAGACCTATGTCTTCGCACAGAAACGTGTCTCTATGGCAGTTCATCACAAATCCGAACAAGACTGTTCTGAGACTGAACTCGGGCTTCCGGATTAAGAATCCGGCGACAAACCGGCTAGACGCTACGGCGTTTTAACTTGCATAGAAGAAGACAATCCAAACAGCTCACATCTGAAAGAGCAGCATAGTATGTATGAACACCCCTTAAGAATACAATGAGACATTACATGAAGGAAGGGCTGTTTTCCTTAAGGGATGGCGGACGGTGTATGGAGTGCGTTGAGGACAACAAGACTTCGTTACTGCACAGGACAGGTCCTTACAATAACATGTAACGTATTTCCACGTCAACTTTTAGGGCTAACAAACTGGTTCGCAAGTAAGGGAGAAGGTTACCCTGCGTCTAAGCACCATACATGTGGATTTGGAGTGGTACTGGGCAGGTTAATGCACAGATCAGGCCCTAGTCTTGTGCTGGAAGCTATCCTGTCTGAATCTCGGCATCAGTGTCTGGAAGACATCACAGCCTCCTTCCCAGTTCGTAGCTGTCTTCCCAAATCTTTCTACGTATAAGTGGTGAAATTAAAACAACGTAATAAGAGATCATGAGGCACGCGGCAGCCCAGTTGGTTGAGGTACTGCGCTACAAGCCAGAAGGTCGCGGGTTCGATTCCCGATGGTGTCATTGAAATTTGTCATTGACATAATCCATCCGGCCGCACTGTGGCCCTGGCATCGACTCAGCCTCTAACAGAAATGAGTACCAGGTATATTTCCTGGGGGGGGGGGGGTAAAGGCGGCCGTTGCGTAGGGCTGACAACCTTACCACCTTCATGTGCTGATTGTCTTGAAATCTGGGGGCCTCAACCTCCTGGAACCCTCAGGGCCTGTCCAGACGTGTAATGGGATTGCTTCATCTTTACTTTTAAGAACCGATCATTGTGAATGTCGACGATGGAAGAGGCAGCTTAGGCGTAGGCACGTCATACAGCGATACAGTGGGCAGGGTTGTGTGGCCCAGCGGCAAGGCAAACATTTGGATCCTCAGTCGGAACTTACTCGTGACTATCCGAATTTCATGCAGGTAAATTAGGCTATACCACGTCTCTCGTCGTGAAATCCTCAAAACCCATCCCGTCTAAAATTCGAAAGACTTCACTAGCCCACGGTCAGAGTCTTCTGGGAAATGGTTACGTGTCGATTGCTCATGAGTTATCGACATTTCGGAAGACACTTCCGCTTCCTTCTTCAGGGTAAAATTCTTCCTGAAGTAATCTGGAGATGGAAACAGCAACATACTCCGAAATTTCCAATCGGCGTCATATTCAACGCTGTGAGAACCTCAGACCCCAGTTGAGTAGTCCAAGAAGTCAGGTGAAAAGAGGACCCTCTGTTTGACTCTCGTTACATCACACACAGCAGATCATAAGGTGCCCACGTCACGTGGGACAATACCTCTTCGAGCGACTCACTGTTGTTAAAGTGTCCGTACAGGAACGTCTTTCTTTCTTTCTATCTTTCTTTCTTTCTTTCTTTCTTTCTTTCTTTCTTTCTTTCTTTCTTCTTTCTTTCTTCTTTTCTTCTTTTCTTTCTTTCTTTCTTTCTTTATTTCTTCCTTTCTTCCTTTCTTTCCTTCCTTCCTTCTTTCTTTCTTTCTTTCTTTCTTCTTTCTTTCTTTCTTTCTTTCTTTTTTCTTTCCTTCTTTCTTCTTTCTTTCTTTCTTCTTTTCTTTCTTTCTTTCTTTCTTTCTTTCTTTCTTTCTTCCTTCCTTCCTTTCTTTCTTTCTTCCTTCCTTCCTTCTTTCCTTCCTTTCTTTCTTTCTTTCTTTCTTTCTTCCTTTCTTCCTTCCTTTCTTCCTTCCTTCTTTCTTTCTTTCTTTCTTTCTTTCTTTCTTTCTTTCTTTCTTTCTTTCTTTCTTTCTTTCTTTCTTTCTTTCTTTCTTTCTTTCTTTGAGTAACAGACATGTTCTCTATTTTTCTCACACGTCTGAGGTAAGTTTCGTTAACACACAAAAAAAGTATATTTTGCCCTAGTTCTTATGCAACACACCATGAACCAGGTAGCCATTTGACAGTAAACCCACACAGTTCTAGCCGTTGCTATGAATGACTGACCCCCGAGTGCTTGCGTATTCGGAAGTTACCGGAGAAAAGTACCGCCCCCAAAACAGATTTTCCTAACCGACAGACTTCATGTTCCCGACTCCTTATAGATAAATACCAGAATACTGCTGAAATTACTCCATGCCCGCTTTCCTCCTCACTTTTTGTAATCGTCCTAAAATTCGATGTTGGAATCTGGGCACTGAAGGCGTTGGTAAATAAATAAGTACATGCAACAGAGACAAATGCGGGAACACGAGGAAGAAGACGTAAGCCACTACTGGAAGACCGTAAGGAAACGAGAGGTTACTGGAAACTGAAAGAAGAAGCACTAGATCGCACTCTGTGGAGAACTCGCTTTGGAAGAGTCTATGGACTTGTCGCTGAGAAGTACTACGGAATGGTGATACACAGAGTGACGCCGAAGTCGCTTGACAGTGGAGGCAAAGTGTTAAACACCGAGCGTAAAGAGACTCTTGTGCTACCTGTATATAACATAACAGGATAGCTCAGACAGCACAATGACTGTGCTAGTTGCCAGATGATTGGGAATTGCGGGGTTTGACTCCCACCGAGGCCGAAATATTTTTCTTCTTCACAAATGACCAGAGGCTACTGGGGCCCAAACAGACTCATATTCAGTGGGACTAGGCGTTTTTTGAGGTAGTAGAGTGGCCGGAGCCTGAAACTAGTCACACTAATCTAGACAGGAAGTTAAGATTTGTGGAGCTATAACTCTATTCCCGCCATACTTCTTTACAGCGTGTTTAATTAAGCACATAGGCAACTTTGCTTTTGCCTATAAGGACTACAAGCATATACATACCCTTCGTCACTGCCCCTTTCAGTAGACACATATTTCTCCAATCTCAGCTCTGCCCTGTCTACGTATGCTTACCCGCACTTCACACCCCCCCTCCCAACAATATTTTCCGTCACCTTATAAAGCATCTCCTCTTGACCGTTTATCATACAAAGGGCGGGAAACAAACAGGTTATGGTGTTTTATGGAACCAGTTCTTTTTTCTTTTTATCACAACCCCATTCGTTACCGGCCACATTCAGAACGTCTTCAGCCCCCTTTTCAAGCATCCCTAAACTCTTTTGATGAAACATTTAAACTGCCGTAAGTTTGCTTATGCCCTGGAGACAGTATGGCTTCAGTTGGATCACCGCCTGCCAGAATGCATAGCCAAGTACCGCCTTTTTGACCAGATGGTTCACCGCCCATTGTAGGATAACAAACTCGATCTATGATCGTTACATCTTTTTATTTTGATGCCCTAAAATATATATTTTATATTATTTACTGATATAATCTTCATTCAGATCTCATCTAAAAAGCTGTACAGATTGGTAATTTGATTCCATGAACTAAATTAAGTTTAAAACATAGACGCACCTTCACAAACCATATACTGTAGATGAAAAACCATAATGAAACATGAATTTAATTTAGTATCACGTTCAAATGTTATACTTGTTAAGAATATGGGCTGCTGTATACAGGGTGATTTCAGAATATTAATATAAATTTGTAAGCATAGGACTTTACTGAGGCAATAAATATATTAGTTAGTTTAACTGCCAGAATAATTTTGACACCAAATTGTTTATACGGTGAGCTAGATAATTTTGGTATGAAACCAAATACTTTATTTTTTCTTGCAAACAAAGTATTTTATTTTTGTTTGGAAGTATTTTATGTTTTTTCACAAAACAAACCGTATTTTTGCTGTTAAAAGATTTTCTGAAAGCAATATTTTGTTAAATAAGTTAGTACTTCATTAAAAACCCCTCGCGATATTTACACAAAACTAATACGAAGAATTGTTTTTCTTAAAACATCCTGTGTATTTGTCTACACGTATTGCTTTCCGTACTCGAATCAGCTACCTGGTAACACCTGGGACATGCTCCAGTAGCAGCGCTATAGAATTACTCGACAATCTTTATGTTTTAAGACGAAAGTGCTTTTCAACCAAATGTTACCCTTAACGAGGGGGCTACGCCTAGTACCCTTATGTCGTGCGCATAAGTCATATGGCCAGTACCAGAAACACAGTTGAGGCTTTCAGCAGCCAGTGGAGGTAGGAGACGTGCGGTAACTCAAAGAGTGACACAAGGACAAACGTCTTTTCAACTTATATTTTTGTATTTCAGAGTACTAGTGACAGTGCTAAGTTTCACCTGCTTCTTGTTGTTGTATTCCTCAACGTTTAAATGGTTAGAAGCATGTGGTAAGTTGTAAAGGCTTATCAAAGGAATTTAAACCGATATTATGAAGGAGATGAACATTTTTGTCATCCGAGCACATGTGCATAATATTTTAATTTACTATTTTTGCGAATGAGTGCGAGAAATTCGAAAATGGTACACAAAATATCAGGATTAGCCATTTAAATCGCGGCGATTATTATATGTACCACATGATTGAAAGCTAACGGCACTATATTTTGTCCGCAAGGTTTATTTATAAATCGTGTACGTTTCTGAACGTAAATGGTGACTATCACATTTCCCTAATCAGCTCGCCCTAATTTTTCTTTGTTACTGAAAAGAGGCGTGTACTCTCTGTGGTAGTTAAGCATTAATACATTAATTTCGTGGTTAAAAGGTTGAGAGTTTTATCTTAAATTAAGAGATGCAACTATTGACTGCTATAATGTTATTTACTCCCATGTAAAGTTTGATTCATAACAACCATTAGATATGCCAGCATAGTGTCTACACTAGGGGTGTATAGGTTTTAAAAAATCTACGAAGCACATCAAAATTCTAGGCCCCAGAAAGGTGACATAACCAAGTTACATACTATGGACTAAAAAATATTAGGCGCGACGGTAAAAAATTTAGTCGCCCGGGCGACCTGGCGACCGGTATTGCGAACCCCTGGCCTACACCTTTAAGAACGAAAAAACAAAATTTTACATAGTTTGAAAACCGTTCCTTCCCCACAGCGTCTAGACAACCTCTGGGCCTCACTGGCTTCATGTGTATACGTGTCAGGGCAAAGTGGCGCGGCGACACACTGTACCTTACAGCCATCTAGGGGTGAGACTAAAAATTCTTAGAAGTATGTCCTCATTTCCTAAACATGTTCTTGGCCTGGCTATTAATTAATCACACAGCGCACACGTACAGATTTAAGGTTTAACGAATTTTGTGTAACATTCCTGTGGGTTTAACTTTCTGTCCGCTGTCACTTCACATTACCCTATCTGACCCTCTAACAAAACAGTACACACCCCAGAGTTTTCAAGACATACGGACACTGTATTAAATTGAGAATTCAAATTTCGTATCTGCAGAACGCGGAGAACTCTCAAACCCAAAATCGGTTAGTGTTAATAAGCACGGGAAGAATTCGAACCAGCGTTCTTTAAGGTGAACGAAAGACGCGATGCTATTGTCTGTTCTTATAAAAAAAAACTTTTCATGTTAAGGGGGTTTGGGCCGGTGGGGGGGAGGGGTTAAAATAAAAAAAAAGAAGAAATCTAAAAGAGAGAGAGTTTTTCAAAAACCTGAATCTCCCCCTGCTGGTGTCAGGTAGGGCACATCTGCACCCTACAGCTGCCGAGCTGCTTGCGTGGTGCCGGTTCTACGTACGCAAGCAATCTGTAGTCCACAATGGGCAACAGGTTAGCTTCCGTTCCGCTCGCTCCTGCCTGTATTAAGGGACGGACGAGTAGAGCAGATGTGCAACTTCCTACCCTAGCTCGAGGAAACGCACATTGAATTAACTGATACCTTCTTAATGGTCACTTTATTAATTCCTCAAGACCTATTCATGAATCGACACAAAAATTAAGTAAACTGAAGTGTACTAACAGAATTCACAACAAGGCTGAGGAGCGTGTGGGGCGGGAGGCCTTGCAGTTTACTAGATATTTACCGACGTTTTGGAGGTATCTGAAGATTAAGGCAGGAAGTTCCTCCGAAGCTTTGGCATTTACCTGCCAAACTATACGGCGTTACATCTCAGAGGAGCATAATATTAAATTTATCAGCTCGTTGCAGTCTTCACAAAAGCCGTCAATGAAACCTGTCCGTAGCTAGACCAAACATTACACATCATCACGCTATACCGCTTTAACGTAAGTTTCAGTACTACTCTTCTATTTACAGTTTCGTCTTTCAAGTTATCATTTTCCTTCTGATTTTTCTACTACAATCTATTGTTATCTACACCATGCCTCCTACCACTCCTGCCGATCTGATCCTGCTGATTTGCTTGCGGTTTAAACAACTGATTGGTAAGTACGTTATGACAGCAGTGTTTTGTTTGAGAAATGTGACAGTAGCAAATTGTTTTCATGATGTTCCTTTGTTAATATAAGCACAACTCTAACGCTACGTTTAGTTTCTACAGCTTTGTGAAGGCAAATTGCACAACTATGCATATCAGCCGTGTTTACACTTTAAACAGATTACAGAACTAGTGAACCAGGTGACGGAAAAGGGGGGCAAAGCCAGGGAGGGAGAAATTCGGACCTACAAAAGATATGAGTTTGTAACTGCATAGACGGCAACTGACAGAGACGTATGACAGTCACACGTGCCTTCTCAGGCAGACTGCGTGCTTACGGATGGGACTGGCGCTGGCTGCAAACTCAGACCGGATTTGCATGTTTGCTCTAACAAATATTCTTCTGTCTACACTCTCCTTACACTGCAGCCACTCAACACACTCACTCGACACACACCTCACAGGCCAACTGCTATATACTGTTCCTCTTCTTCAGCGTGTTATAACCGTGGACTGTATTTGACGCACTGTGAAGATAACGTGCCTTCTGGGAGGATGCGCCACATATTCTGGTACTTATCGACGTTTCAGAGAGACGTGCCCTCTCCATCATCGGATCATATGAATAGGAATCTAATTGGTCCAGATTTTCCCGGGACAGTCCCGTTTTGTGGGTTTTAAGGATCTCTGTCCCATTGTCTCGCCAAATCTCCCGGGTTTTTCCAAGCCATAACAACACAACCTTTCTGGTGATGCTTACGAAAATTGCAGTGCCTTTTGTGAAGGTACCAAAAGCCTTCTATACGTCGGGAAATACAACCACACTGGCACAGACTGACACCACAAAAGACTTGAATCTTCAGCAACACCAACTGAGGACTTCGTATTTACTGTGCGTGTCTTGTAGACTTTCGTAAAATGTAAGTACTTATCTGCCCACTCCATGAAAGCATACAGGAGGAGTAAAGCTATGGCGCCACTTATTCTTAACCTCGGCACTAGAAGGAGATGAGTGGTCAAAGTAACGCCCCAGCTGCTTTACCCCGAGGAAAGAACCCCGATGCCCAATGAATAGAATGCTGGGGGGGGGGGGGGGGGCGCCAGAGCCGGTCAGAAATTAAGAGAAAATTTTTCGCTCCTGTGGGGATTCAAACCCCCGGCCATTCGCGTCCGCAGCAGAGTCAGTATACCGACTGCACTATGGAGGTATTGATCCGTACGAAGTGTTACCAATTGTCGGGGCAAGAGAAAATCTTTTCCTCCCGCAGTAGCATAAAGCAGCTCGTGAGATTCGATTCTGGAACGCCTCAAAGTGAAGGGATGTTGACCACCTGATGGGTGACCGCAGGTCGGCAATCCGTGCTGCAGATGTGCAGAGCGACATCTGGAGACGCGTGCCGCTGAGCACTTGGCACGTGCCCCCGGTCATCGGGTCGCCAGACAGTGGCGGATCCAACACAAGACAGCTGCTGATCGAACACGATGGCTGAACTACTTGCTTATATCTCGACACTGTACCAAACACTGATGCTCTGTCTTATACATGGAACTAGTATTGGGCCTCTTATAAGACGGGGTAACGTGACATTCACGCGGTACTCCAAGGGGTCCTTAATAAATGTTTCTTTATTCATGATAATCTACGAATTATTTAAACAGCGACCACTTTTTTGCAGGTTGTGACGTCATTCATAAACCAGTCTCTATTATAACTTCGGAAACTGGGGTAGTGACGCCACACAAAGTAAAAACAAACAAACAAACAAACAGGCAAACAAAAACAAACAAACAAACCAACAAACCAAGCTTCATCACAACCATGGAAAACCGGATGTGACTCACACAAACCAAGGATATTATACATACGGGGAGACACCATCGGGAATCGAACCAACGACCTTCCGGCTTGTAGCGCAGTGCCTCAACCAATTGCGCTACCGCGATGTTAGAATGCAGAACACCACGCAACTTTAATACTGGTACGGAATCCGCCACTGGCTGTCACTGGGGTAGGTTCGGGTAGCGATGGCAGTTGTTGCGCGTCTACGTCCGAATTAAGGTGCATAGGAACAAGGTAGGGTACAATAGAGATGGGGTGAGGTATACTGGGGTAACATCTGCTACCCTGCAGGCGTCAAGTAGCTGCCCTCCTTCACCCTCTGTTAGCTCTCGTCCTGGGACTGAATTTAAAAACCAGCCCACCTCTCCACATGCCCACACATCTTGCATCAGCACGTGCAATGGCAACTGTACGCGTTACACAGGACATCCTGCCCGATTTCTGAAAGCGTCCTGACAAAAGGGCAGAACTGCATTTGACACTGCGTCAGGAACAGCCTTACAAAGATCTGCATCAACAGCTGTAGCACCAGTCGTTACGTCCATTCAATTCAGCAACACCAAGTACATTGAGATCCCGATACAGCGCCGGTTTGTTCACCGCAGTTCGTGGCCGTATGTTGAGTGTGGCGGCATATCGAAACACTCTACAATAGAGGTGGTTGTTCACAGAGTTTCATGGGCGCTAAGAGAAGGTGGTACCGTATCGCGGCACTATAATGAAGTTAGCCTCTATCACGTTTACAGAAAATAAATTTTAAAAAATCCGTGATTTAAGACTCCCGCAGTCGTGTTGATCAGATCTGCGCTGCTCTGAGATATTACGCAGCGTCGTGTGGTGATTGTTTACCGACGTTTCGGGAAAATGTATCGGTCCCATCTTCAAGGGCCAAGAAGTCTGCGGAGAACCAGAAGAGCGCACATTTAAAGTTCGAAAAAATTCAGTTATTTTTGAACTCTCAAATTTTCTTGGATAAGGCAGGAGAAGGGATAAAACAGTATCGAAAATATAGAGGGGTGCTCCATGACACAGTGTGTGTCTATCAACAAATATTTAATTTGGCGCTATAAAATTTATCTTTAACACGAAATTAAATTTTTCAAATTTGAATTTTTCTAAACGAGATATATGGAGTTGTTGATGTGTTGAGCTGAGATATCCAAATACGTACGGTTGTATATACGACCGCCTATTACTGAGTACGCCTATAGCGCAGTGAAACATTGTGCAGTAGTTGCAAATACGCCTAGTGTGGACCCTGCCAGTAGTTTAAACTTATAAAGCCTAGCGGTAACTTTACGTACCACCAGGTTTAACATTAAAAAATTCTACGTGGTGCCCACATTGCGTTTATGTGTTTTGTACGGATCTCAGAACAAACAGCAACTTTTGCCTTATAAAACATTAAGAGACTGGTTTTTATAACGGAAGTGGAGAGTGTTTACAGCGCGGTACGCACTGAGTCCTTATATAAAACAGATACTCTTCGTCTTTAAAGGGTTAAGCTAGTCAGTGACAAACTGAAAAGGAAGGGGAATGAAGTGTCAGTGGCGTAGTGTGAGGTTCTAGCCCAGAACTTGACAAAATCAACTTGGGACCACCACACGAAAGTCGAGCCAGCACTCAGTCTACGCACCAATATATGAACCCACTTACTTCCGATTACGAAGAAAATGTAGAAGCTTTGGATTTTTGTATCGAGATGTGACGTCACGTAACTTTGTAGACGGATAGCAGATCTGCCTAACACCTGCTGCAAGTATCTTCTTCTGTCTCCGAATAACGAGGCCGAAGATTTCTCCGACACGTCGCTACCCTCTTTCAAAGTACAGGGAGTCTCTTTATGAAACACAGATCTTAGCAGCCATACTCAGAGAACTGACAGTGTAAAATATGTACACGTCCAGTTTTTTGGCCAGTAATTACTACTATTAAAACTAATACCACTACCACCACCACCACCACCACCACCACCACCACCCCTGCCGCCGCCGCCGCCACCACCACCACCACCACTGCCGCCGCCGCCACCACCACCACCACCACGACCACGACCACCACCACCACCACCACCACCACTGCCGCCACCACCACCACCACCACCACCACCACCACCACCACCACCCCTGCCGCCGCCGCCGCCACCACCACCACCACTGCCGCCGCCGCCGCCACCACCACCACCACCATTGCCGCCGCCGCCACCACCACCACCACCAC